>CARXXK010000001.1:137941368-138390062 GCA_949089665.1 Macrosiphum euphorbiae | reverse complement strand
ACAGTATATTTTAGTAGGTATCATAGTATCTACCTACCTACATCATATTTGCTTAGGTAGAATATATATTTATACAATATGCATTATGCGTATACTTAAAAAGTATATATCACTTATATCTGCATATGTGTAATTATATGAATAAGAAACTTGAAATATTACAATACCACTGTTGTAAAGCCAATGGTTCGCTCAGTCTAAATTAATGAATCCACTTTCTGTTTCATCAATTGTCACAAATAATAATTTTTTCTACAACTACCTACTCCCAACTACCTACCTAATTATTGTTATTTAATACATTTTTCCCCAAAACTCAACTAAACAACTTACACATTTTAGTATTGTTATGAAAATTAATAATAATATGCACAATATCGTAAGATAAAAATATAATTTACAATTAAAATGACATGGAACACTAATAAGACTACTTTACCGTGCGATCTTTTTTTTTTTTTTGAAAAGGGGTGTTTTTCGGAAATGTTTAGTTACTGTTAAAAAGCTATTTTCGCTACGGGCTACGCGCTTGGCTGTGGTCTGTGGCACTGCGCTCGGACAAAAAAAAAAACGAAAATATTATGCTTTGACTTGCTATGCAACGCCACCTCAAGTAGGTCACTGGGTAAAAATGTACATTGAATCCGAGAGAACTAGAAGGTATTTAGTTTATTTTATCACTTAAATTTAGTAAGTAGGTACATAGGTGGGCTTTTATAATTGAAATATGTATTTAGAAAATTAAATTAAAATTAAATTGATATTGAACGAAATAAAATATAATTTTATTTGTATTTATTATTCATGAAAATAATTAATAAATTATAGAAAATAATGTGCATTGGTACTCACTGGCTATAAATACTACACAAAATTTCAAACTTTTACTTGACAGCTGTTTTTGTACTTCATAAAGCTGGTCGTAAATATAAAATAATATAGGAATGTAATCCTTAGTAGTACACATAATTTTAGCCCCGGTTTGGTTAGGTACCTTTAAGAGGGCTGGAGTATAATCCAATCTAAGGAGTAAAAACCAGGCATTTTATATCTCAGTTCATATGGGTCTTGTGAATGTGTTGAAAGTAAATGAACATTACTGTATGTGATTCGTAGTACCGATCACGTTGTATATAGGGCATCATAATACTTATGTCGTTTTACCTACGTGCATGCACATGTCACCACTTATTACTTTATAAAATTACAAACATTTTTTTTCAAAAAATACTGCCAGTGACTTCAATCACTACGCTCAGTAGGATTTTCCAATTTAAATTATGAATATGATCTATTTTTACTCTTTTTGTTAGTAAATTTCTAAGTAAAAAAAATTAATATTCAGAAAAATGAAATTGTCAAAGCATAGCTAATTTAGTGACGAATTTAAATCTGCTTTCAAAATTAATATCAGAACTTTATATTGGGTCTAGTGATTGAAGTCGTGAGCTATGTTTGAGAACAAAAATGAATCACGCTTAAACATGGGCAAGTTATAAATTTATAAAAAAAAATATAAACATTTAATAGACAAAATACTATTTAAAATTTAATATACTGTATGCACATTGAACTTACATGTTAGGTACATGTTAAACAATATCATTGCTAATAAAGTAGGTACATCAAATCAAAATATAAATAAAACATTTTTTTTTCGAAATAATCATAAGACTGTAACAGTAATTAGGTATATAAGATAAATAAGTAAGTATTTATATCTACCTATACGTCATATTTTAGGCATTTGACTACAGACAGATATCTGTTTATCAGTTATCTTAAAATCTTAAATCATAATAACGTACTAATTAAACTCGTATTATTATTCAAATAAAAAGTACCTATACGGTATATGTAGGTATTCTTTTAGAACAGGGTATATCAGTGGCGTAATTAGGAATTTGGTTTAGGGGGGATATACGTTTTTTAGCAAACACGAATGGTCATTATCAATACTTTGATCAAAATGTTAGTAGTAAAAAAAAGTTTTATCTTTTCCCTCTAATCAAACCCTAATTACGCCCCTGGGGTATATAGGCTATACCCTGTTCCAAAAGACACCAAGAGGCCACGGGCATAACCGGTTTTGTTACGTAAATCTGCAGGTGTCTTCTCTTTTGGAACAGAATGTACTGATATAGTACCTATAATATAATTAGGTAAACAAAGTCGATAAAAGTGCAGTAGGTACAACAATGAACAGAAATCATTTTCAGAATAAGGAACTCAAGATTAATGAAAACATCACTATCGTTAATCATTTTCAGTATTAATCACAAATTCCAATCTTCATATTAAGCAACCTGCCAGCATAACTTTAAATTATGAATTATGTGGTAGGTACGTATTTTTAAATTAAAAAATTTAAATTGTACTACATACATCGACCATATGGTCTAGATGGCCTATAGCCTATAGGCCATCACTCTTGCAGTTTTATACTCCATTATTCATCTGTGTGTCACCGTAAAGTATGTGGATATCATTAGAGCATTATTTGCAGGACCCCTACCGTTGGATGGGGTGGGATTGAAAATGTTTAATACAACTTCCTCATCGCCCGACCAGCACGCTCTGCATAAATTAACTCGAATTTTTTTTACTGTAATATGTTCAATTTTTGTTTAGCTCAATTCTAATTAGTAATTTGACAGTTATTATAAATATGTACATAAAAAACAAAACAAGGCACAACTCCCGGGGGTTATTCTATTCAAATACGCTATATAGGTACCAACTACAGGATAGATATCTATATTGTACACACCTACCTAAGATATATAGGTAAGTCGTAAATGTATCTTAAACCTATCTAAGTCTGTCCTTGAAAACTGCTGCACACAAGTTATATATAGTTAATACTTAATGTATGTAAAATCACGGAACATAGTATATGTACTAAAGTTAATAAGTAATAACAGCTCTGGACTAAGTATAGGACGGCTAAAAATAAAAATTACAATGTGGGGGGAGTTATAACCGCAACTAACCTCCTTCCTAATGGATTGCACGCCACTGTGGGCTGGTACCCTGAGCAGCACATTATATAGGTATCATAATATTATATACAACACATAATAGGTACATAATAAATTATATAATATAAAATAGCCTACGTTACCTATATACCTTGATAATATTATATTGACTGATAGAACATTCAAAATTATGTTATATATTAATATGTATAATACACAAGGACAAGGGTGAGATATTTGCTCACTGTTGGAGGGTGTGTTGCATCGCCACATTGTCGTAGGCATGTCTGATGACTGTGGTTTTGTTGCCTGAAAAACGAATTAAAAAATTAAATAAAAAAAGTACGATCGTGAAGATGAATTTTGCCATTATAATTTAGTATTTTCTGTAGGCACATAATTCGTTCGGTTTTACCTTGTGCAGCTGTGAGCTATTATATGGAAATATATGATGTAATTACTAAAAACCTTAACACAGATTAACACTACATTTTTGGAAAAAAATGATAGAATTTATTTACCAAACATTTTTTTATGACAAATTAAAATTTAGATTAAAAAAAATAAAACATTTTTGAGAAAATATTGTGCGTCTGCAGGATATGAAATTAAAATCACGAGCGAAAGTCAAAACATTTTTTTAGAAAAAACTGTAAGCGTAATAAAAAAAAAATCTATTTTAATTTTAATTTCTCTAAAACTAAGTATGTTAACACTATGTAATTACATCTTCATAAGTAATTCACCCAGGCAGCTTTATTTCAGAATTATTTGTATATTAGCTGTATAATTGTATATCAATCGTTATTAGTACCTTATTGTTTTTTTCTCAAATCAAGTAAACGAAACAATATTTTTATTTTTTACAATTTACAGTTATTATACACCAATTGATCACTTACTATTTTTATGTCCGTTTTCAATAAAAATGTTTGTCACTGGGTATGCTTGTTCCTTGTGAAGACTCATGTCCAAACCTGGAAGAACATTGTATAATCAAATACATGCACACACGACGAAATATATGAAATAATAATATGCTCCATCCACTTAAATTAACATAATATTAATAAAGTATTTATGTCTCTGACTTACCTACTAGAGAATAACACACCTAAAATATAATAATAATTATGATATTATAAAATATTAATTTACCGATAATCTCTTTTTCTTTGGACACTCGGAGCAAGTCAAACACTCTAAGGAATCCAAACAATATTGCACTGTTTACTACTGACCATACAATAATAGATCCAGCGCCAATTAGATTCGATTTCAATAGCTGTAAAGTGTAAACAAAAATAACATATCTAGTTTTAACCCATCACAAATATAATAATTGTTTTACTCATACACAAATCGGACTGATTACAGATACGCATAAATACATAATATGGTCATTATCTATTTTCTAAACCACCCGTATTTTAAATATTGATAACAAGAGAAAATATTATAAATAATGTTTATTATATGTTTTTTCAAAACACAGGTTTTCCATGTCCTCTCAGATATTGTCTAAACAAGAGGGATGAGGATTCACATTGAAAGGTAGACAAACTTATGAGAAATCTTGTATTACATTTTCAAATCTTTGATTTAAAAAGAAAATTTTTATGAATTTCGAACTCAAAATAATTTGCACATTTTCATGATTTTTACGTGATTTGTCAACAACTTTAAATGCTTATAAAAAAAATTGTGACTGGATTTTTAATAATTTTTAAATGTCATTGTTACAACTTATTAAGAGCCTTGTATTAAATTTTCAATCTTTTTTACTCAACGAATACAAATTTATTGACATTCACAGGAAAAAAAAATTATAAATTTGTCAACTGAAAATGTCCGTAAAAAGTTCAAAACAAATCAAAATATTTTAAAAATTTTATCGTGTATAGAAGATGCTAATATAAACAACCAGTGAAAATGTCATGTATCAAATATGTCATTTTTAGAATTACACCAAAAACCAAAATTGATTTCGTCAAAAACCGATAGTGCGTAAAAATTCCCGGTTTTCCTTAAATGTTTTTTGTTTTTCTCTGCGCTTTTGAAAATTACTGGGAATTTTAAATTTTGGCCTCCTTAATACACAAACTAGATTCACTTTCCCATCAAACAAGATACTTAAATTGAAAATTGAACCATTATTTCGACTATTTATAGTGTATACTATACACAGACATAAAAAAAAGTTTAAAAAAATTAAATTAATGAAAATAAAAAAATTAAAATAAAAACTTGTAAAATCAAGACATTTATTGCTCCGCTCTGAATCTAAAATGGGGGTGGCACTGAGCATGTCTGTTGAATCATATTGGTACCTTGTATAAGTCACCGAAATTTGTTTATTATGAAAGCATAAGCTTAGTACTTACAGGCATAGAATCGGGATTGTTCCAAAATCCTCCTTCCACAAAAAGCGGTGTAGCTATCACTCCCCACAATCCACCTCCAAAATGGACGGCAGTAGTTTCCAGCGGATCGTCCACTAAGCAAAATATAAATATAATATAATTATGTAACTATAACGAAAATTATGAAAAACAATTATTAAAGCTTGACCGTTTGAATAAAAATAAAAATGTATTTTAAACGAAAATCAGTTTCAAATTAAGTATAATATACGCGGTATTACGGTAACATGCACCGTATAATGTTACAAACAATCAAGGCTGGCATAAGGCACCGGGTGGCATATTTTTGACCACAATATTGTAAATTGTAATATCGCACCAGGCGACGAAATACTAAAGTCTTGCAGAAATAATAGTATAATAATAACGTAGGTGGTATAGCCATAGACCTATGAACTAAGTTAAACTAAGTTTTTAGGTCTATGGTGATAGGTATATAAATATTGTATAATACCTTTTAAACGTGGAACAACCCATTGCAATACTAAGTAAATGATACAACCAATCATGCCGACCATCACTGCAGAAAAGTGTGTGTACTGGTTGACACCTCCGCACACCGATACCTGAGTAAGTATAGTGTATAAATAGTGATAAATTATAGTAAATATATATAGGTAGTTTAGTACACCTATTATACTGTGTACATCCCTAAAACATAAGCTACCTACGTACTGAAGTAAGGATATAACTATATTACGTAAAGTAATAAGTAAATATATTTAATATTATTAATATTATATTCACCATTCCGTTCAAGACGGCGTTTATGGTCATCGCGAACGGCCACCTAGACTCGCCAACCAGACCAGCTTTGGCCATAATCAGTATGACCACTGCCGCGCCACTGCCGCCGAAAATTGTGTTAGCCACGCTATTGGCCACTATGACTCCGTCACCAGGTTTGGTAATATGGCCCAGGGATGCGCCATTGAATGACAGGAATCCTGATATGAGCAACAGGGTCCCCGTGGCCACTAGCTATATACAAATTTGTGTTTTTGAACGGTTGAATACTAGGTATAAAGTATAAACTAATAAATAGGTACAGCCGCGCGTATGGGTAATGTACCTATATATAAATCATATGATGTGATAACATATTATAGTACCTCCATAAAACATTTTATTGTAAGAATAATTTAAGAAATTGTATATTATGTGAAATAGGTAAAGCATAATATTAGTAGGTACCTACCTATTTTACTATGTATTGATGTGTGAGCGTTATTTAATATTTATAATATCATAAATTAATTAATAACCATAATTTGGCTATATGCGTGTATCATTCTATACAATGTGCCAATGCAAACAACGTTTACCGAGACAATTTTAACATATTTATGCAGATAGTTATTTTATCACTAAACAATAAGTTTCTCGGTCAACTTATGATTTTTTAAAAATATAAAAAATGTACCAGGATTGGCGATGCACCTGTAATAACTAATATGGGCTACAAAAATATTACCATCCAATCCGCTGCTGCAAGTGGGAAATTGTATATACCTAGACCCTGTAGCTACTATATGATTAGAAAAATCTATTTCTAACTACATCTAGTTTCTAACTATATATACCCGTTGCCCTCACCAAAATTATTAACCTATGATCGTCAAGGGCAGTTTCCATAAAATCATTATATTATACAACAGACATAGTCTAGTGGCTCACCGGCATCGAGTGTCCGTTGTATTCGTTCGGAGCGATGGTGCTAAAACGTCCGTTCCGCGGGCCGATGAACAGAGCTGCGACGAATGAACAGGTGCCGGCCAGTAGGTGCACTGTCCCGGCGCCGGAAAAATCGGAATACCCAATTTTTAGTAACCAACCGTCGGGTGACCAAGTCCAGTGTGAGGCGATGGGATACGTCACACCTGGAATGCGGAAGTAATAACTGATAGGTAAGTACATAAAACAATATTTTTATCTCTAGTTATTTCTTTTTTTTTGATAACTTTAAATTGTAACAATATGACGTGGTACCTACACAAGATCAGTTAGATTAAGGGGATATCGTAAAGAGTGATCACGCCAGCTTGAAATAATTATATACTATTGTGATGTACAGTGTAGTACTATAGTATTAATAGTGATTTGTGATTTATGTAGAAATATTATTAATAATAACATATTATAGACAACATGAACGTAGTACAATGCATAATATATTAGTATATATAAGTATATAACATAAGAAGGGTATATTTTAATATTTTATCAGCCGGACTTGAAATAGCAATTGCATATTAATGCAATGAAAGTGCAATGAAAGTGGTAAGACGTAGTAAGCACACAAATTACAAACTCGTATTAAAGTACAGATAGTATTCAAATACAAAATTTTATTTTTCATAATTTCTTACTTATTTAAACGATTTTTAAAAATATAAATCAATATAATAATATAAATTAAATGATTATGCTGATTATATTATGTATGAAACATTATATAAATGTTGGTAGTTAGAATTGGATAAATATTAAATAGCCGTCTTATTTGAGGAGACAAAGTTCACTTTTTAAAATTTTTTAGTTTTTTTTTGGGTGTGGGGATAATAGTTTCCTCAACCTCACACATCGCTCCTTATTGCCACCAATTAGTGTGCAGGGACTCTATAGACTCTAGAGAAAAAGGCTGGTCAAAAACGTATCACATACTATAACTCATACCTACAAATATACTTTATCGGTTGACATTAACGATTAACGCTGACGAAAACAATTAAATTTCATAGGTATTTTTCTTAGTACCAATTATCAATATAGTGAAATGTGAATGTCTTATAATGGTAGCTCTAGATGAATTAAGGAAGAAATATAAGAAAATATAAAACTATTTCATACAGGTATCCAAACTCAGGCCCGGCTCAAGGGGTAGGCGGCATAGACCCACGCCTAGGGTGGCACTTAAGCAGCACTTTAGTAAGAGGGCGGCATTTTAAAAATACTGATAATATATTGTTAGGGGTGGAAAATTTTGATTTTGCCTAGTTCACTATTTTCACTTGAGTCAGTCCTGGCCCAGACTCAAAAATAAAAATATTATATCAACGTTTTAAATTGTTGCCAACTTTAACATTATTGACCCTATGGTTTAGAACCGCTGCTCTAGTTGAGTGGTGCGCAACCTTTTTTGATTCACGACCCCCAAAATTATTTATTTTGATAATACGACTCCTCCCCCTTCCTACCAATATTATGTAAGAGTCTAGAGGATTTAATCCGGCCATCCACGCTAAGAGTCCGTGCACCTGAGCACGCCCTATTCGTGATTATAATATGTAGTATACTCAGGGCTTAAAGTGAGAAATTCCAAGGGGGGCTATACAGTCTCCATATAGTTTTAAGAGTTCCAAATATAATTGTATGTATAATGTATATGTAATGTATAAAAAGTGATTGTGTAAGCATATACTCATCCCACATTTAACCCTGAATAATGTTAAACCTAATTTGTTAAAGGGACGCTTTTTAACCACCGTTAGAAGTAGGGGACTGAGTCCACCCCAACTTTAACCCGTTAGCATACTGTAAGCACTTTGACTTACCCGATACGATAACGCTGTAGAATATGTATGCTATGAAATTGCACCTCTCCGCCACAGCCCCCGATATGATGGTTGCCGCGGTCGCTGCAAACACGTACTGGAAGAACCAAACGCCGTTTTGGCTTGACGGCATACCGACGCCCGCGAAGAATTCTTTACCGTAATATAAACAACCACCGCCACCGTACGCCAAACCGTATCCCACCAGCCAGTACGATATCGCGCAGATGACTAAAATATAGAACTTATAATAAAATATTAAAAAATTTAATATAATTACGACGCGTTGAAACGCGAAAAAGCACACGAAATCACTTTTCTATGTCATCAATTACGAGAGTATATAGCTGCATCGACTTTTCAATTATATATTTGTATATATTTTACATTTTTTTAATATTTTAATTATGCAGACTATATTATATAAGTAACCAGGGGCGTAATTTTAGTTTTTCAGTTGTTTGAACAAAATTCAAAATAAGAAATAAAATTACTCTTTGTCAGATTTAAAATTTGAAAGCACATATCTTCGCTTTCATTTTATTTTTTTGATGCCAAGGAAGGAGTTTTATAAAAATAATAGGTAGGCATATCCTGCTCCGTTACACACAATTCTTCACAGCAAAAATAATTTTATTGTTTCATTGATTATAATAAATAACAATATAGGTATGCTAATATGCATCCATAATATCATCACATATTGTACGGTTGTGTAATGATCAGCTCAACTATGAGTCTCTCACGTGATGCTGACCATTGCAATTAACGTATTGTTGTTATATAAATAACACCATAATGCTAATTTTGCACATCAGCACATCACACCACCTTTGGATATAAAAGGGAGGTCTGATCTGTTAGTTAGGTAGTTCTACAACAGCTACAAGCTGAAGCTCATAAGTTAATGACTTTGTAACAAGGATTAACGGTAGCACTCTTATAACTCTTTTACATAATTATACTTAGTTAAATAGTCGTATTATTCATATTAAAAGTCTGTGTTTAAATACTGTGTAAATAAAACTATTATATATAATATCTACTTGTGTTTAAGTTATTACTCGTAGTAACCAATTTGGTCACTACAGTTGTTATAATCGTAGGTCGTAACAAAGTGTTAATTAAATCACGCTTTTCGATAGTTTTTAAATTGTATAGTTTATGGGAAATGGTATATAAACTAAACTATAAGATATAATCTATACATAATAGGTACTCACATAAATCCAATATATTTTTCATCAAAATGTTAGTTACGTTTTTGGGCTGCACACATCCAGCTTCTAAACATGCGAATCCTACTTGCATAACTGCAGTCAAACATTAAACATTCAATCAATATAATAATTAATAATAATATTCATGTATATACAATACAAATATTATTTTAGATTTTGAACTCAGCGAAATAATGAATTGATTTTACAATGAATTTAATTTTTTTGGTGAAACTCAAAAACTAATAACCTAGAAAATAACTAAAACTAATAGACCTTTGGAATTTTCACCAAATATTAATATTAGCATTTTTAATAAATGGTGGTAATGTTTTCAAAAAATATTGACTCTTTTTGAGTTAGATAGCTTTGAGAAATTTTTCAAAATTTGTACTTTTTTTAAAATTGTCTAATGAAGATTTTTTGAACTTCTCAAAGTTATAAGCAGCTCAAAAAGAGTCAACATTTTTCGAGATTAAAAATGTAACGTAAGGTTCCTTAAAAGTTTCGTATAAAGTTCAATTTTTGACAACATTTTGAAAATTTTGAAACTTTTTTTCTGTTGGGGATTCATTTTCAAGTTTTTCTTTTCATAGTTAACATTAGATACTTTAATAGAAGATTCCCCTAGACCCACATATTTTTCTACCTTAAACAAAATAAAAAGTTTACTGGAATGTAACATTATTTTTTTATGAGCGTTTGAATTTAAAATATTTACAATATTGGATTTTCATCAGTAAACGTCTATCAATTTTTAATTTATTTTGCTGTAATACAAAAAAATAATAATCGTAAACACAAACAACTATTGAACAGCAGAACGGTCCCCACTTGTTCACCTTTTTTATAATTAAAATTGTTTTATTAAACATAATAATATAAAATACAACAGTAGGTATACGAGATTATTAAATTGATTTCCATTATTTTACTTTTTAACTATGATAAAAAGACAAAAGTTATAAAATGTATTACATATATTTGAATTATTCGTAAAAAGAGGTTTTAAAGTAATTATTTGAATATATAGGAGGAAAACATGGTTTTCAATTGAAATAATAACAATAATGAATGGACGAAAAAATATCTAAGTAAAACTTATATCAATAATTAGAAAAATAAACAATCGGAAAATAATTGCCAATTTGCCCAAAAAGCTTATTATAATTTTTGTTAAATCTAATTCTTAAATAATTACTTAATTGTACAATTAAAATTAATTCATGAATCAATAACACGGGAATAAAATTCCTGTATATAAAATAAAATATATTATCCCACCTTTATAATACTAAGTGCATACTGCATACCTATCACCCTGATTTGACCATTTTAAAAAAGGAAAATCTTCGCGATTTTATTCATATGAGTATTATAATTTATAATAATATGTATTTTATTTACAATGATATTGTAGGTGGTACAATGTTACAAGGTTACATCATAGGTTAGGTTATTACTTATAAGGCAATTACACGTAAAATACGTTGTATAATATAATATAGTTATCTGAAATTTCAACTCTTAGGTCTCATTGATAATTTTTTTTAAATATTTCTCAGACATTTTTTTCTATTTAGGTACAATATTGATATAAGTATACGAAAATCCTAATATAAACATTAAACATCTGTAGATACATAGCATATCTACTCTATTGTGTTTATTTCATAGATTCTAAATAATTATAATATGTGCATTTAGTTATAACTTATAACGATTTTCACTGACTGCAAACACGCCTCTTGTCTTTGTAACAATTCATTTGTTTACATATTATATAGTTTGGCGACAGTCAATGTATTTTAGGTGTACAGACCATTTAATCAGAACACGTTAAATAATTTTATATCATAGCATTATTTCTGGTATAAACTGCACAGTACACATTACATATTAATATACAATAACATAATATTCTATACGTCCCTCCCTATTAGATTTGCCGACGTTTTCGATAACGGCTTACTTCAAATAAAAATATATTGTGTTTTATACTATACCGATCAATGATTATCGATGTACCGGACTACAAAATATATAATATATACCCACATATTATTATTATCATGGAATGTGCCATGTATGTATAGGTACCGCAAACGATGCACATAACATTGATCACGTTTCAGATACGTTTGACCCTAATTATTTTTATCATATTTTACCAGTAATAACACGTGTATTATTTACCAATATAACAAGGTATTTACCTACCTATCTATTATAATATTTAAATATTAGGTATATTATATAATATAGTACCTATATACCTATATGGCTAAATTAATATAATAATATGTACCTACTTATTTAATATTGTAAAATATACTCAGTTATCGAATTTTAACTATAAATATACAATAGATCAGCATCCAAACAATACTTAATCATTTACTGGCAATCAATTGTACAAAAGTTAGAATGCAAAGTGATATATTTATTATGATATTTATATATTATATATATAATATATAAATATTATATACAATATTGTACATAATGTAAGAACTGAGATCTGTAAGATAATATAATATTTTTTTATTATCGACGTATACTGTAGGTATGTAGATATAAATATATTTATATGGGATTCGAAGAAAACCAAACACTTGTGTTTTTCATCTTAATATACACAACATCAGTAACAATGAACTATATTTAATTGAAGTTAAAAGTTTATCGTATTGTCGAATTCTATGTATGTTTGTATACAATCTTAATAGTTTTGAATTAAACTGTTTAAGCAACTCAATTATCTAATACGCGTTATCTACATAATACGTATTACAATTTTAAATTATTTAACTTAATATTAATTTGAATTTTGTATGCAACTGATTACTCAAGTGCTGTACACTATTTCGTTGAACTTACATATATTATACATTACATACGAGATATTCAACTGATGTTATTAAGGGCTAAGACTTCATAACTTCAAATAGATTAAAATATAAAGATTTTTGTACATAAGTTATTATAATAAATAATAATTAATATATTATGGCCACAACAATTTTTAAATTTTAACAATAAATAAAATAGAAATTTCTGTTGTTGTATGTATATTAAAAATAAGTGGATATCACTCTGCTGTACAGTAGGTTACAAGTGGGTCACTGTTTAATGGATTGTATTAAATTTGAATTCAATGATATCATATTATTATATACGAAAAACGATTCTGAGCGGAGACTGGATATTTTATATTGTTATTATATTTTATTATAGCCTATAAGTTGAATGAATATAATAAATTACAACAAAACAACTAAAATTTTTATTCTTATTTTTATTACCTATCGTTTCTATGGTGATAAACAAAGCGTTAGAAATTAAAATCCTATTTTTAGTGGTTTTTTTCTTTGCATTAAATAAAACTATTGAGAATATCGAAAAACTTCCTTCCTAAAGTACCATATTGATCCAATTTGCTAAAAGATAAGATGCTATATATTAAAATCCAAGCACTCCTTCTGGTATAAATTTTGTATACAGGATAAAAATAAAATAAAAATAAATAAACACCATTGTAAAACCACTAGATTTCTAGCTCCTCTTAGAATCTAAAATATAATTGATGAAATAAAATAATTTAAGATAGGTGTACACAAGAATTATTAACAAATAAGTATGAATTATTTACAAAATTATACCACGACCAATTTACCAAACCATCAATTTCAGACGAGCAAATTTTCCACGATAATAATGTCATACTACCAATTGACGTAAACCCGAGGAGACAAACCAGACACCAGCAGTTTACGTTTACCTGCATACTAGTTGCTTGAGTACTAATTTATTTCATAAAATCAATTACTTCAAAATTACCTAATGGAAACTAAATTACTTAATTGGGATATTGTTCAACTTACTAATTCGGAATTAACTAGTAGGTAATTAACCAACAACAGCTTATCTTAACAAATAGGTTCATTTATAATATTAACTACCATATTTCGAGTTTCGACCCACTATATTTGTTATTATAAAATTTAACCGTTAGGTATTTATAAATAAAACTCACAATTTCATTCTAATGATAAATAATCTGACCTTGTACGCGATGAAAATACAACTGCGTGAGAACTACACGACGTGTGTACACTGTACACTGTACAGTAACTCGAATGAATATTAAAATGTTTATAATAACACGAATAATTTTATAAGGATTAATTTAACATTATTATTTTGGTATACAAATTATTTACTTTTCTTGAGAATTGAGATACTACCATTGTAAAAAAAATGTGCATAGATAGGTATATAATATTATATATAGGTACATACTATAGGTTGTATTTAGAAACATCATCTATTTTAACCTACCCGATAGACAATAATGATGAATGATGATATAATAATACAATTTTCTATATTTTTTCGTTTCAAAATAAATTATACATTTTTAAATATTCATGGCACGGAGAAAACCCCTTTATGAATAAGGAAATAAAATTTAGAATCAACAACAAAACAATTGCATATTCGCGTGTTAAAAAAATCACATGACCGCTATAGATTGTTCATAATATTATTATTTATTTCACTTTTATTGCATCGTAAAATAGGTACATTTTGTTTCTTTAATTAAGTGAAATAACCAAAATTTACCTGCATCAGTATAAAGTATCCATTATATGATACCATACCTACATAATTTCATTTAATTTTAAAATGACCATACTAAACAAATTTACGAAAAAGTAACCAGTGTTGATAAGAAATTAATTTGGAAAATATCTATTATTTGGCTTACAAAAATAACCAGAGAGTAAATAACGGTTTATTAAAATTAACATTTGATATTCAATAAGATTTTATGCACACAGAATTATTCTAAGTTCAAACACTCCAAATCCCTTGAAAAAAGTGTATTCAATATCGATAGGTACTCGAAAATAATCTCTATTACCTATCAATATTATTATATTGTAGTTTTTAATAATGTCTTCTCATCGTAATAAAATTATTGGCCACATTGGCTAGTGGCTACATTTAAACAATATACAATATTTTGTTATTTTACGAAATGGGCGATAATACTTAAATGAGTCAACCGTATAAAATGGCGCTGGAGACGTAAATACCCATATCATATTTACTCGAATACATAATAATAATATAATTATTATTAAACTACTAACTATACTGAAATGAGTCACGCAAAGTGATTGTATTTCGTTGAAAATTTAACTTTAAAAACAAAAAAAACAATGCATATTATAATCATATTGCTGCATAAATTATAGTGTTCAAATTTTAAATCGAATTTTACTCGGCCACACGCACTTTCACGTTATCGTTTAGATATGGAATACCGTGGAAATAATTTCTGAGTACCTATCTATGTCATTATTACACATTTTTCTACTTCATCGTTGCGGTCATAAAACAATTGACTTTAATTAACGCAATCGTTCGTTTTTAGTGCGCTTTACCGGTTATACTTATGATAATATGTTTACTATGTACGCACACATAGTGATAATATAACATATTATAGTAATATCTACCTATATATATATACCATATACATAGGCGCCGCGGACGCGTTTGTCCCCCCTAGATTTCTTGAAATTAGGCATGACATATAATAACAATATTTTACATAGGTCATATCTAGGTAGGTATATGTTCATATATATACGTATATATTATATTATGTAGAATATTATAATATGTTAAATATGACAGTATAATATTAGGTATCTTGTATGCCTATGTATGACAAACGCTTCGATTTTTAAAATATATTATTTAGAATTGTTAATTTTATAGCTAACGAGATTATTAATGCTATTGGGTCGTGACCGATGCCTTATTTAGTCGTTATTGTTTTCGTAAAAATGCAAATGGTATAGTGCAAATGGTATTATTTATGTCTGTACAATATATTTATATAAGGCAAAGTGTAGCATTTTTAGTGATTTTTAAAATTTAAAAATATATACTCTAAAATCAGTTCTGATTGAAAATGAAAAAACTTCGGAGCGGAAGCAATCTGACGAAAGAAAACAATGAAAGAGCAAATTCACTCATCCTATATTGTACTTAGATAATTATTATAATAAGTACGATTCGTGTAATGATTATAAGAATCATAATGCATCTTTATAAACTTATTTTGAGGGGCCGAGGCCCTGGCTCTATGTTTTGTCATAAACTTAATTATTTTCATGAATAAAATATACTTTAAATTAAAAAATTAAAACAAGTTGGAAGAGACCGATGTTTATATGTTATACTTGGAATAACTTAACCTGCAGGGCCCTGCCACTAAAGCGTCAATGGACTGAAGAGTATTATGCCGTATTATGTATCTACTATCTACCTAATATATTCTACAAAAGACTTAGTAGGTAATATTAAATCGTTTAACCACGCGAATCATGAATCTCGAATTCAGTATACAAAATATGTAATTGTCGTCAAACAAAAATACATTTGATGTTCAGTGTTGTTTATTGTTTCAATTAAATATTATAAGTTCACCTATATATTGTTGCTTTTGCTCTTCCACATGAAAGGATAATTTTTTCCTATGGCGAAGTTGAACGGGAATAAAATACGTATTGCCGTATTGCAATTGTTTGTGGGCATAGCTGTAAATAAGGGAGGGGGCTTTAGGGGCTAAGCCCCCAAACATTTCCTACATTTTTTTTAAGCTTATTCAATATTATCAAAGTAAGGTTTTAGCCCCCCAAATACCAAACTCTATTTGAGCCTATGTTTACCATTTAATTAACGTTGCTTTGGCGGAGTTCACGGCTTCACACCTTACACAGTTACGCGAGTAACAGTTACAGTGACTGGTGGACCGTGGACGACCAGATTTGCGTATATTGATAAATTAATAATAATGTGTAAAATACTAAAACTTGTTAAAGTGATGAAAAAACGTGCAAGAAATTTAGACTGAGCCAGAAAATACGTATACCTACGTATCAAAACATATTGTACACGTCAGAAAGTATAGGTATTGTTTTCAATAGATACCTGAAAGTCACCAAGTCTGCCTGCATCGGTGCAGCAATCGATAAAATAAATGTAATATGTATTATTAAGTTCAGGTTTATTCTGTTTTTTTGTTTACACCGTGTGAATCTATGAAAGCGCAATCATGTACCAATACAAATAACAGAATAAATTAAAAACAAATATAATTTTTACACATTTTCACCAGTCTAGGTCGGCTTTTCGATTGCTTGTTATACATATTATAGGTACTATATGGTAGTATGGTACAATATTTTATTGATCGTAGGACTTTGTATAAGATTTTAATTAAAATGGCTACGCTTTTATACCATAAAGTAAAATATAAACATAAAATATATAAAAACAATATCGTAGGACATAAAATATATTTTACTATCTGCAGTGTCGAACTGGCACATCGAAAGCCCATGCTCAATTTTTTTTTAAGGGGCTCCAATGGGGCCGCTCCATATTAAACGGACTTGGGCCCCGTAAAGAAAAAATTGGGACTAAAAATTACGAACGATTAAATATTTCGATTTTTCAGAGTCCCTACTCCCTATGTAGACGCAGAAACACGCCAAGCAAATAAACAATTTACAAGACGCTAAAAAAAGACGGAGGGGCCGCGGCCGTGTTTGCACGGCTGACACTGTTTACTGTCATATTATTAATGAATAACAGGTAGTTGCATATCTGCGTCAACTTGCATTCAATTCTAAATCGTTTTTCGAAGTATTGGTACCTAATTACTTGGTTTGATTTTACTGCAGTTATATGATATATTGATATTGTACTTAGGTATCGTTTTACAAGAATAAAGGTAAAATATTTAAAAAGAAGAGTCCATCCTTGACGACATTATGCTTGTTACTGTGCAATATGCTACAAACAAAAAACATTTCAAGTACAAAGTCGCCTTAAAATTATACAGGTTTTAAATTTGTATTACCTATTTTATAAATGTTTGTACCATGTAGACGGGAATTTATTATAATATGACTACTATAATTTTGGTATAACGTAACATTTTAATGACTCTCCATGATATGCGTAGGTTTAGTGTATACATATTATATATTATTTTATATTATACTACATATCTATCTATATATATATAAATTAATGCTCGTTTATATGGGGATTAAAGACTTGGAAACTAATGAACTATTGTCACCAAATTTTTCAAAAATATTCATTGGGACTTGGGGAGTGTTGGCTACTTTGTTTTCTAACCCCTACCTACAGGTTGCCGTAAAGTGGCTCACACATACATTTCGTTTTAGCTCATCAACATCGAATATTTTTTTCTTTATTTAATATATTATGATTGTTTAGGTTACATAAATAAAAGATATTTTTACATTTAAATATTCTATGTTAGATCGTTATATAATATACCTATAATGCGTGTAGCTTATGTACTCAAAAACTACTCTGTTGATTTTGACGAAAATTCAAATTGTTCTTAGAGATATTAGGAAAGTTTTGAGATTAGTTTGAAAATATACCAAGTGCCACAGGCGCATTGCCTGTCTCGGTCAAATTAGACATTAGTTCACAAAACGATGTACATCCACGCCGATTAGCCCTTGAACTGATATTGGTTCACTAAAACCAAGATAATTATTCTTATAGTCTTATATATCGCCTTATTTTATACTTGTTTATTTTTTCACAGATGAAGTCGGCTACAGCTAGTATATTATATTATGTCCAATTTTCATTTCACACGAATAAGTTTTTAGTTTTTACTGATTTAAAAAATATAATTTATGTATTTTAGGCACGTCCAGTATAAAATAATACAAATTTTTCATCGACCATACTTTTTTTATTGAATCAAAGCCACTTTCGAAATATAAAATTTGAATAATCCCTTGTAGATTACAGTACCTACCTACAGTGTACACCTATTAATATACTAAATGAATGTGGGTGCAGGCTGCCGGGTGGTATTTTAAATCTTATCATATATAAGTATTCTATAAATCGTTATTACTAAAAACTAAGTATCCCGATTATTATTTTAAAAAATGCCTAGAAAATCTATTCACACTGTAAGGTTTTCAAACGATGTTTAAATTCAATTATAGTTCAGAGATATATTAATGTTAATCAATTCGCTTTTAAAATTTCTTGTATTTGAAATGGATCAAAAATATACAAATAATATATAGGTAATTCAACAAGCAGTTCAAATAAAAATATTTATGTTTTTTTAATATGGTTCTGAATATAATGTACCTATAGTATTTATGTATTATAATAAGGCCATCTATTTACTCACAGGATACAATTATTCCATTGATAACTAAGAACATATCGTCGATGTTGAGTTTTAATTCTTCCAAGTCCAGTTGAGTGGTCATTATATCGTTTAATATAACCGTTGAACTAATATTTAGAGCCATTTTACAATGAGAATTTAAAAAATACACGAATTATCAAAAAATTAAGGAAAAATTGTCTCTAACGTACAAATTACCGAAAATATTTATTATATTGTACTTATTGTTGGATAGAAAAAAATATATACCACGTGGTAGTTAGAAAAACATTATAATACATTTATACTGCAATGGAATAATACTAGACAATTATTTAATATTTGAGTGGAGTGTGGTTTCGGAATGGGCAGAAACCAACTGGCAAGTAAAACTAAGTAATACGCGCCAAACCAACGTGCGATTATACCGGTTATTGCAAATATGACTTATACATACATATAATAGGAGAGGGCAACTACGGCAATAAAGATGGAACGCGAATAACGATCACTAATTACCCATACATATATATATTTTTTGTTTGGTAGTAAATAAACTAGTAAACATATTAAGTTTTTTCTATATATACCTACTCATCGACGTCGATTTATATACGCAATGACAGTATTTTTCTACAAATTCTCGGACAGAACGAATTATATTTAATGTTGCAGTGCATCACGTCTCGAGGAGACAGAATAAAAAGAATTCACGATATACACACAAAGGCGTAATAATATAACCAAGTAATTACAGGTTTGCAGGGTCGGATTCCACCTGGGAATAGCATAATTATATAATTAAATAAGGTTATCTACTAAAAATGTCCGGATATTTTGTTTATGTAATCCATTATGATATATTCGAACTTAAGTGTTAAGTCGTACTAGGTATAATGCAACAATATGTTTAAGGAGACATAAAAAATAAAACGATATTTTCGAATACCCATTGGTTAATATATGATAGTCAAAATAAGATTCTATGGAAAGAAAAATTAGAAAAGTCGCACGGGAACTTTAAAATTTTAACTAAAACTGAAAGTGCCTTATTGACTGACTGACTGATCAAAATAGAGCCTAAAATATTATGATAGCTGGAGACTTGAAATGTTCATGGTACTTTCACACCACCGCACCGTGTACCTATGAGAAAAGATTTTGGTTCTCGTCTAGTACATGCTACCTACCATAAAATGCTACCTACCAAAAAACTGTATGCGTGTAGTATGCTAAAGCTAACGTAGTTATTTTTATTTTATTTTATTGCGGGAAAGTACATTTGAGTCATTACGATAAAAAATATATATATTATAATATAGGTTACAGTTGTACAAAATTATAGCTAAATTCAAATCAATGGCGAGCATATTCTAATACCCTTAGTTTGACAAATTTTAATAATAAACTATAGTTAATAAATTGTTATTAATATTTTTGTTAATTTGTTATTAATCAATAATCAGTAGGTCAACATTTTTTGGTAGGTATAATTTTACGGTAGGTAGCATACTACACCAACGAAGTTGCGGTATAGGTAGCATACTAGACGATAGTACCTATACTTACCAGGATTTTCCAAAATTCGCATTTTAAAAAGCTGCTCACTGCTCACTTTTCACACAATAATTGGTATAGTTTATTTTTACTTTTTAAATAGCTACCTTATTGTTGATCCTGAAAAAATATTGAAACATTGGATATTAGGATAAGAGGACATCACACCCGCATGTGTTGCCTCCGTCTTAACAATATCTGTATTTTCTAGTTCGTTTTTACGATATTTTAATTTTTAAGTATAAAGTTATGACTTATGAGTATTTTCAAATATTAATATTTAACATACTCATAAGTCGTAACTTAATTAAAAATTTTAATATTGTAAAAAAATCAATGAGAGAACATAAATAAATAAAATAAAAATAAATTTCAGGGGTGGTCAGAACCCTATAACCCTACCCCTGCGTACGCCACTGGCTAGGAATATAATATATAATAATACAATTCATTCAGTCTTCCAAAAAAGTTTGTTAAATATAAATAGTATAATAAATTATTCTTAGAGACAGTTATTTTTGATTTTGCGTGAATAATAAATATTGTGTAAAAATAATGAAATATGAAAAGTTAATTATAATCAAATTCGGGAAAGATGTTGTTGATAATAATTTATTTTGAAATTCTTTCTAGCTTCTATACTTAAAAATATACCAATTTGTCTAAATCAATAGTATTTTTAGTACCTAGGTGTATAATTTTCAATTCTTGACTAAACGCTGGCACGTGAAGCTTGATACACATAAAATCCAATCATTATTCGGAATATGTCAATAATCAATATTATATAGTAACTATTATTTTTCGTGTGACGTTTTTTGGAATTATGACTGACGTGCAGTCTGCAGAGTGAAGTGAGGAATATAATAATATTACTTAGTGATAATTTTTTGAGGTAAAATCAGTGTGCGATCGACTTGTGGTTCACCTGTTTTTGGTAACAAATCGTGTGTTTAGATTGCAAGCAAAGTAGTTTTTTAGAGAACGAAATTATTTTTAGTTTATAATGAATATTATTTCTAAGGGCAAAACAAAATCCTAATTTTTATATTTAAGAATATGAAAGAAAACCAGCAAATAACGTTTTTAATAAATACTTAGTTTACACCATAGTTTTACAAAACTTCTCATCTGTTTTTTTTTTTTTTTAATTTAAAAAGTACCTATCAATGCTATAGAAACTAGAAACTCTCGGAAATTGTATTTTTTATTTACTTACTTAGAAAATAGAAATAGAAGAACGTTTTACAAACAAATTGTGCCTTTTGGGTACCATGCTGGTAATTTAAATAATTAGAATAACACTTTACTATATTGAAAATAAAACTCTTGTATTATTTTATGATTACATATGTTGACGAAAACTGAGACTGTAAGTTTTCGTGGTATTTACATCACTCATGAAAAGCTGGACGTTTTCCGTTAACAAAAAATAAAATATATTGTAATTATAGTTAATGCATATAATACGTCACTTTACAAAAAATACGTGACAGTTTTCATCTGTGACATACATACACATATAAGTTGGTATTAATATAGTTCGATCCGTTAAAAATCCATCGTGACATCTGAGTTGCCACAACTCGCATGACATTCTTCGGTGCACATCGCTCGGCCAAACTTGCGTGATGTATCTTAAATTATAATGTAGGACGAACCACCAATTTGTAGTCATCACAGCAATAGCAATATAGGTATCAGCCAACAGATATGTACCTACATAATATACACAGCTCGGACGTTCGATTTAAAATTCGTACGCGTCCGGGTGACATAGGTACTTGCCAATATCACCGCCACTTGTTACTTGTTGTATATGCGTGTATACGATATACCTATATATTATATGTGCACTAATTCATATTGTATACGATAAAATTTGATACAAAATTTAATTTATTTTGTTGGGTTAGTATACCTATACTGTATATTATTATAGCCTATAGGCTATATGTAGGTATATAATATGGGATCCGTAAATAGAATAACAATTTAACACAGACAAATTCCACCAGTTGGTTGTAAACTATTCGGGGGATTCACAAAATATTTCTTCCCAATGATTCCCTTTAAAATATTTAAAGGAATAAATCGAACCATTCTTGGTTGATGGAAAAACTTCATAGTCATATTATAGGTAAAATAGATACTTATACCTATTCATAGGCGCAAATTTAGGGGGGGGGGCTAACCCCCCCGCAAAAAAAAAACCTAGGACATACAATTTTAATATGCTATATTGCAATGGTCCGCTTGCCTTTAATATATTCAGCTCCCCCAGCCAAAAGTTGAAATATGTACCTATAACCTAAACATAAAATGAATCAATTGACGGATTCACATATTTTACTAGACGTTTTATCTTCGTTACCAATCTCAAATAAATAATTATACTATGTTAAAAGATTATATTTAGGGGGCTGCAGCAGATGAAAAAAAGTGACTTTTAGACTAATAAGCTAGACAAAACTGGAAGAATTTGGTTTGACGGATTTAAATTTTAAAACGGATTATGATTGATCAACAAGTAAGTTTACTAGAGAATGATCTAACCGATTTTGAATATTTTTTTTTCTGCTGTGATATCCAAGAATAAAAATATCGAAAAAATATGATATTTTTGTATTTATATTATTCATTATGAGTTATGACACTAACAATAATTGGAATATTCAAAATCTCCTCGATCATTCCCTAGTAAACTTATTGATCAATCAAAATCCGTTTTAGAAATTAAAATCTGTCAAACCAAATTCTTCCAGTTTTGTCTAGCTTAATGGTCTAAAAGTCACTTTTTTCATTGACTGCACCCTCCAGCCCCCTTAAGGTTTATTTTAAGATACGGAATTTAAATATATTGAAAAACATTATAACAAACAAAATTAATGTTTAGATTGGTTAAATCTACATTAGTTTTGACTTTTGACAAAACCAGCTGCAGCCCCCTTAATATATATACTATACTACATTACTACCAAACTGTTTAGTATTATTACATTTCGATTACAAAATATTTTAGAAAATCCAAGGAAATGTGGTATGTATTAATATTATATTATTAAACAGAATCAAAATTTGATGTTGAATTTTTGTAAAATTGAATTCTTAAAAACTCGGAAAATGAAGAAATATTCCAAAGTTTGGCCTCATCTCAGGACGATGCGAATACATAATAATATGATGCTGTAGCCTCCAGACACACGCCACGCTGGTCACCCCTGGTAAAGTATATTAATAATTGCAGGTGCAATACAGTGTAAGTAATGCGCTGTATATTGGTATTTGCATAAATCCAATTTCACGTATGACCGAACACATAATAATAGGTAATAGTAAGTGTTAGAGTGCTAGTGCTAGTGTGACAGTATGCCGAGGGTATACGAAAGGACGACGTACTGGTCGAAATATGGTCCAGCTCGGTACGATCAACAGGATCATCAAGGCTTACGCGTTGGTCGGCTTTTGTGTGGCTGCGTACGCACTTCATGTGGAAATCTCACTGGAAAATGATCCGGATTTCGAGCCACTGTGTGACCTCAGGGAATACGTCAAATGTTCTCCAGCGTTTATTTCACCGTAAGTGTATACCTAATTATTATGTTATAATACAACCTGCACATTATAAGTTATAACATATTGTTGAAACAGATATTAAAATTCCATCTATCATATATCTAGGTATATAAATTATATATTTATTCCGTTGCGGTACTGTATAGTGTTTAATATAACGGTGCGATTGAATCGTCAATAAAAAAATAACGTATTCGTGATAAGCATTTTTAAAAAAAACGAACGATACATTTCTACAAAATTGAAATTATAAATAGAAAATTATGAAAAAATGTACTAACGTTTTCAGTTTTAGTTTTTAATTAATGATATACAATCTTTTATGATATCTACTCTTTAAGTTGAAACAGAGTTTTTAAGTTAAACTATAAATAGTAGGTACGCCATTTAAGAAAATTTAATGATCTAATAATCTATATTTATCAATTATCCCTCAACAAATTAACTAAAAATTGAATAATCAAGACATTATAAGAATTTTATTTTATTCAATTATGATGTTATAAATATATTATAGTGTATGTAACAACTCGAAATTTCAACGTGCTTACAATTTATATTGCCACGTTCAGTTTAAACATGAACTCAGTTAAAATTGTATATTTGATGATACTTACCTAATATACTATCGTCGGGAGTTGGGACAAAAGAACCAGGAGCGACTCAGGTTGTTAACATTTAAGCAAATTGTGTGATCTTATGCATTTTTAACTCTTCTGACTTTGGATTTCGCATTATGTGAACAGTTCTTTCATGCCTATCACCAACTCAACAGGAAATTTATTTTTCTGTTTTAGTATACCAAATAGTAAATAGTCTAATAATAATAATAATAATAATAATATATACCTAATATTATATTGTATTAAAACACATTAGGCTTAAAAAGTTTAAAAGTTTAAAAGTATTATATATAGGTAGTGTAAGTATTGTGTATTAAACATTTTAAGATCTCATAAATAACGGTATATTAATATATGTCAGCCATTAGGTTTGGTTTGGTTAGCTTCGATTTGGTTAGGTATTTTAATATATTTTGTAAGTACCATATAGGTACCAACATATAGTAATAACTGATAGTCGATAATATAAAAGGCCACACATTTTCAACTAGGTAGTATAAAAGTGGCAAAATCTGGTAAAAGTAATTTATAATTTTTCATTTATTGTGCAAATAGTAAATAAATTATGTATATTATTATCACTTGCACTCAGCATCTTAAAATGAAAACTGAATATATTAAGTCATTTAGGTGTAATAAAATATCACTATGTTTTTTTATTTAGTTCTTTATATTATAGTTGTTATATAATATACCAGTATTCCACAATCGTAGATGTTTGCTGTTATGTCTTAAAAACGAAAGCTTTGTCATTCAAATGAATTATTATTTTGAAATCTAAAAATCCCTTTATTGCTGCCATAAAATTAAATGATCTGATAAAATAATAAACTTATTGAATACTACAAATAATTAATATTAGTTTTAACAATAACTACGCTATATTTTAATCATTTATTTCACTTGTCAAACTGATTAAATATTATTAAGGTCGATAACTAAATGTAAATAGTAGTAAAATAGTTTAGAAAAATATAGATACAATAAACGATAATACTGGACTAACGTTATCCGTGCAAATTCCCCATTCCCCAACATGTTGTCTACAGATTATTTTACAACAGGTACAAGGGCACAAGGTACACAATATCCAACGATTGTCGGTATGTTAATCAGTTTGTCTGAAGTGTAATAGTTTTTTTTTTTATAATTATTATCGTTGGGCGTTTTTATGAGCTATATAAAAATTGTTAATTACTAATTAGGCCTATTTTTTTTTATTATACCTTATATTTACTTGATGAAACAAGCCCAGGGTTGGCACACCTGGAAATCCCCGGGGATACCAAATACAGTGAAAAATTAAAAAAAAATTTGTCATTAATTAGTTTTTGTTATTACAGACAGCAACAATTATTGATTTATGTATTTTTTTACATAAGTAGAAGTACATTATTTTATATATTTTAATAATGTTTTATAAAATCCTACTATAATACTGGCTAAATAATAGAATAAATTATTCGGACTAATAATTATGATTACACATAAAAAAATCAACATCTATTATCATTTAATTGTCTTATAATGAAAACAATATTATTATTATTTATCCAAAAATTCAAACACAAGATATGCGCCTTGTAGCATGCAAAATGCAGTACACGTATGTTGACTAATTTGACAACACGGGTTTGCAGAAGGTGTTTATTACGGGAGTAATAACGATAACATTAATATTATTATTATTTAGATATACATATTATTACCTATGTAGTATGTCACTATGTATTATTGTGTAATCATGTCTAATATGGAATAACAATAAATCATTTATCATTTGAAAACGTTTAGAGAACTTATAGTTTTAAAATTTGATTTTCAACAGGGCTTGAAACCGAAAAAAAATTTTCCGGTTTCGGTTTCGGTTTCGGATACCGGTTTTGATTTTTTCCGATTTCGGTTACGGTTTCGGATACCGGTTTTGAATTTTTCCGATTTCGGTTTCGGTTTCTGATACCGGTTTTGATTTTTTCCGATTTCGGTTTCGGTTTCGGATACCGGTATCAATTTTTTCCGATTTCGGTTTCGGTTTCGGATACCGGTATTGACTTTTTTCGATTTCGGTTTCGGTTTCGGATACCGGTATCGATTTTTTCCGATTTCGGTTTCGGTTTCGGATACCGGTATTCATTTTTTCCGTTTCGATTTCGGTTTTTAACGGTTTTAACCGGTATTCAAAATCAGTATCGAATATCGGTTTTAATCCCTGTATTTATAATAATTTATAATGACATAAAATACTGGCGTAGGAACCTACTTGCCAATGCCAAACATTGCGTGGCGTACGATTTAGCGTCTGGTTGCCTGACAAGTACTATACTACTATAGTATTTGCAATCAATGATAATATTTACACTGGAATGAATACGTAATTAATAATTATGACGTATTTAGTTATAGACTCTCTACTTCATAACACATTTTCCAAATGATTTGCGACCTAATTTTTTAAGAGTTTGTGTAACTTCATCTTTTATAAGTTGAAACATTTTCTCAATGAGGGGCTAACTTAATGCGTGTCCCACCCACCACATCAATCAAATTGATCACAGCTTGATTATATTATACCAATCTAGATTAGGTATATTAATCCAATAGAGTATGGTTGGTGGTGGGTTGGTAGGGAGCACATTTTTCAGTCGACGGCTTTTAGGGAAACCCAGACAATTATGTTAAGGCCTTATAATGTATTATAATAAATTATTTATAACTATACTATAATTATTGACTCAGTATTTCATAATTTATTGTTGGCTATTGTGTTAATTTAATGTAGGAAAATTATGCCACATAGTTATTTCTGTCTTCTGATCGTCTGTGGCGGCAGGAAAACACAACAACTTATAATATAGTAAATAATAATAGTATTATTGTTATACAATTTTTATTATGGCATATTTCTGCGTATACTGTTTTAGAATACGACAATACGATTAATCCATTTACCAAAATAATATATAATATATAAATATAATAATTATTATATTGCGTATAATAATAATATATTATGCGTCTAATAATATTTATATACCCTGTGAAATTACCTATACAAACATACGGGTGCCCGCAGACGAAGATTACTGCACCAGTGCAGCTAGACTTACTTACATAATAATATATTATTATATTATAAAATATTAATTATAATAATATAATATATTAGGCACCATTAATCATTATTAATATCAATTGCATTACTACAGAACTCAGAAAGTATACATAATAATATAAATATCTATATAGGTAGGTACTTTCGAGTTAATATTTTAGAATCCAGTAAAAAACTAAGTAAAACTAATTAAAAAAAAAAGAAGGCATAGCACATGACCTAGGCTACAGGTCTAATAAATGGACCAAATTAATAATTTTTAATAATATTATTATAAACGCGCCATGAAAACGGCAATATAAATATTATAAGCTATTAAAATAAATAATAATATAATTATTATAATATTTATATGATAATTTATAAAAACTAATAATATACCAACAAAAATACTATGTCAACTCCATGTAAAAAAAATGTAATTTAATTTAATTCTTCGTTTTGCTCACGGAGTAAACAATTACCCCAGACGTATTAATACAGTATATTAATAATTTAATATGATAATTTATAAAAGACTAATGAACTTTAACTTAGCATAGTTATTTTTTATTTAAAGATAACTTAACTTTAACTAGTTAAAAAAATTGGTTAACCTGCCCAGCTTTGCCATCATCCACATGATGTTATAATAATTAATTATATCTTATAAGTTATAATATTATATTTAATATTGATCGCATTGTATGATAGAAGGATAGAACAAATTTACATAATGTACACGATATTTATTATTTTCTAACATATGCATTATAAATTATATTATTCATAGCTTTTAAACAGAAATTCAATTATAGCCTATAGGTTTATTTTAAATGTGTAGAGCTTTTTAAATGTTAGATATTAATGTTATAATTTTTTGACTTCCGTTTCGGATATCATGTTATTTCTTAAGTTTTCGTCTTAAGTTTCAAAAAACGGTATTATTTTTTCCGATTTCGATTTCAGTTTCAGATATCGGTATTTATGTTTTCCGATTTCGGTTTCGGTTTTGGATATCGGTATTTATGTTTTCCGATTTCGGTTTCGGTTTCAGATACCGGTATTTATTTTTTCCGATTTCGGTTTCGGTTTCGGAAACCGGTATTGATTTTTTCCGTTTTCGGTTTCGGTTTCAGATACCGGTATCGATTTTTTTCGATTTCGGTTTCGGTTTTGGATACCGGTATTAATTTTTTCCGATTTCGGTTTCGGTTTCGATTTTGGTTTCGGTTTTTAACGGTTTAAACCGGTATTCAAAACCGGTATCGAAAATCGGTTTCAAGCCCTGATTTTCAACTTACGTTGGGTAAAGTCGTTAAGACATAGAGCCGTTTATCAAGTTTAATATTGCAATCGTTAAGTAATGCGTATTATAATTAATTCAATATAGGTAACTAATAACCTGCAATAGTATTTAGAGAGTGTTGACTCCGTCATACTACGGATTACGGAATAACATAGGTTACACATTTTAAGTTCAGGAGAATCCATTTTACAGAAAATTGTTGATTGTTTGCAAACTGTAAAATAAACATAACTTGCTACAAAATTAAAATACCTATCAAAAAAGCCTACATTGGACTTGCTGGATAATATTCTTACTTTTAAATTTGATAATAAGTCACTCTAATATTAACAGAGTAAAATTATATTTTCTAAACGTAACATTTTCTTTGTCATGCCGTTGTATACATTTACTCGGATAATAATATATACGGTAGGTAAGAGTGTAAAACGGACAAACTTGTCATGCGGTAGGACGTCCTCTTTAATATTTAATACTAATTAAAAATGCTTTAACATCCGAATTAGTTTTATCTAATACCTACTCATTAACGTTTGAATACAAAAGTGGTATATTTTGTTACTTTTAATACCTACTACATGTCATTGCCTATCACAATTTTCTTTGAAATTGTCAAAAATCGGCCTTTGAATCACATCGGCCCATTAGCTCAGTTGGTTAGAGCGTCGTGCTAATAACGCGAAGGTCGTGGGTTCGATCCCCCCATGGGCCAGACATTTTTTTGCATTTTATTCGTTTTTAGATTTTGGTTTACAATATTTTGTTTAAAGTATAACGATATTAATTGTAATTATAATTGTTCAGGGAATTTTTTTTTTTATTAAAAATCAGAACAGCTGAAAATGGTTATTTTATTAATCGCATTTAGTACAACAATAATAATATTATAGCTAGGCCTAGGTTACCTACTACCTACAACATATAAAAAATATAAAATTAACTTTATTAAAACTGTTATCTTATTTAATATTTTTACTGATCATTAATATTATTGATCAAAATTGAAACGTTTATCCTCGAACAGCATAATATTACATATACACCGTTTGACGATACATAATAAAATAAAATAAATTAACCGATGTTCACGCAATAAAAACAATAATGTTAGGTATAAAAAGTATTAAGAGGACGCTACACCCGCATGTGTTGTCTCCGTCTTACACACGTACGACATAGACAAAACGCGTTTAGGCAGTCTGAGTATAACTCGCTCAATTTTGGTTCTAGAGTAAAAATGCCTATTATTAAATTGAATTGTGATAATATTTCTAAGGGCAAGACGCTGCGGTTTTTCCATTATACCCAATATAACGTTCATTATATCGTTTAGAAATAGAAAAAATTTCACCATTTTTAAAATACCTTTGACTTTTAAACAATTAAATTTTTTTAAAAAACCGCAGCGTCTTGCCCTTAGAAATATTATCACAATTCAATTTCATAATAGGTATTTTTACTCTAGAACCAAAATTGAGCGAGTTATACTCAGACTGCCAAAACGCGTTTTGTCTATGTCGTACGTGTGTAAGACGGAGACAACACATGCGGGTGTAGCGTCCTCTTAACGATTTATCAGTTATAATATTTATCAGTAAAATATTATATTTACAGATACGCCAAAGGTTTTGGGATCGTCGGATATATATTCGGCGAAGATTCCGCTTTCAACGTGCCCAATGGACTCACCGGAATGTTATTCTACACCCTGTCATTCGCGTTGAGTACGTATATTATAGGCAATACGTAATAAATAATAATTATTATATTAAATAAGACCACATCCACCATCATGATGGAAATATTATATATTTTAGACAAATATAGTACAATCGTTGTCTCGAATCTGGATTAAAAAACTTTTGCAATATTTCCGAAAATCTATATATATATATAAATATAATGTACCTGCCAAAGTCAGGAAATTAATTAAATTCATTAAATGATAAAAATTATGTTTTCGATTATAAATTATAATATTTCAGGAAACAAATTTTACTGAAATTAATACGGATAAGTTTTAAAATGCATTTTAATATTTAATTCCAAAGAACAAAAAATTAAAGCTCTGATTAGCCGTTTTGGCTACCTGCTATGGTAACTTCTGCCTCTAACCAGGTATATATTTTTGACTTACCTATACGGTTATACACATGTCCGGATTTAGAGTTGTGGGGGCCCCAGGGCCCACATAAGGTTGACAAACTTACTGCCAAAGGTACTTATCTTGTGTGGGCCTCTTATTAGTTGAATTTTATAGGGACCCTGGGGCCCGGTCCCCGTTCTCCCTTATAAACATATTATTATTTAGTTTTTTGCATTTTTGCAACTACCAGACTACCTATCATGTAATTTTTGTTTATACTTTTGAATTCCTGCAGGTTGTTCGGACAGTGATAAACTCTTGAACATCCACTACTACCTGGCGATCGCGTCCAACGTGTCCACATTTTACTTGGCTTTCGTATTGGTGTTCGTCGTTCAGGAACTGTGTTTGGTTTGCTTGACCACGTACTTCATAAATGCTATAAGCCTGCTGTGTATATCGTCCAAACGGCGGAAATTGTTGTCGCTATCCGTGCACCTGCACAAACCCTGCAAAGGCGATTAAAACATCTATAAAATAGAGATACACCTGCAGTCATAAAATGTAATGTCGCAGCGTTTATAATAAAGTATAAAGTATTACACACCTATGATAAATAAACGTAATAAATATCCAAAATACATCCCTTTCATATTATATATTATTTATGTATTATGTAACATTATACCAGCTACATGTATCGTGACCTCAGATAAATGGTGTCTTAAGGTTTTAGTTTCCGTGTAAGCCAGCCTACGACTGTTTAAACGTTTATCCCTTACTATATATTTTGATGACTTTATGAAAATAATTAATGACCAAAACAAAAATCGTGATTGTTTTAATTTGAGTTTATTAGCTAAACCGAAAAATATTATACATTTGAATCATATAATATATAATATATTATAGTGTTATGTAATTTAATGGCTGTGAATCTCTTTTACGATGTGATAGGTTTTTTAAAAGCATACTAACAGTGGTTAAGACTTGTAGAGTGTATGACACGGTGCAATCTGTATCTCATAATCACGTTAGGCAACGAATAATAATTTACAATAATATATAAGTCGTATTTTATTGCGCTTATTCCGCGTGGGACCCGTGGGCGCGTGCCTCATATATAATAGTAAATACCTGCGGAGCTGCATCATATGAGACAGCTATATACTATATTTAATATTATATACAATATACATATATTATTTATATATATATATATTATGCAGATTGTAGGTACATAATATATTTTATAATGTATATTATATTATATTGTACAGTAATATCTCAATCGTATCTCCCGCGGCGGAGGCTCAAACATCCGATCGAGTGGGTCAGGTACGGAATGTCGGAATAGGTTTTTTTTTCGGGAGTGTCCCTCAATAATCCTCAACAGATCCAAAAACATCACAATGTATAGCTCGCCATATTCGTTTGTAGTATATTTTTATAATTTATAATATTATATTGGAGGTCGTCTCAACGAAAACCACGCGTGCGCGTACGACATTGAAAGAGGAAAATATAACATATTATATTATGTTTGTATATATAATCAGCTTTGTGTATAAACTTGCACTTGACACGATACACACCTCAACTAAAGGGCGAGGCGTACGCCAAATACATACCTTGTCGTCTTGTCTTAGAAAAATAAACAAAAAAATGAATTTAATAATTATTACAGTATACGAGTGGTTAGTGGTACTATTATAGTAATTTATATATTATATACCAACATAATGCCCGTTCCCGGGGTACGCTATGCTGATTACCATTTTACAACAATATCCCAATCGACTATCAATATTATTTATATTAGATAGTAGTTAATTGCTATATAAACTTAAAACACTCAACATTTTACTCTTATTAAGCGTAGCTAGTTGATACAATGTTAAGTTACAATTTCTAAAGTATTAATACTGAATATTTAAAACAAATAAATCTATAGCTGGCAGTCAAGTCATCCAGATAATCGGTAATGTCAAATGTCAATAATAGCCAGGACATCAGGAATTCAGGAATCATCTGGTGTCCTGGTGGCCCAGGCCACGTATGCCCTTTGCAATTAGAAAATGGGTTGACGTCATCATAGTTTAGCAATAATTTACTGTGATTATTACTATATTTCAATATTCTTTATATAGGTACGCAATAATACATTAATGCTATTGTTTCCACCACTGTTGTAGGACCGACTCGAATATGTATTTAGTCTTCACCCGTCTCCGGGAAATTGCTTTCAAAATCGCAAAATAGATTTAAATAAATAAATAATATTCTAATACATACACATAAGTACTATTATGACCCTCGTACCGTAAAATCAGAAATCGGCAACACGCTGCCTTCAAATAATTTTGTATGGGATTCGTAATAAGTAATACATACAATTTACTGCAGTTTGTTGAACATGTTTGTCGTACATATAATTTAAAGTATTAATAACCACGGATGACACGGTACCCATCCCCACCACGAATAAAAAAAATGTTTTAGCAAGCAAAAAGCGATCTCCTCAATACAGCGCAGGTCTTTCATATATAGGTACTATAATATTTATTGGGATCGAATACTTGAAAGTAAATATGTAACTATAAAATATTATGACATTCTAACATAATTTAAAAAAAAAAAATACGTATAAAGAATATAAAGATAACTTACTAAGTTGGTACCTATCTAATTCACTTCAATTGCTTTTATATTATATTATAACTTCTTAGAACATAATGTAAAAAAATAAAAATTTGGTATACACTATATAGGCATATACTTATATAATTAATTAAATTCTCGATAGTTGCAATTTACCCCGTACCCTACCACCATCCAATTTCCCACCACGCGTGTAGTTTTATAATTTGTATAATATTATAAGTATATTCCTTATTAAAATTTACATTTCACGCTTTCAATCTGCAGAATTCTTACCTATATTTTATAATCTCGATACTTTCACAATATCCTTAATTGCCGCACATCTCTGCCACCTGGTAACACACTAATATTATATAGCTAATACTATATTATATTATAATAGTCAGGTACTATACTTGTATAGGAATAATATTATTCTCATATCGTTGTTGCAGCGACGGCGGCGGCGGTCGATGCAAGAACATGTCTCGTTACAAATATTATTATTATTTATTATAGACGACTTTCCTCGCCCGATGTGCGCTATGTTATTATTATTAATTATAATACGTAAAATTGCACCGGTGGACGTCACGACGAGTTAATCTCGAAGAGCCTATAAATAATTGGCTGTATTATAATTTACATCGATAAAAAAAAAAGTTTGGGTATAAACATATCATACGGACATGTTAAAAAATATATACACGTGCCAGCAGAATTAATTACAAAGTCGTGTGAGTATAATATAATATATTCGCACCTTTGCCGCAGTACTTACCTATATTGGCGGGCGTTGATTTATCGCATGTACCTACCAATATAATACATATACCATTCTGTTTTTCGTCAGTCGCGTTTTATAATTGGCGTCCCTAAAGTTCATCGTTGAAACGTCCCTCGTACAGTGCGAATACGAATTGGCTGTTGGCGTTTTGGATAATATAATGAAAGTATTAAAAATTGATTAGTTTATTACTATATATAGTTTCGCAAAAGAAAAAAAAACGTTGCTAAACTTTGATTGTGTATTTGTGTTATAAATACGACTTTTTATGATCAAGGTAATATAACACTCCACCCCTCAAAAAATGTTCTCTAACTTTGTCTTTGCTCATACGCCAACGGCGGCCAGCGGTGTCGGATTAAAATTGTTGCTCGGTTAACAATAAAATAGGTATGTGAATATATTATTATTGTACTCGTCGAAGGATATAGATTTATAAATTGTTGAGCAAAAATATTTTTTTTTTTAAATTTGTTCATCAGTACCTATCATCTATTCCAGTTTAAATGTCAGTATCTAAGCACGAAGCACCTTAATATACTCAGTTTTAAATGTGATGTATGCCCTGAAGCAGCTTTTTTCTTCCAATATTATAATAATTTAAAAATACAACTATTATATCACGTGTCGTCATCCACAAACACGCAATATACCAACTACTATAGTACTATACATCTAATATCTATGTATATATAATATATAATAATTAATAATTATGTATTGTAATTATATAATATATCATACAGTATTACAGTATTACAAAAAAAATACTCAAAAATGAACTAGAAGTGTTGTGCATACCCAAAGATTATAAAATATAAACCATTTGAAAAAATTGGTACCTAAGCACTAAGCAGACATTATTGTATTTAAAAATACGTTTGCAGAGGGTGCTACATTAATCTATATAACCTAATGTTATGATTCATGACTATTAGGTATTTGATAATATATTTTATTATACAATACCTTTATCTACATAGTGATAAATGATAATAATATGATATAGTTGATAATGGAGTTTACTTATAAACGACGAGTTCACCTAGATTGACAGGCCTATAATATTAGATTGGATATATTATGCAATAAAGGATTATCAAAATTATTATTTAAATTTTTGGTGGTTTAGTGTAGACAAGAAAAATGGTTTTCAACATACTAATAGTATTATTATGTATAAGTTTATTGTACATTATTTTATAACGATAGGTACTACTGGGGCATGCGACTTATGCCGCCGCTTGGCAAACTGCAGCACGCGAACAAGACTATACGATGCAAATTGGCATTATCATTTCATACATAGGTTTTAACTTTTAGGTAATACATTTAAGTATATAATACATATTATTGTATTATATGGACATCGAACATCGAACACATATAAAATAATATAAAAACACGATATCGAACAAGTTAGGTATATATAAACGATTTACCTACTTGTAGAGTATATACTATATAGTACCTATAATATATATTCTGTACTACATATCCATATGGATACATTGTAATATTATATTATGCATCACGTTGTGTATATTCCGTATTCGTATAATATTATAATACACAAAATGTGTACATTTGTTTCTTTTCAGTTTACAGCTAATATACATTAATTCGCGCCGAGGTACCTATATATGGATACACGTCTTAGTGCACATGATAGAATACTTATACAGTTAAACTTGCAGGATTGCAGGTACATATAACAACTTACAGTAGGTATTAATATAGTGTATATAGTATATGTATATACTCGTACTGAATTATACGCATAAACTACGAATGTGCTATTATAAAATAATATTATCATATTATGGTAATGATGTCATATTATTATGTGTACACATCATAAGCGCACGTATTATCTGCTTCGTTAGGTTATTTCATATTTTATATATACTCGTTTTCGGCGAAGACCTATCGTACGTATTATTAATGTAATCATTATTACGTACATCTCGACAATTATTTGACATTTATATAGTGTTACTCAATGCACAGTGCACGATCGTAAAAATATTCTGAGGGTCGCATTAATATAGGTATGTATACCTAGGTAGTAAATAAGTGATCAATAAACTTGTGTTTTGTCTGTTTAGTACTTATAACATGTCATATATATATATATTATTGTACATTGTATTGGAGGTGGCGATTAGCGAGGCATTCGAACGATCTGTGCGTTTATTTTAAATAAATAAAAATAAAACTGCAACGGAATGCGTATGTTTATATCTATGTATAATCAATGTTATACTAAAATAACGACCCGTGTAGTGTTTTCAGCTCGTTGACCTACTCAACCTGTACAAAATGGAAAACACGTAAAAGTATAATTTACCGATTATTATAAAATATAATTCTACTGATATATTATTATAATAAATACCTTAATTATGAAATTTACTACGAATAACCGAGCGTGCAAGTGACACGGCGCAACAGGTTTACTTAGGTATATAATAATATTATGATCTGAGGCCTGAGCTTACAAAAAACTATTCTCCGATCGTGCTATGATAGATGGATTTATTTTTTTAAATCTTTAATGAAGTTATATAACTCGTTGGTAGTCCTAACATATAAGACGATAAAATAATCACTCGAAGTTGCGATTTGTATTTTCCAGCACGATATTTTATTTTGTATAGGCTTAAAACACCGGTTGCTATGGAAAATATTACAGTTTCTCCTTTTTTAAATGTGTTTTCTACGTAAATGCGTGTGTTTAATATCGGAAGGCGTCATTATTGTTCAAACAATATTTTATATCGTTGTTTATTTTATATTTTTATGCATATAAATATTTTTTTTGTGCTCTCTATATTCTAGGAAGCTTTATTTGAAAACGACTTCGATATGTACATGCCGTGGAGAACGAAAATGTAAGCGATTTACAAATGTAATGTTTTAAAATTGTTTATTACAACTAATTTGTTGTCATATGTCATATAGAGTACGTTGTTCTGGAATAGTAAATGGTAAATTGACTTGTAAATTAAGTGGCATGAAGCGGTACCGGAATATATTTGATCCAATACAGATATGTGAAATATGCAAAGAAAACCGATACTGGCCGTTATCTATTAGGGAATGTGATAGTATATATGCCTAAAATCTACGTACATATAGGGTGACATGCCATTCTGAATCAGAAAACTCACAAAACAACCAAATATGAAATTGTTTTTATCGTTTTATATATAGTATGTTCGTTCAAGGCACATAGAAGATGCGTCGACGAAGCTGCATTGGAAGCGTCGATAGTACACAGAAAACCATATGATTTCGGTCCAGAATTGTTGATTACGTCGGCGGTGGTTAGAGTATCACGCGAATCCGGTGCAGTACAGGCAGTTGAGAATATCACAAGCCTTCCCAGTACTAGTGATGCAGTGAAGGAGGGTGTCGCAGGCATGGCAAGTACCAGTACTGTGGTCCCAGTAAAAGATACCAGTGTAGGCTTACCCAGTACTGATGAAATGGCGATGGACGATATACACGGTTCTGGTACAGTAGTAGAAATGAAGCAGACTCCGGCCAACCGACCTGACGTGGTCGATTCTATGGGCCAGCCTAATTCAAATGTCAAGTCAGAAGAAATTAACCGATTAGGTTCCAAGAACAAGTGGTTTAAAATATGGTCACGCAGATTTATTTTTTGTTTGCTTATTTTCATGTGTTAAAAAAACCTGTACTTTTGGACTTCGCGTCTTTGGAAATTCCTGGTTGTAAATAAGCCGCAAAATCATTAAGTACTTTCCAAAGTAAGTACTTTTAGTTGACTGTTCGACATGGCCTTAAGGTGTTTTGCTTTTTTTTTCAAATGTATAATTCTTTTATTGGGCACAGCTATCATTTTTTAATTTATTTCAATTGGAATTTGAATGCAAGTGTAATCCAATTAGAATTTGTATTTAGAATAATGGTTCCAATTCTAAAACAAAACAAAATAGTTGATTAGTGGAATCCGGTTTCGCTAATTTCGAAGGACGAAAAAAAACATTAGTGCAGAAAAAACGATAATATTTGTGGGCACGTTGGACATAAATAATTATATTCAAATGTCCCGCCCAAGGTGTGTTGATATCACACTTGGTAAGCTTATCAGTTATCACTTTTCGGGAGATCTGACCCAAGGTGTATCATTCACACACCCGACTGTCTCGCCATCTGTTGGTGGTCTCAGTCATTCTATTCGTTGTACGTCGGCGTCGTCTGTGTACGCCACTGATACTGACTGAATGATTAGCGGTGACCACTTTAACCCATTGATATAGGCGTGCGCAGACTTAAATTTCTGGTCGAGCCTAGACAATTATAGTGCCCTAATATTTGGACTGCGCCCCTAATTTTTTTTTTAACACACCATCATACATGTTGATAATATATTAACCTATTAATGTCTATAGTACTATAGTTATTGTATTTGTACCTATAAAAGTATACTGTATTTTTTTAGATTAACAAAATGTATGTAATGGTTAGGTTAGGTAGGTACACACAAATATTTTTGATTTTTTTTATACTTTCACGACAAACAAAATTTTCATGATCTCCACGAACATATTATTATAATATAAGCATTATAATAAAATATTTAAATATATACGCACATTTTACTATGCCCCTAAAAAGTTTCAGGTCGAGCCTGGGCTTGACCGGCTCGTCCCGTGCGCACGCCTATGCCCATTGAGTAATGGTATAACTACACTGAAAGTGCAGCTAGTTGGGAATGAGTTGGACGGCATATTTACGACTGGAAACAACCAAAGACACGAATCAAAAATTACAGGTTTTCTTATGTGGCAAATTACTAATGAGCAAACAAAAAATAGATCTACGTGACCAATGACCATATTTTAATATTTATACCACTGACGCTTCCAACCAAATCGGTTAATTTCATCCGTCTCCAATCTGAATATTGGATTCAGACTGGCAGTATCTTAGGTTGGCATGCAGAAGTCTGTTCCACAGCCGCTATTGCACCAGAACAAGGTGGGCTTTAGATACTATCGTTGTACTGGTGGTACTTGGCACTGGACAGGCTTATGGTATCCTTCACTGCCGCCACTGTAGTACTGCAGGTACTTGAAATGCTTGTATAATCAACAACTGTCTACCGTCGCTATTTAATTAGTACCTACTGAGTAAAGCTCGCAAGTTGCAGTGGTATCTTTTACTTTCACCACAATATTGGTACTTAACATGCACAGAACAACCTCCACCGCAGTTACTGCTGTACTATAGTATTGGTAGTATGTTTGTGCAGGTATCTTTGATTCTTCACTACTGTCACTCAGTAGTTGTCAGTAGTTTAAACTATACTATTACATATTTACATCAAATATCAAGGAGCCCCCCAACATTATCCTCTCGTTTTTAATTCAATTTAAAAATTAGCTCCAAATCAATGATAAAAGGATCCACATAATGCAATGTATAATCATTTATTTACTATTACACATTACATTTATCCCCGTTGTGTCAGTCTGTCGGTACATTAGCTAGGTACCTACTTGTGTTATTAGCTAGCTACGACTATAGTAACTATTGTTATTTGTTGATATTAAGATATTTATGTATTCATTTCTGTTTTTTAACTAATTTACATAGTTACGATTGTTTGTATTAAGATATTTAATTACGATTTTTGGTTGTTTTTAAGTTATTACTTATAGTATAAGTATTTAATATAGATTCAAACTACTAAAAATAGTAAGGTTACCAAATTCTTTTAAAATTTTATTTGGAATTATATAGTTTATTGTATTGTGTTAAAATTTAAAATACGTTTAGAAATCAGGAATTTAGTGACACTCACAACTAAGTGATCGAAACTAAACAATTTTAGTTATTGTGTTGTAAATTATTTAAAAATACTGTCCATATTATACTGTAACCAAAAAAATCTCAAAAATATTGGCTATACTATTAATAACATCATATTATTAATCTGAAAGGGAGGATGCTTGTATTATTTAACATCAGTACATTGGGTCATTGGAAAAGCTTTAAAAAATCAGTATGAAGCAAAAAAAACGATACACGTCAGCACTTAGACAGAATAATATGGTCTAATGGAATTATGAGTATATTCAAATATCCCGCCACCGCAATGTTTCGATCCATCACGTCGGAGCCGCCGTCGCCGTTCCGACCTACTCGCCATCTGTCGGTGATCGTTCTGTTCGTCGTACGCCACGGCTGGCGTCTACAATGATCGCCCCTGTCGGCCGATCCGATTGCGACGCGTCAGAAAATCGGTTGCGATCGGTCGGTCATTGGTCGGACCGACTCGCGCGTCGCTTTAATCGATGTGCCGTTTTACGGACCATCCACCGACCCATGGCCTGGCGACTTAGGTCACCCACAGGTCACGGGACGGACGTTGGGCTAAAATTCTCTCTCTTGTTATGTTCACTCTTTGAATGTATAGTATATATACCGCCGACTGCACAGACATCGATGGGAGTGGTGTGTCCAGTGATGGCATGCTGAACATCGATCCCTGAGTGAAGTTTAGGCCGATCTGCTCATGCGTGTTCCATCACATGTTCCGGTGTCGCGGTTGGAGGACACTCCCGATGCCGCCGCCAGTGCCGCCCGGTCGCAGTGTCCCGACACAATCCTACGACGCGCAATGGGTTTCTTCCGCACAGAGAGGCACTTGTTGTACCCGTATGCAATCCGAACCGCGCGTGTCCCACACATCCCAGAAACGGCCCTGCTGTTCGCAGGTTGCCATTTTTTTGTGATTTTTTTTTTGAAAAATTATTTAATATCAATTAAGTCAATTAAAGATGATTTATTTAGTGCATTTTTTTATGATGCTCAAGCGAGCACGGTACAAAATTTTCTTGCTGAATTTAATGCACTCGTTGGCCCGATGCATTTTGTCATGATTGATATATTTGTGTATTTAATGATATTATTATAGGAATATATTATATTATACTGACGAAATAATTTAAATATTAATGACCATGACTGTTGTTGAGTTTTTCCGAGGTGGCACGTTTTAAACCGTGGGCGAGTAATAATGAGTTACATAATGGTTATTGGTTATAATATATATATATACTATAGATAGTAATATATATAATATAGAGGCGAGTAAATGAATAATGACATTATAGCATATTTTTATTCTATCGTTGTTTGTTATTATTATATCGTAAGTCCTTTTATGCAAACGCAACTCACCACGTTTAGTAAGTCTGTAAGGGCAGAACCGGATAGGATAAGTATCGGCCCACCTAGTTGTAGAACTTAGCAGCCCATGCCCCATGACTGTTAAAATTAATTAGAACAATTAAATTTAATACCTTAATACATTTAATAGCATAATATTTACCTTGGTCGTACCCATCGAGTTGTGCACTATCATACTCACTGTTTCTATTAGGGCCTAACTGCCTAAGTAGTACATGATTTATGTAGTATGATTTTATGATATTTTTTTTTATTATTTCATCATAATAATAGTGTCCAGCACGACATATATACAAAATACAAATTATTTTATTACCATAATAATCCCCTCATTTCAATATTGAACGATCGTCGATAACTTTACTTATACAACACCGTCAACTGTTTTATATTAATAATATATTATATATTTATATATGTATATAAGTGAAAAATCATTATTACCCCGAAATTAATTTATATAAGTTATATACTTGTAATTATATTTTGTTAAAAATTGCTACAATATTGCAATGGACAAAACGATGTACGTAACTATGAAACAATGAAACATAATATGATTAAAATATTAAATAAGGCAAATACATAGGGGGGTATTTTTTTATTCAAACAATTATTTTTATTAAACATTTTTACCTATATGGCAGGTATATTATGTCTCTATTATAATATATTTTAAGAAAAAGTAAGTATTGTAAGACCTACTTCTTATTTATTTTTCTTGATTAGTATTGTTATTTTATTTTGATAAGACGTAAACGTAATATATTATGTTCATTCAAAAAAAAATTATAATATTTTACATCAGATTTTCAAAAATCAAAAACACCACAGACACTTTTTTCTGCGTACGTCTCTGGATTAAATAATTCGGTGGTACCGAAGTAACTAATCAGAATCAAAGTCACTAATCTGAAGAAACCTAGTAGACAATAAACCATAAATGACAAGGCGGCGTAGCTTACCACCCACTAACCAACAAAGAAAACCACTTCAACGGGCTACCGAATAATTCATCTAAATCCATATCGATGTCCGTTTCGCTTCTGAAAATAATTTTAAATTTATGCTAAACATAAAAATATCGAGATTGGACAGAATTAAATTTACAAAAAGAATTTAAAAAATAATCACCGTGGCGAACGAATACGGAAATGTCTCTAAACGTGTGGGTGGCGTAGTGCTGAGGCCGTCAGCAGCGGCAATGATTCAAAACGGGACTCGAAATTTAGGTCGGGTCGCGGCCAGCCACCGATGTCTGGGCCGCGAGCACTAGGGTACTATGATGTTTGAATGGTGCCGCCGCGACTTGCGAATATTCTGCCGCGAACGATAACCGCCAACACCGCGGCCAAAACTCAGCGACGGTTGCTGGGACCCTGGTGATCGCGGAGGATGTGTAATACTTGGATTGCACAATCTTGTCGGCGCGCAACCCTTTCGCGTAGTTTGCGCTTACTACGTAGTTACAATATAGTAAAATATTATTACTATTTTTATTGTACACGACGTACGGCGTTGTTATTGTTGTTGTTGTTGTTGTTATACCGACGTCGGCGGAGACTGTTCAGCAGCAGCTGTGGTCGTCGTCGTTGTTGGGCGGCGGCGGAGGTCGACCTTGTGCTGCACGGAGCGCGGGATTTTATTGCATTTACCATCGTAAAATGTTTTTTGCTTTGTTGTGTTGTTTTATATATTGCAATATTATATTGGGCACTGTTGCCGCCAACAGAGGATCGATGTTGGTGGTGGTTAAGGGTGTTTGACCCGAAAACAAAAACACTAATAGTTCCGTCTGAAAATACGAAACAGCGCCAAGCGGCATTCCTTAGATTTTACTGTATGTATTATCCAATAAATAAATAAATACTCCAATGTAACTGGTTAAATCGATTATAATTTAACACTTCTATTTTTATTTTACTTCTATAAGTAGTATTAATATATTTTATTATTATTATCATTGTGTTCCACAATTAATTTCATAATATTTAAAAAAAATGAATTTATTTATTATACAGTATCGAGTTTAGATGAATAGGGGGAAACAATTAGGGAAATTGGAGAAGCTGCATTAGTACTGTATAAGTAGAAGTCAATAATATTAATTAAACAAATAAGGAAAACTCACTCTCCGTATCTTTGAGTAATTCCCGGTTTTCAAACATATTTTAATACAACGCAATAAACTATAGTAATAATATTCCAAATATAATTCAAATAGAATTAGGTAGTACCTATATTTTGGTTAGTGTGAATCTATATTAAATAAGAGTACAATAAGTAATTATCTTAACATCAACAATCGTAAATAAATATCTTTATACAAACAATCGTAAGTCGTAACAATAATATTATGTAGGTACAGTAACTACGGACAATAAATAAATATCTTAATACCTAATCAAGAATAATTGTACTTTATTATATTTTATAATAATATATATTAACTGACGGATAGACGGACACAAAGATGTTCTAAACTTATGTTTTGAAACTTAAAACAAAATAATATAGTGTATTAATGTACAATATTTAATTTTTGTGACTGTATAGAGACTAGAAGATTACGACCCTCCTCTCCGTTAAATCCTATTTATCTAAAGTGTAATAGGTAAGTACTAATAATTAATAATTAAAATTAATAATTGTAATTTGTAGTTTGTTTTTAAACATCTCAATACCTTATGCATAACCGACAGCATTTCTCTATAGTATATTATGACTGTTGCCAGATGGAAAGAGTAATATTTATTTAAGTTTTTTTTTCATAAAATTTAACTTATTATTTTGAAATTATAATTATTCTATATCATTATATTATTTGAACAAAAATATGTTTAAAAAATTACTAAGGGAAAGAGCGGGAAAAAATATCTTTTATTTATTTGAACACCAGATGTCCAGATATTCTATTATTAGACGTTAGGCAACTGCATCGACTGCAGCAGCGGATGCATCTAATTAGAACAAATTGGTCGTGTACTAGTGTAGTCGTGTCACACCTTTCTCATAGCGTATTTCGACATAGTTACAATCATTGATATCATTATATATTATTATATGTACACTGTACATCGTACACACGTCAAGATTATAATATTGTGTGTGTGTAAACATATTTTATAGGAAACGTGCGTGTTATCATATTATTGCTAAATGCTATTTACTAATAATAATTTATTGGCACGATTTTAATTTCTCTATAACATTATGAACAGTACAAAATAATAATTATTTAACCACCGGCTGTCCCGGAAATGTATAACAACACAATACTATAATTTTGCCAACATGCATAATTCGAGTATATCGTATATGTAAACAACTTGTAAATCAATTAAAAATTAAAACCGTCCCTGCAGTCTCCCTGCAGCGCATGATGTTCGATATGACATGCCCACCGGTCGTCGGATAAAATTATTTAGTCGTAAATCACGAGGAAATCCATTGTGTACGCGATGATAAATTGAAAAATTAAAAAATTAATATCATAAGTTAATAATTATTGTAGATTGTATGATATATTATATACCTAGTATATACTCTCGATAGTCGTCAATGCGACCAATCGCGACCTAAGTTGATATAAATATATAATATTATAAATACATAATTATATTAAATATAACTTTGCTAGTTTAAAAGCTCTTAAAGTAAAATGTTAACTGTTGTAACTAACTTACTAACTTATAAAATACACCATTAAGTACATAATATAAACTTATATTTTTCATTTACATTTATTCCGAAAAGGAGAAGGGCCTTTTAAGACGTGTGCCGCACTAACTCCACTGAAATGTACGAACTACGATGTGACATCAGAATAGTTTTTTCTACAATCTACATCTTACACACGTGCGATATATTATATAGTTAAATAAACTCAAAGGAAACAATATCACAGCAGTGATCAGCCTGGTCAGGGAACACTGAAAAATAGTAAGAAATGAAATTAATAACTTGATGAATAGTTGATAAATATTTTAAACACTTAATTATTTATATAATAGGCAAATACAATTTTTCGTATATCTGTATATAATTATAATAATATAGTTTGTAATACTATTATAGTAAATTGTAAATATGTGTTATTTAACCTGCTATTGCTATTATATAACCAATGTCCACTATAACATTGATTGTACAGTTGTAAGTCGTAAATTTGGCAACGAACCTACGTTCTCGATGTAAATCTGAAAATAATATTAATTCATTTAATAGTTTAAAACACCCATTCGTATTATAAACACAGTTATGAAAAAAGAACCAATAAAAACCATTTCTATGAAAAACATTAGGAGGCGTAGCGACATTTATTTGAAAATTATACCAGAATAACAGATTGTTTCATAACAGTATACAATTTAAATATAAATTGCGTACAATGCAAGTCCATAAATAACTATAGAATAGGTACTAAAACAACAAAAAACAACATTCTTCTTATTTGAGTTTTATGAATGAGTTGCATATTTTATGATTTTATGAATATATTATATAGATACTATATTGTATATTATATTATTATGCTGTGTTTGGAAAAATAAATTCTCAATGGTACATTTCGTTGTAAACAAACCTACTCGTGATCGAATTCTATGAAATGCGCTGCCCTATGTAAATTTATATTAAAAATTATTCATTTTTCGATAAAAAAACATTATTCTGATTTAATTTGAATTTCGTACAGTCACCAAAACGAGTATTGATACCTACACCATAATAATATGTACACAGAATATAAAAACGATTAAAATATATGTAGGTATATTAGGTATGTGTTGGTATAATATGTTTGCCTGGTGGTTGGCTTCAGTCAAAAAACGCGTTCTGAAGTCAAGAATCAGTCTCTGCCACTATACAGTTCCCGAATGGGTTACCAGTTAGTGGCAGTTACCACCAGGGTTCTAGTGAAAAATCCTCGCCACATACACACACGTGTTCTAACTAACAGCACCCCCCCCACAATTAAAAACCTACTACAAATAACCACTCAATAGTCTATGTTGCAGCGGGTTAATTAGTAAAAAAAAAAAATTTGTCATACATCAAACTTATATTATTATGTCTTATTCTTTTATCTGTTAGATTACCGAAGAAAAATGACTGATTATAAGCGACGTAATAAATACGTCTCAACGTCATCAGCCTGTCTCACCTCCACCGCATTAGATTTTTCACATCAATAACCGCGATAAGCTTAAGATTAACAATAATTTTATTTAACAAATATATATAACAGAAAAAAGTGTGTACATTTGGTTGCCTGTCCGTGATCCTTGGTTTGTCCATTGAAAATTAATATACATATACAGGGGCCGGATAGGTAGGTACTTACTTATTAGTTATTAATAAATAGGGTTGGCTATATTAGTGATGAAACCATAAAGCTAAATAACTTTAAAGAAATATACTTTGATAATATTTTATATATTTGATTCCTAATATTATATAGTTTATGAACACTTGTGCTCTTCGTAATAATTGAACGTTATCGGTATTTTTACGAACATCAAATGGATATTCGGATGTGAATGTTGTGCATATATAGGCACCTCAAAAAAAAAAAAAAAAAAAAAATTAAAGTTTTTAAATAAACGATTTATTAATAATTAATAAAAAAAAATAATAATAATTGTATTTGAAACTAATTTGTAGGTATATTATAAATATTAAATTTTAATAATATATGAGTACTGTGTTAGAGTAGGTATATACTAGTAAACTATATTTTTATACATAACATAAAAAGCATGCATCTAATAATATTAATACATTTTAAAAATAGTGCTTGTACTCGAGCAATAATAGATGTTAATAATGTTATCCATTGATATAGGTTGTTCAAAATATTATAATTGTTGTGTTTATGAGTATAGGTAACAAGTTCGATTATAATGAGGGAGATTTCAGTTGGGTGAAGTAACCCCCACTTAACCATATTGTCTTATTAACTTCAAACCTTCACCAATATTATTAACCTATTATACTAATACTATTTGGTATAAATCGGGTTATCAATAGATTCCCAAAATTGACCCAATTAGATTGTATTTTTTTTATCAGGTCATATATATTATTGGAAGAAATACCTACTCTTCTAATTTAAAAAATAGAAATTACTCAAATAATAAATAACTGCATGATTATTTATAAATTTACCTATTTAATATTAATTGTTGATAAAACTTTAAAGTTTTTTGAGATTCAAGACAAAGAAATAATCTGGTTTATCAAACATACATTGTAATGGGTACCTACCTACTTTAAGTTTAAAGTATTTTTTTTTGTTCAAAAATTTTACCTTTTTGGTTAATTTCACAATCAGGTAACCTGTGACTATATTATAAATTATATTGTACATGCATATAGTATAATACCATGTATTACAGAGATTTTATGATGGTAAAAAATAGAAAGAAAAAAATTATAGACATTGAAACAATTGCCAATATTGATATTTACATAACATCTGTTGGATAACCTAATAAAATACACAGAGCACGGAATATAAATATTATTATATATAGCTAATAATAGCTAATATATAAATTTATAATCCATCAATATTCAAATCAATGTCATTAAAGTAGCGTGAAGGATAACTGAATCTTAATAATTTCCTCTCTAAAAAAATGTCCAACATAACCATTATAGACTAAGAAGGTTATATAGTTTATCCGATTAAGGTATATACCTTCTTATTATACATATATATTAATATATATGATATAGGTAATAGTGTGACTGCGTGAATGTAACAATGCAACATACCTATATTTTTCATAGCAAACATTTTATTAATTTTATTTTTTTTTTTTCTGAAGAATGTTGGAAAATATAAATTTCCTAGAATTTGATATATTGTATTAACGTATTATCGTTGATTACCTAATGACTATAATGAATACTTGAATTTATAATCAATGACATCAAATTATCAATTAAAAATATTCTAGTATATAATTTTGCACATCTACCTATATGCAAATTCATATAGTAATAAACTTATAACAGTTCTATCATTTAATCGCGATGTTTAACTATTTATGACTTTAAGTATCTATATACTAGTATACTGTAATTTAAATTTGATTAAAACATTACGAAATATAGAAAATTAATCAAGTACTGATTCTATTTAATTTTAGACTCATAAATTATATGGATTTACGTATAATAACCGGGAAGTTGGCTGGCTTGAAAATTGTGTTTTCCTTACTTGATTTTATTTATCGCACTATATCAACAGATTTTAACAAATATTTGAGTTATTATATCTTATTATTCATTATAATGCATGGATATAACACGTACACAATGAGTAAATATACATAAATAACATAAATCATAAATGTATATGTATTGGTTAGATACAAGTAAATTACATACCTATAGGCTATAGGTATTGACTTTTTGAATATCGATAGTTCTCAACCAAACTAGTTATAAGTTATAAAATATATAATTCAATTTTATTTCAATATTTCTATCTATATACTAGTCTATATAGTATATATATAATAATATTTAAAAAAAATGTGTATTAACTACTTTAATAGTAGCTATTCGCTTAATATTTTCTAGTCAAATATTAAGATTTAAAACCATTTTACTGCTCTTTTTCCGTAAAAATTGAGTCAAGGCTATTATAATAACTGAATAAAGGTTTTTTTTATTCTTTCACATACATTCGCATAGGTACATTACTATTATGCATTAACCGAAATAAAAATGAGTTCATTCGTTTATTCGTATATATTAGTTCATTCGTAATTACTCTATACGTACTATTACGTAGCTGGCCAAAATAAGAAAAAAATTACTTTTCACAACGTGTAATATCGATCTATAGACTATAATATTATGTATTATGCATTCAACCAATTTTTTATCATTAGAGTATAAACGGTTACATATCAGGTATCAATTTAAAATTTGAATTGCTCGTACATAATTCGAGAGGTTAATCATAATATCAATTATTTTTTATTTTTCTAATTATCATATTTAGTTATTGAGGCTTTTTTAACAGAACATGTACCTATTAAATATATTGAGCCAGTGACGTAATTTCAAATTAATCCGTAGGAGGTAAATTGTAAACAATAGCAGCATTAAATAAACAAGTAAACAACAAATGCCAAATAATAAAGTATTATAAATAGCTGCAGTATAGCTTATATACTCAATACATATACCAAAACTGATCACTTTATTAATTATTATGATTTATTACAGGTAATGAGTGGAAAAACAAATAAGATATACCTAATTAATAAATAATAATACACCTAGGTACTCGCATCACACAAAATATGTGGCTTTAAATATATTAATTAAGTAAATTGTGTTTACATAAAAATAATAATGATTAATTACTCAATAGTTAATATTTCATGATTTAAGTGATTTGTTTATATTTTTTTAGTATATAATATTTACTTATATAGTAATATAATATACATTATACAACTATAGTGAATGCATATTTTCTGGATTCGGTGATAAAATATTAAATATTGTTACGATCAAATCTAAAAAAGGGAAAAATAAATTGTACAACAACATATAATAGTCGTTGTGTTGTGTACATACTGCAGCTAAAAAAACTTGTAAATAATAAATATACATAACATCTTTATGATTAATATTTAATAAGATTATTATTGAGATTTTGTGCGGAGTGAAACATTATTGCAATTCACAAGCAAGCTGGTTTCAATACTGCGGAAAATATTATTTTCTACATCGTCTTTACAGGGCCGTTCATTAAGCATGCTTACACCCTTTTTTCTCCAGTTATGCAGTTATTCGAAATCTGGTTTTTGGAATTTTTAAATTTACTTAAAGACCATATTTTTTAATTCTTGAGTTTACTTTTACTATTTAAAAAATTTCCTGTGGTACAAACTTCTGTTTCTCAAACAAGAACCAGAGTGAGCATGCTTAGTTATTCACACTGTATAATTCTGAAATTCAGAGAGTTTTAATTATCCAATATTATATGTATCATGGTTTTATACAAGAATATGTGATAATAAAACCTTATAACTATTTAGTTATATACTTATACCTATATTACGAAAACGTAATTTAATTCAAGTTATGTTGAGGTCGCGATTGGTACCATTGATATTATAGCAGAGAATGCAACGATAATCGATGTATCAGAATGCCATTAACACCGAATCTGTAGGTATTTAAGATATTTTAACACGACGTGAAACATTAAAGTCTTCTAAACTGTTATAACCTAACTAAATCGTTAAAGGCCAGAAGCACTACTCTAAATTCGAATAGTGTGGTACTGCTGGTACTGGTACATTCTATAGTTGGTATAATATTATACTTTATCTCGGAAATCTTATAGGCATACCTTATTATCTTACCTATAACATTACGAGTTCCGACCTAATTACAATTTTTTACAAACTATAAATACGTTAGTATTTTAACTGCATCTCAAGCAATAACAACGATTTTGCCGGAATGACAATATTATCTCGTCACCAATCAACCGCGAAAAAACACTAAAATATTTAGTATCAGCATAATTATGTAAATCGAGTGGTTGGAACCCAACGATATTGTCTGGAGATAAGCTCGGGATTATGGTGAAACGTTTACAGGCAGTGGCGGAGTTTGGCCAGGGTTACACCACAATGGCGTCATTTGGGGGGGGGGCAAAGTGGTAATTTGTCCCTGTCTGGTGTTAAAAGCAACCGGTGCCCAGTGGTTTTCGATTAACCATTATTATATTATATTAGAGCAAAAACATGCTTAAAATATATAGGTATATTTATAAGAAAATATTATAATGTGTAAGTACTAAGAATGTATTGTCATAATGATAAATTGTTAATTAGGTACTAATTAATAAATGGAATATATTTATATTTAGATATATATTGTGTGGACGTGCCTGAAAGTTGGTATGTACGTAATAACTAATAAGTATGCGTTTTAAGAAGGAAAATGAACATAATATACTAATATGTGCTTGCAACCGGTTTTTTTTAAGTTACCCATTTGGGCAGTTCAAAACTTTTGACCCCCTCTATTAAAAACGTTAAATGACACCACTGCAGTTGCACCAGATGTCAATTTCTTGGGCCTTCGAGAAAAAAACCTCGTCGATCATAAATAATGAATACGATTGATATTAGGAACTATTTTAACTGGACACTATTATAGCATAAACACAAGATATGTTTCGCCCGTTGATCATTTCAAAATAATACTTTATTTATTATCCATGTATTCATCCTCTGTCGTATTGTTTTTGTTATTTTGATTGAAATTTCAGTCCAACATTTTTTAAGTATGACATTTATGTTGTTTTCCACCTGATAATCTTATTCCAAATATTAATCCAGCTATAACTATAACTATAACTATTTTGACAATTTTTATTTTTTCGGTTGTTACATTTTTGAATGTTTGTAATGGTACATAGGTAATATTATTATTTATTATAATGTATGAGTGGTATCTGTGCATTTGTGCATGACATTTTATGTTACTTATGTCCTATAACAATACTAATAATATTATACCTTACCTAAATGCTTTGACCTTTAATATTATTGTATTTATTAATTCTATTCTAAAGTGCACGCTGCGTTTTATTAATTCATTCCATTAAACGTACAATATTATACTCGTTTGTTCATTAATGTCGTCATTAATTCTTCCGTTCCCCACAGGATTGAGTTCGGTTGCAAGTGCGATGCACGCCGTGCGTCAACGCAACCGCGGTAGCGCGTAGGCCGCGAACGGACCGGTTTGCCTACGAACACCGCTAGATGTCTCCGCCTCGTCGACCCGCCGCTTTTTACCGCGGACCCACGACCACCGGGACCGGTCACCGCCGGTACGAAGTTTTGTCAGAGTGTCAGTCACGCGTTCCCTCCAAAATCCGGCGCACGCGTTGATCACGTCGATTTTCCTATTTTTTTTTTTTTTTAACTCCGCAATCGAAAAGACTATACGTCGTGTTATTGTATATGTTATAACCGTTTTAACGTTTTCGTCGTCGTGAAAAAGGACTTACGGGGTTGACTTAATGCCGTAAATGGTCTAGTGCCTGGTCGCGTTATTCTCAACTGCAGCAGCAACAGTTCTGCTGCAGGCATCGATAGCGTACTGCACAAGACAGAAAAGACCAAAAAAAAAACGAGGTGAGATATCCAAAAATCATATTTTAAAATGGAGGTATTGGCCAACTGTACGTGCACATATTATAATATATACCCGAGTCGAAGTTGAGCAAAATATGTTGTAATTTATATTCAATAATAATATAATATTATGGGGGCGTGGTGGTAATAATAATTAACGAACGCGTGTCATAATAAAAATAAGACGTGCCGCGCAATAGGTACCTATAAAGTATAAATGGTAATAAATCCTATAGTTATATAATTTAATAACTAATTATAACATTGAATCACACCTCGTGGACATTGGAATTCACAATTCATAATTTATTTTTGTTGGTGTCCGTGGACACCTATTGTTTTGGGATGATCCATGGGTAGGTTCCGCATCCACAAATACGCGTGTTTTAGTAGTCACACATTGTGCTATGGCAGTTGGTATAAAACGCGACTGATTAAGGTAAAATTGAACAATATCAAATAGTTTTACAATAACTTTGATTCAAAAAATGTTAGCTTATTTAAAACAAAATTTTATAATTTCAATTATACATGCTACTGAGATTTTTAAAGAAAGTAAAAAACAATATTAATATAAAATGGTCTAGTCAGTCAATATTGCGGTTTCTATTTCTTAATATTTGTGTAGTGAAAATATTGAAATATTAAATGAATTTTCTATGAAATCAAACTAAATTATAAAAATGCGACTTTGAATTGTCTGAGTTTTCCAATGAAACTGTTCATTGCGTAACCAATCGTTCAATACGTATTAGCTTTGAGTCTTTGACTTATAAAATATTTCAATTTAACTTTAAAATAAGATCTCTGTCGGGATGATAATATAACAGAAATATTTCTGAAATAATATTTTGTTAGTATCCTGTACATATTTTGAAGTAAACACGATATTACAATATGTCATAATAATATAATATAGACTTTGCCTGTTTAAAACATATTAATTATAACTTATAATTTATGTGAAATGTATCAAAATAAAATCAGAACGAAACTATCAATACTAATATACTATATAGGTACATACTAAGCACTAGCCACTAGGGACCTAATAGTATCTACTAGGGAAATAAATACATATTTTACAATTATTATTAATAACTAGACTAATATATTCGTGATTTATATTTTTAACAAAATAACTTCATTTTGATGGTTAAAAATATTGGTTCACGGAGACGCTCAGGGGCGGACTGGGCCGGCGGGATACCGGGAACTTTCCCGGTGGGCCGCTACTCAAAAATAATTAGTTGCCTATTATTATTTATTTATAACAAAATCAGTAGGTATAAATATAAATTATAAATATTTTGTATTTTCATATCATAACTGTTGAGTGTGCAAAATGTTTATATTATATTTGGTGTTAAAGATTTCGTTAGTGATTTCGGTTCAGCTGGTTGACCAGCCCCTCGGCATCAATGCATAAACAGAAATTATTATTTATAACTACTAGGGTGTGAATTTGAAGATAAATTGCATTTTTTTCTGGATTCTCTTAAACATTGCTTTCCAATCAAAAAATGTATTTCATACATAAAATAATTTAAAAATTAAATTTTTATTTAGCATTTTTTTAACTTTACTGATTTATAGAACATTTTTTTGACGTTTTTATCACATTTTTATCGTTTGAAGGAATTTTTCGTAAATTTTATAATTATATATACAAATATACAATTTTATAAACACTATTAGCTTAAGTTCCTTCAAGAAATTTAATATAATTAAAAATCATTTTTTCTTACTAATATTTCTATTTTATTACGTTTTATTTTATTTTGTTTGCTCCTATGACTTCAGTTATACAAAACAACACTTGCCAATTCTAACTGTCAAAGTTTTTTATTCAAAAATATTGATTAGCTTCTGATTGAAAAGTGATTATAATGAAACACAATATATGACGACTAACGACTAATGACTATACCTATTTAAGTTCTATTTTATTTTCATTTAAATTGGCTTTTCATTTTTCTGGGCATTTTACTAAGCTTTGTAATATTGTTACTGTGCATAAAATCGTATTTTTAAGGCATTGTTTTTTTTATTGTATTTATATTCATGCCCTATTTTTAACTTATAATATGACTTTATTCTACAGTCGATTAATATATCCACTTCTAGCCAGCCAGTATTTACTAATTATAACTAACATTAAATTGTACACAATAAAAAATATAATATAAATATATTGTACCTACATAATAGTAAAATATAAAAGATAATTTGTGATAATTTGATGGGAATTAATAAGCTGATAACTAAAGGTACAGTTTCGTACGTTCAATGTAACGTCCTTAATTCAAAAAAGTGAATTCTTGAACTTCTTTTTTATTTTATTGTAGTGTACTAGTGTATCGTTTGATGATTTTGTAATATTTACTTATCTATTTGTTGTTTAAAATGGAAACTAAAAGAAAGAGTGGGGTTGAAAAAATCAGAGAGAGAGAGAAGGATACTCTTAGAAAAATCAAGTTAAAGTAGTTTAAACGAACCTATTTTTTTCATCCGTTATGGATCACTTATAGAGTAGGTAATAGAAAAAGTGATATATACATAATACTGTGCAGTACATTTAATTAAGATAAAATACTAAATAGGTACATTGAGAATCTTAAGTTGTCTCCTGAGGAAATTAAAAATGAGTAGGTGGAGGATGCAACCATTATTTGTCATAACTTTGGTACCATATTTAAGTCTTACATTTAGTGATGACGACATTTTAAGGGCCGGTCAAAATATAAATTTCCCGGGCCGAATAGTTGCCCCAGTCCGTCCCTGGAGACGCTATATAGTACGCGTAGAAAAAATATTACATTTCGATAAATGCTGATATACCATATACGTAGAGTTAATAATCAATCAATAAATTAATTTTTATAATATTGACTTAATTGTAAAATTAATTATTGTAAGAATTTAATATCGTATATCCTTATGTGCTTTTTCGCATTCTCACTATACATATATTTATATATAATCTATAATAATTATAATAAATAGTAGCAAAAAATAAAAATAAAACGTAAAATGACATAATATTATTATGTTTATTAGGTAGGTACTCTTTGTTAAAATAGTATTACATAACATAATGAATTTTTCAAGATATTAAAACTTAAAATCCTTTCAAGTATTTTCATAAACAATAATAATAATACAAAAATTACAAAAGCAAGTAGGTATCTAATACATTTTATCATATCTCATTTACATTTTTGAAATTAAATCAGAATAGTAAAAATAATATTACATTAAACATTCCATTAGAGTCAATATTGGAATAGGTATACATGCGTATTAGAAACAGGTCAGTACATAGAAATTCTCAGAGGCGTTGTAAGCGAGGTTTAAGTTTCACCACTCATTAATTTGAGAAATGCCGGATTGTTCGATTTCCGTGTTTCGGCTGTACAGCTATAGCTTGATGTGTTATGTTAATTTCGAAAAAATAGTTCACGCGTGCCGATATCTACCTACTGGCTACTACTTAGCAGAATATAGGACCTATAAAAATATGTAGTAATATTCTGCCGTTTTTTTAGGTTCGCAATAATACGACGTAGTTACTATTAGAGGTATAAGTATATGGTACCTATATCATACACATTACGCAGTACACACACGCACATTTTGACAAAGCACTTTTCCCTCCGGTCAAAGATAAATAGTAGTTTTCTGGTTTACAATAATACACGGTATGGCGCGGCGGTTGTATTTGGGCGTAAGGTGTCTGCAGACATACGTGGGGGTTATGAAAATATATAGACACAGCGCAAGTGTACAAGAACCGAGAGTCTGATGATTTTTTTGCATGTAGGTAGTAGGTACCGAATTAATGCTGCACACGGGACTATACTATAGCTGTATGGCCGCTCGCGCGCAAAAAAAAACAAATACTTTCGAAATAGAAATCTGCGACGTCTGCGTCTGTTGCAGAAAATAAGCGAATTCATATTCTCCGGTTTTATATACGGTCTATAGTATACTATATATATATTATATCGTGGGCTAGGTGTGTACCTATAATTTATATGTATTTATAGCACACCATAATATTATTATGTTGAGATGATAATATTCCCGGCTTTACATTCGTGTAAATTGAGTAAGTTTTCCATCGAATCGCATAATATTATGTAAACACACATCACAAATCCAGAATATGTCAGAATATTGTCTTTATATAATATACCCATGCCGTGCCTCCGCATATCAAAGTACTAAACCGCGAGTTCCTGGAACTGGAGAATTTGAAGTATGACGGATGTGACGATGACTAAGTCGCATGTTCGTCATCTGATTACGGTGTGACATCATATTATAAATGTGAGGGAGACGCCAGACGCGTACAGAACCAATATACGATATTATTATTATGAACAGGTGCAGCGCATGTTCGACTATTCGCGGCGATGTAAAAATAATGGTTTAACAGCAGTGACTACGGTGGTCGTTTTGCATCATCATTGTCTGCGTTGCGGTTGGCGTTAAACATCATAATCCCAACAGTGCAAAAACTCGTTCAAAATAGGTAATAACGTAATATAGTACCCGGTCTTTCGGTGATTCAAAAATGAGCTTTGCGGCTGCCATTAACACTATAATATACGTACAAGTCGTATAGATATATACGGGTGTAATAAGTAAAAACCAATAGAATAGAAGGCGGGTGTCGTTCGTATATATACCTATTGTTCGCGTAATTTTATAGCACGTCAAACTCGTCAGTTTGTTTTCAAATGTTTACATCGTTTGATGGCTACTATACAGTGAAAACAATATTTATATACACATAAAAAACACTGTCGCTCGCGAGTACGCGCCTAAATAATAATAATAATACATCACGTATTGTATTGTTTAATCGATCGCGTACGAGACGGTGAGCGTCACCGCCGAATGGTTTACGCGCACAGACTTTTAATCAAGTCCGAGTAGGTAGTCACGGGGAATATGTATGAGACATTTACTGCAATCGGGAGAGTAAAATACTAAAATGAACGCACATATTATAGTTAAATATACTAATTTCATACAGCTGTCGTCATTTTCACGGACGTTAAACGTTAGGACGGAGACAAAACTGTATACATTTATGCGTCTACGAAACATATAAAATAATATAATATATATATAATAATATACATTATATTATGTGAATGCTAAAATATACCGATCTCGAACGACCGTCGTCAGCCACTCAGCCCGCGCTGTAGCACTTTTCAAACAACAAATATAAAGAAATATCTCATCACGACGAGATCCTTGAAGTGCATATACCTATATAATTCATTGTGTATGTACTAATGTTCAATAATAATAATAATAATTCTCAAAAACGTGTACACACACGACGACGACCTGCAAAGATTACATTTATAGTATATAATATTATACATACATATATACTTATGTATAATATTATAATAATATTCAATATACCGACGACGCGTTTGGGGGAGGCGTTGTACGGATCGTCATCTCGTCTATTCGCGATTCTGATTCGTACAAAGTGTATATTTGACGACACGTCGAATTATGTTGAATGTAAACAGTGCGTTGTATATTATGCTTATCGTGATGATGGTAGATAACAACAATAAACGTATTATCTACCTATTTTTTAATCTAACCTATATATGTTTACCATACCCATAGACGGTTTCACGACCCTAATAAGAGTACCTATGTGCTCTAATTTGTTTTACCTAACCAAATTTGGTGGACATCAGTGTGGTGTAAAAATAATACTTTGGTCTTGATTTTTATATGGAGAATGATTACTTACTGAAATGTCAAATTTGAATCAATTATAGAAAATTCCAATTGTTTAGATTATATTATATTATTTGTTTTCATACATATACGTTTAGTTACCTGAGGTTATATTATGTATTTATGATAATATGTTTAGGGCATCAAAATTGTATTGCAATATTGCTAAGTATAAAATATAGTTATCTTCATCACCGATATATAGTCTATTACGTATATATATTATATATGTTGGATTTGGATATGGTCTCCTAAAACAGCGGTATTAAATTATAAATATATATTATATAAACAAACTATACAGTATAATATACATAACATAATATTATGTATCTATCGGGTTTCCGAGTACTTAATCCGAGTGTGCAGGAGAGAATCGATTAAACGTGAAAAAATAATAAAGATTGACTGTGTCCAAACAGCTAGTATCTGATTTTATAATCAATTTAGAAATATTATAAAAAGTTCACGTGTGGGGGCTACTGGATCTAAAATTATAGACGTCTGCGTGCGGTAGATGTATATCGCACAATATTCGTGAGTTCGTGACAGAAAAAAATGTTTGCTTTATAGTTTATAATATACTTTCATATTATTATGGATCTAGTCTTCTTTTACCTATCTTCATAATATTACTTATACAGATTTATAAATAGTAAATAAACTTAAAAATGTCCATTGTTGCTGAACCCGTTAGCGAAGGATTTATGCATATTATTTGGCAAAGCATACCTCTGTGTATCAGCTTTACAGCAGCGGTCGTCGAGTGGTGACACTTATTCAATGCTGTATTTGACCCCGGTGTAATGCGTGCTGCTGGACACAATCGACTATCGAGTTGATTTAATTAGATATCGAGACCATAATACTATATTAAATTCTCCTTTAACAAAGGCGGTAATAATATTCGTGATAATAACAATAATGTAAACAATAACACGTGAACGGACACCTGATACACCGCGCGTATAGGACCTATACACCTGGTGCCTATCGTGTGCCCTTGACACATTGATTTCAGGTGATTATGTTACAAAACCACAAACATAAAGTGCCCATCCCCGGAGGCTCGGCAACGCCCGCGGAATTTTGTTCGACTAGGAAGCCTTTTTCAGATGAGTCCATTAAATTGAATTGTATTATACATTATAATCATGTTATTAATGTTATACGGCGGTGACAATGCGTTCGGGTATTTTATGAAACGATCTCAATTATAATATTAGTCGCAAATCTGGGCGAGACGTGGTAGTAAACAGCTGCAAAAGGTATCAGCTTAGCGCAACGCGTAGGCTCTGCAGTTCGTTACATTATTTAATTTTTTTTTATATATATTGAAGTCTCGCCTCGCGTCCTTGTCGAAGGCTGCGACTTTTGCCTATATTGTACACCATCGTTTCCGGCTGTATCCGCGAAGCTTCCTACCTGCTTTTAACAAACAAGTTATATATACATACATATTTTAACTGGGTTATTAGTTATTACAATGCCGCTCCGAGGCTGGTTTGCAGAGTCGAGCTGATTTTGGCGTTAACCTTGAAAATCCCAAAAAAAGTTAACAGGGCTGAATAGAGTTGTTTACTACGTAACATAATAGGTCTACACTCTACGCTAATTAACAGACTATATACATAATATATTGTGGACAGTAGTACAGTACACATATTATCATGACTTTAATCACATAAGACCAAATTTATTATGTGGACCGTATTGTACGTTAGGTATAGGTATCAATCTTAAAACTAATAAAACAGTGCCTTCATTTACAATAGTATTATTATTGATCGATATAAATATTATAATTACAAATTGTAATACGAGTGATTGATATTTTTTGAACATCACGGGGGTCACAAAAATTCCATAAATCCCTAATTCATAATTGTATACAAGTATATTTTTGGTGAAGCGATAGTTAAAATATTATGTCTTTTTATTATTAATGGAAAATTAAAACCAAATAATAGTTGAGTGGAATGAATTATTACTACTTTTATTACTGCTAAAATAAGAATACACGATATTCAATTATGGAAAATAGAGCGTAAGTTTTTCAACTGTTGACCTCAGTCTTATTGTTTTTGATATAGAAGCAGCGTTTGATATACGTGTCTATATGACATGGGACGTGGGTATTGCTTTTATTTGAGAATCCTTGAAACGAGGAGGTTATGAAATAATTCTAGAGAACAATATAAAATATTTTTAAAAAAAATTACGAGTGTTTCCTAAGGCAATATTCATTAAGAGCCGTGATGAAGTATGAATTTATAAGAATTTAATTAATAAGAACAATAAACCCATAAAATTTGGAAATTGTATACATGTCTACAATCCAATTATAATTACAAAATAATATCATGTTCGGCATAAATCAATGTTTTTTTTTATGTTTCAAAGAACAATAATTTGTAATTTCAATTTTAATTTTCACTGATCATAATTCAATATTCATAAACTCGTCGATAGTATACCTACAAATACGTTTTTTTAAATGAAAATAAACCCGTAGATTCACCTATTATGTAGACTATAGAGTGAACACGCCACTCATACATATATCGAAAGAGTGTTATGAAATCGGATAAGTTCCTAAGCAAATTACGCACATGATGAAAACAGAAATATATCTATTATATGAAAAGGCGTATTCAGCGTAAACCACTGCTGCGATGAGCGAATGAGTCATTCGATACTGTCCACCAGGCACCAGCAGATTTTACCTTGTTTGTCCGTATATGGACGAACGACTCTCGTGCCGGGGGACACTTCTATACATGGCCGTAACCTTAAAAATCGCTAACGTTAATAATACGCGAGTATTACCTAGATATTTCGTAGACGGGCAAACGAAAGATTCACCCCCGAAATTCGGAATTCTAACAATATATCGTACGTGACATGTATTAATATAGTGGATATGTCAGGTGTATTTGGAAACTATTGGTATTGCCGAAAACATATACGATTAATCCGAACGACACAATATTGTCCACGAACGGATGCGCACCACACTATATTATAATACATAATATATTTATTTATTATATATAATAGCCGAATGCATCCGATGGCGTAATACGCGTGGTGCACCGACGGGGAAGTGTTGCGGTCCAATGCAGACGACTACTATTATGTTATTTTACACACGACCACGTGCCCTTGAAATCTACACTAGTTTTTGGTCATGACATTGACGTCGTGACTCACTGGGTACCGTGAATATGAAATTAATAAGGGTGAGAATTATATAATATACTATACAGTGTGCGCCGTATCACTCTGAGCATCTCTGTGAGGCCGTCACATATCAATATATAATGCATTTTCTCGACAGTAAAGTAGTAAACTATAAAAATTTAAATTTAATGGCATACATTCCTATTATAGATTACAGCTGTTGAGAAAACAGTGTTTACATGGATTTATTGATTTTGGCCTGGATCTTGGGCCATAACTATGTGCCGTGTGCATGTCTATTACAACAGGCGATTCCTATACAATCCTATCTATTATTATTGAAAATTAAAACGCATACCAATTCATAGCACGGGTCTTAGGCTATAGCAAACGAGAAAAAAGAGTTAATTTCAATACTAACAAGTATGTATGTGTTTTAGTGCGATATCCCCTCTAATCACCGAAATTTCAAGGTTATACTTTAAATATTATCTGTTAGAAACATTACTCCAAAGCTAATAATTACCGACCAAATAGTATAACAGAGACATTAGTACGACGACAATATATATAGTTATGTTGGCTAAATAAAATCCCACCACACTTTACGTAGTAGGTACGTCATATTACATAATAATAAAATATTAATGCAACGTAGAAAAACCTTTTTGATCTATAGCGATCGCGTAATACCTTGCAGCAACGTAGTACGACCAATCCCTCTCGTTTACCGACAATAATCTAGTTAATTATTTGTACACAGATCTACATATACGGCACATTGGCCATAAACATAGTTCTAAGACGAAAAGTTTTGCACAATATTACGCGTGTAAATTTATCCCGGTGAATCAGAGTATCAGACGGTAACAATAATAACATAAAGTTGAAGGTAATTAATAATAGGAATATTAAGGGTACTTATAATTAAAATAGGACTATTATCAGGGATGTGTCTATAAAGTAGATAAAATAGGGGGCTAGATAAAAAAATGTGCACTAAAAATAATTTACAATATCGCATATAGTAGGTATCAATATAAATTAATTAATCATAATATAGTTTTAGAAGTGATAAACCACCATAATATAGCATAAACTTATAAAATAGTATATGGTCATAATATAGCTGGTTGGTATACTATTAGACAGTTATAGGACTACACATTTTTTGTAAATTAACCATGATAAATGAAAGTAGGGTTTTTTTAAATATTATCTAAGGGTGGAGCTTCAGCCCACTCAGCCACCTCCCTATTCCCGCCACTGGGACTCAAACTCGTGATTCAGTAATAAAAACGAAAACGCGGTTCTGACGTCACCGGTAGAAACGAATAAAAATAAGCCATGTAATATTCAGGTGCCTGAGTTAAGTTTATGTGCGCGTACTTTATATTTATACATAGGTTAGGTTAGGTCAATAAATGAGTTTACTATACGACAAAAGTTCTTTCATTAATTAATTTTCCGCTGATCGGTCAACAACTGCCAACCATAATTTAGGGTGAAAGTACAGTCGTATCATCTATGTAAAAGCACATGTGTTGTAACTATAGTCGTTGTTATTGTAGTGTTTCTTTTATTTATATTTATTTTTTTAACTCTGTCTTCAATAAATACGATAAACAACAACATTTATAAAATCCTATATCGCTGAGATTTCTCATTGCAAACGAGCAATAACAATATTATTATTATTGAAACTATTATAGTCTGTGCACATAGGTACATAAAATATACTATAATCGCAATCACGGATTAACCTCGTTGAACTTACACGCGGACGGATCGCAAAGAGGGAAAGTCAGCGACGGTGGCGGTGGCTGCTGCAGCGCTGACCTTGGCAATCGTCATCGTACATTGCTTGTCAGATCCTGTGCGGACCGAGGGATTTATATTAATTGTTATACAGACTTAAAATGCAACGGTAGGAGTGTGTTTTCCCTTGAATATCTTTATCTTCGGTAAAAAAGTGTACCTAAAATGTTCACCTAAATTTCCAATTTTTTTTAGGTGGCTCATAATAACCAGGCATCCAGTCTACTTACAAATAAATATTATAACTGAGACTATTTTTCAAGTCTCGTTTCGCATGACACATCTCACACGACATACTCATCCCTCGTGATCTATACCCGTATTCCGTATCAAGAAAATAATAGCCATGCATAAATCCACAATATAAATGTACTAATGTGAATCCAGATCGTCATCGAGTCCATGAGAAGACTCCAAAGCTCGTCCAAATCCTCTCGTCAGTGGTTTCTATATATTACGCCAGTGTATAGATTCCACCTCTTATATTATATCTTAGCTCGCCATCATCTCCGGTAACAAAATTCCTGTTATAGTACCTACCTTTACCGCAAACGTGTATTTTCTGTAATCAAATTCACTCGTTGTTATAATCATTATTTAAAGTGCAATTATTATTTTAATTTCCTAACCTGTAACTCTAAAAAACCCCTATGGGCTATAACAATAACCATCGCATGTATATCGTGGGGATTTCTCGTTGGGAACGAACACAATAACAATATTGTTGTTATCGTCCGGAGATATAAATCGCAATCACGGATTAACCCCGTTGAACTTATAATATATACTCGGACCGTAGGGGGAAAGTCGGCGATAGTTGACCTTGACAGTCGTATGTACCTTACTCGTTTTATATCACTGGTACAGCGGCGGCGGCGGCGTCGAGGAATTCGCTAAACGCCAAAACACTGTAATAATATTAATATGTCTGTATATGCTTGTACCTATGTACCCGACGTGGAGATAATAACGACTGCGTCTCTGTCTTCGCGAGGTTGTGTGAAAGTGGTCCCGGTGTGGAATTCGCTTGCGTCCCGTAAAAAAATCGTCGACAGACGAACTTAGGAGAAAAAAAAACGAATTAAATTTTTTTCCAACGTATAGTAAGTTATCCGCGACTGGTTTTCACTTTTAACGCGCTCGGAGAAATCATTATTATTCCGTTCTCGATCTGGGTCAACACCAAAAATATGTTATATTATGTGCATATGCGCACACGTATGTCTCTTGTACGTAGGTACCTACCTAGTATATGTATAATTTTGAATACGATTCCGAGAGGGAGAGGAGGGAAGTGGGCAGGTATATAATAATTATTATATTACCATGATGTATATACCTATCTTATACCGGACTACACAGGGCGAGCGAACGGTATCTATATAATATATTTTAAAACTCGCAATCGTTCGCCCTGTGGCCACAGATCGTAATAGCTATTCGTTTATCATAATAATTGTTATTACGCGAACGGTGGCCAGGGCGCACCGTTTGAAATAAAAAACGTGCATAATTATTACATATTATTATTATAATATACGACTTGAAATATATTATATTATATTATATATATACGGTTGATAATATAATCAGGACAGATATAATATAATAATAATATTATTTTATTATTATTATTATTATTATTACATATACGCGTAGGTACACCTATATAAATTTAGCTACCGGTTTTTATTGCAGCATTACCTGCACTTACCTATACGTATATTATCGTTTATCTCCTGAGAACGCTCATATAGAGATAAAAAAAATTTGTTTTTCGATTCGACTAAATAATAGCCTTTATATATTAATATTTTATTATGTCCGTCTGCCCCGGTCAAACGTATAATAAATAAAATACAAGTAATCTACTGCCCGTTTTAATAATCCCGTCACGAATATATAGTATTGACCAACTACACTATACTATAAGTACAATATATTATTATTGTTACACATTTGGACGACCAAATAATTGTATCGTAACAACGAGAAAAAAAACCAGATAGTATGATGTCAACCACGATTTGCCAAAAAAAAAAAAAAAAAATCCTTATCCGGTTGAAACTTGTATCAGACATGTATTATTCGCAGACATGTAGGTGATTTTTTCCACCATTTATATCTCGTTTATAAAACGTATATATTATAGTAGGTATATTATACTATAGTGTATTCGCACCAGTGGCGTTTTCTCTGGGTGTGCAAGTTGTGTGTTAACGCCCTAAACATTGATGTCATACATGTGTGTAATATCGTAATTTGTAATTCATATTAGTATATTACATGGTTATATAATTTTATTTACAAAATCTTAAAATAATTGTCATGTAAAATAATAATATCAAATAATAAACTATTGTCTATTTTAAGCTCTAAACTCGACCATGCGCCCGCGCCGTCTGCAGCTACGACGCCGATTACGGAATAATATTGTATTACGTTGTGTTTGTGTAGGGTGTAGCCGTGTAGGACGTTAATAATTCGAACAACGACTTGTGGTATCTAATATCTCATATTCGTAATTTGTCGTGATATTTTCGGATAACTTCGGTGCCATGTTAATACTAGACCAAGTCGTTGAAAATGAAATTAACGACTAGCCACTACTCACTAGTCACTAGTCTAGCGCTAGCCTATACACTGTGTTTGGACCGTTAGTGGGGATCGTCGCGGCTGCACGTTATCCTGTTTACGTCGTAGCCCATAGGTACTAATGTACTATACTATATAGTATACTTCAAGACTGCAACGCCGATCGTCGAAAACATAATATTATATAATAAATAATTTTAATAATATGTTGATTATTAATAGTTGATACGAATTTATTTCCCATAAGGGGGGTTTTCCTAATTGTTTTCCTCGCACATTAACGCCTAACGCCGAAAGTCAGGAAACGCCACTGATTCGCACACATAATAATACATAAGATGAGGTACATATATCTTGCAGACACCAGCCAATAATTGCGTTAAAAACTGCACTCGTATAATATTATTGGATCGTATAATATATTATAATATGATGAGCGTAATTCTTAAAGTACACTGATGTTGTATAATAATTTTCCGACGTAATTTTTTACTGCATGTATATATTATTCAGATCGCACGAATATAATATCATATGATGTTCAAATTTTTGTTTCGACATTATTATTCAACATTTATTTTCAGGATTATTTTTAAACGTCAGTTAATATGATAATTAATAGTAACACGTTATTTTATCAGACTGATCTTGATTGATGTGTCATTAACTCGTTCGGTTTAGATTTGAATCGAATTGTTATTTGAATACATTTTGCAGGCCACACCTTCATGCTGGGCGTATATGTATAACTAAAATCGGATTACATTACTGTGCATCAAACATAATTAGAGGAATTAATTTGTTCACACCCAATGATGTACTCCTACAAAATATGTGATCGCTGTTATTGTAGTGCAATCGTGTACCGTTTTAAAATATTGAATAAGTTATAACTGCAGCAGTTTAGAATTATAATATACAATATAGTACCTATCAACTATCAACGTGTATCTACATTTTTGAAATATACAAATACACTATCTCAACGTTAATAAGTTAAAATGTGAATTATTATGTTTAAATATATTTTAGAGTGTCAATAATCTTAACATAAAATTATTTTTGGTTAAAAATTATTAATTCCGTTTTTAAATGTATAACCTTTTTAGCATAATAGGAATTATTATGGTTACCTAGGTTAGGTTTTATACAAAATATATTTTATTTTTGACTTTAATATAATTGCATAGTAAATATGCAATAGGTATGTAGTAAAATTAAATATTATGTCATATGTTATTAGGAACAAATGTTTAAAAGGAGCTTACCTAATACTTTATACTTTTAAATTTAAAATTCATTAAGCGTATAATTACCGACATAATAACATGACTAAAATATTTTATTTAATTATCTGTAAAATATAGGAAATGACATATTATAGTGAAACAATTTCGAGTGAAACAATTATCAATTCCATAATATTTTGAACATATTACAGCGATCGTGAATTTATTTTAATTTAAAAATACTATAAATAAGAAAGATGGTACTTTTTTTACAACAAAATTTAGCCTTTAAAAAACTATATAGAAAAGGCCAAGGTTAGACAAGTTTATGAATAATTTAAAGCAGTTTAGTTAAATAAAAATAATCGACTTTAAAGTTAGTTAATAATGTATATTTTTAAATAATTTAGTGAAAAATTGTATAAAAATATATCCACTCAAGTTAACTTTTTGACTTCCGGGTGAAAATACATATGTATTTATTCGGAATGATAACATGAACGTGCAAAAGTCATATATTAAATCGAACTGGGATCCAATTTAAAATTGACTCGTTATTTAAGAAAACCAAGTTACTAAATTAGAGTTGGATAAGTTAACCTTAAATAATTAAATCTTGGAATATTTAAATATTTCCGCCTTGGAAATGACCACCTATACTTATTAGAAGTAACCAACTAGTAATGAACGTATTTTGATAAATGAGATTAAAAAATAATAGACTACTGTTAGGCACCCGTGTAAACAGGATGTGTGAAAAATCCATAAAGAAGTTCAAGAGGAAAAACAAAACTTAATCGACGCGTTCAATTATTGTATTGTATCAGGCGCAATATAATGTATTGCTTTTACTTATTATGTAACACAATTTAGGCAGCCTAGTCGTAAGTATAAAGGCAATTTTGTGCCCCATGTGATACATTTCTGGATTCGCCTCTGTTTTGTGTACCACTATATACAACCTATGTCCTATTAATAGTTTGTACAACATTGTTCGGCAATTCTAGCGCCACACCGTTGTCTTAACTATATGTATGAAAGTATGAAACGTATTTGCGCGTCGTTATATTATATTATTGACGTAAATCCGAATCTGTAGGTACTCACAAAAGCGGTAGGTACGCCATGCGCTGCACACGATGCGTTCAAATCGTAAGAATGCGCACCACGTGGGAAGAGACCGCCAAAACGCCCATCGGTGCTATCAGATTTTTGTCGACTTTATAATATATTAATATCAAGCATAAAAATATATATATATTATTATTAACGACGCCCAATCCGGTGCGCCGACACGGACTTCGAGGCCTCGAAGCAATTAGCGATACCGTTTCGGGTACACACGCCGGTATATAGGTACATAATATCTTATATAGTCACGGCATACCGATTAATCATCGACGGATAGTCATTTTGTCGGAGACACCCTCCGATGAGCCGTCCACGGAATGCCGTGAGTAAAATATTTAAATACTAATTAAAAGTATCACAATATATAATATTATATACAAGTGCAGGCTCCCTATGGCTTATTGGTATCAAAGTTACAATAATGTGGGTGACTAATACCTAATTTTTAATAGGTTTTTATATCTTTGAAATTGAATAAATAAACGTTGAAATAATATTATTATACTGTTCAACTGTTGGATTCACACATCTAATTATTCGGATGAGAGTTGGGGAGTCGCAATCCATAGTAAACGGCCTGGGTGAGTTCTAAATTATATTATGTTACATCTTATATCAAAGTGTGTACTGTGTAGGATATAGAATATACATATACATAGGCATACCTCGTCAGTTCGATATCCAAGAACACTTATTACATTATTGATTATTGCATCTCGATTGGAAAAGTGTATAATATTTTACCTGCTAACAATAAGTAGGTATGTTTAGTATAATAATTTGTATGGAAATCCGATTGTTAGGTAAGTAGGTACATAGAAGACCATTTTTATTTCAATCATTTTGTGATCAATAACCATAAGGGTTTTAATCGTTATCATCGTTGTCCAGTCAATATGTTGACTACTAATATATCTACAGCTTATAATAATGCCATTTTCATTAATTTTCAGATGTTAATTTTAAAACTGTACAATAATAGTGAGTTTGACAAGATGTTTACGAACTCATGCGCTTCAACTGATTCAAACGAATACTGCTCATTTTTGTAAAACACTCTAATATTTATATTTTTATATTAGTACTATATAATATAATAAAAAATTCCTGATTTAGTATTTTCCAGTAACGGTAAAAAAGTATTACACTTTTTATTTCAATCACACGCTCAACTTTTCAATTATAAATTAATGATTAATGTAGATAATTAATTGACAGTAGATTAACATATACCTATTATTAATTGCTGTTCTGGTTTGTGCAAGGAAGTATGCACGTTGTTAATTACCTAAAATCTTAAAAATACATAAGTATCAATTACATTTTTTTAAAATCAATACTAGGTATAATAACTAATAACTGTAATACCTCATTAAATATGGGGTAAGTAACTATATACTTACTTCTTACTTTAACGTGTGTGTAAGTGTAACAAATGGAAGTTTGAGTAAGACTATAGTAGAACATACAACCTAACCAACCTAACATACAATTTACCATTCAAATTCATATCGCGTTACACAATTTAAAAAAATATATTTATAAAATAAGCATGGTGAAATATCTGATATACATATTATAATAGCGATATCATTATTAAAAATCCAAGGTCGTTTTGTGGATGTCATATAAATCTGAACATGAAAGACGTCCATTTTGGATGATTTTATCTAACTGTGTTATCGACATATTATAACAAGCAGCACCGATTTGTTTTCACTCGTCATGCACTGACACAATGAATCATATTAATAGATTCAAATGACCGAATTTCGAAGTAGTAAACTCAAGCATCTAAAGCTAAACTGAATCTTTCCACACGATTGAATGAATAATAATAAGGCAAAATTACAAATGTTATTCGACACACTGTGGATAATATTTACTAAAATGCTTAATTAAGTTTTTTTGTTGTTCGCTATAGAAAGTAGAAGGTATATAGATGATAATACTTAACGAAAATTATGCGTTTAGTTTACAGTTCACTAGAATTTTTGAATTACATATTCAGATTCATATCTCATGAAATCATATCAAATCTCAAACAAGCTTAAAAAGTGTATCTTTATAAGTTAATATTATATACCAGATACCTATACTTATTGCGGTCATAAGATAATGCCGGAGAATAATACGCGCGTGTTATACACTTATACGTGTTTATAAATACCTTGGCCTATTGGCAATTTTTTAACATTGACCGATTTTTATCGAGGAACATAATCTTTTCAAGATATTAATATATTACTATTATTATGAACCATCATCATTTATCATCTATATTATAGCAAATCAACGTACCTCCTTAGGCGTTTTTACATGTCAATATTGTAAGACAATGCGTTTTAACAAAATTACAATATAATTTATAACAAGTAATAACTATAACAAGAACAAATTTGTAATATTGTATGTGTTAATATTTTTCATTTCAGATTTTCGTTGAATATTACATAATATTATATATTTTAAGTGCGATAGTAAATTTATAAAAATATTTAATACAATGAAGACAATGCCATTCAATAGTATCTAATATTTAAAAATTTTATTTCAATATGTTTTTAAAGGAAGGAACATATAATATATTATAGTTGAACATTTAAATATAATATATAATTAGATATTATGCAGTTTTGGTTTTAAGTCTATATGTTGCCATGTTGGTAATAGGTATACATGGGTAACATGATTGGGTATACGTATTACGTTATACAATAGGTATACATGGTTTTTACGTAAAAATAAAATGTATTTTAGGTAACTATTGAAGTTTAAATTCTGGTTTAAGAGTATTATCATCTCTGCGCTTAATATGATTATAATAATTTTTGAGATTATAAGGTATTAAATGAAATAATATTATAGGCTATAATACAAGTTAAATCAATAGTTTTTGTAATACTAAAATAAAACGTACTTTTAGCTAATAGCCTAATGTAAAGAGTATTAACTTCAAACTTACCTACTTAATATGTTTATAATAATTGTGGAGATTATTGATAGATTAATAGCTATATAAAGTATTAAATATAACAAAGTAGGTAAGCACAAGTTAATTTATTTGCAGAGAGAGGATTGGACGATAGGCCATAGGGCATAGGCGCATTGCTCAAGTGCACGGAATAAAAAATATAATCCTAAATGTTTTTTGAAACTAAAATATCAAAAAGATTGGTTTTTTCGTATAAAAATTAAATCATGTTAAATCGGCCGGTTTCCGGTTGTCAATGAACGCCTTCGCAAAATATAATACGCAAGCAGCTATATATATATATATATAATAGCTGACAATAGTAAAATCCTAAAATCGTCTAAAACCTGTTATGTTGCACCTTAAACACTATTAAATATGTACCTAGGATATTTCCTCCGGTCCTTGGCCACACGTGTCAACGCGTAACGTCATAAAGTAAAGATTTTGATTAATATAATATAGGTACTATGCTAAATATGAGTAAAAGTAGCTGCAGGTATCTAAATATATATATTACATATTATATGTACATAAATATAGATGTAGCTAAACATAGCTAATGCACACATTACTTTCGTTTATGTACAATTATCGCCAAATTATGCGCTACTTTAACAACCGTAATTTAAGTAAACCACCATAATAACTTCAACGCCATAACTTTTTTTACTGCAGCCGTCGTGACGAAAAATATTACACAATACCCACAGAAATATTAACTAACGTTACACGCATGGACAATCATTTTTAAATCGCGTTTTAAAGGTCACTGCACAGTTGAGTTTACCCATCGTCGAATTCGAATTTCGAATTCACTATAGTAACGTTTTAAATATTATACAAACAGTGTAAAAATCAATTTAAACGTGTGTATTTTAAACAGCACACGAATAACATAATACAATACTACCCATTTTATATTAGTTATTAAAGTAATATTATAATATATAGTCACAGATATACCTATTTCGTTTTATACGGTCAAATGTGTTGAAATGTCACAATCATGAATCAATTATATTCAACATTGGACGGTTTGCGTTACCAATATGTATATGCCTAGGTCATTTTATTAGATAATACATACATTAATGCCTACCTATATGCAGTCATTTTTGTGTATTCAAATAATCGAAGTTGAAAATCCAGTGTTATATTTTGTTTGACCGTATATCGTATCTTAATGAATTGCTAAATAGTTTTGTATGGTCTCTGCACACTCGAGTAATTTACTGCAACTGTGTAAAATATAATATATTATAAAAAATATAAACCTATCGCAAAAAATCCACCGTGGACGTTAAATATAGTACAATACATAATAATAGTATAATATGGTTCCACAATAATATTATATTAACACGGGTGCCGCTGTTTCACAACGTGCGAACGTTATGATTTATACGGAAGCGATCGTGAGTATAATATACCTAATAATTATAATTTATAACATATAAAACTGATTAGAATCGGTAAAGAAATAAAAATCTCATAATATAGGTTCTCTTATTGGCAGCAATTATTAACGTTTCGAGTTTTCGACCAATATGACGTATATTAGTATTATATGTATTATAGAGCTGCGTGTCTTACGATTTATCTTTAATCGATCATATTCATAATATATACTATCTCCATCTACATATAATATTATACCTATGTGTCTTATTAATGAATAATACACGTGCGCGCTACCCATACCTTCATTTTCGAACCGTGAAAGTCTTATTCCTGTAGGGTGGTGCGTTTACCAACAAGACCGCACCTATCACATGCAATAAAATAATAAAATATATAGTTAGACGATATTATATAGTTTTCCAACCGGAGATCAGCGTCGTCGCCAGTAGCTGAAGCGGACACCCGTCAATTCGTATTAGGGCCTATAATATATAATTGATAACCGGTCCGTTAGATTTAGATGCACTCATTATAATATATTATACATGTATAGTATTATAATTATTATTATTATACATTTATACGCACCTAATACACAATGGGGGAACGTCCTGCTGTATATAGAGGCCTAGCGCGTTGCGCCGTCGCGTCTTGAGTATGTCAGGAATTTTTTTTTTTACATATTATACGACCTGAGTGGCTGTTTTTTTAGGTCATGTCGTAGTACAAAGACCACAATAATAATATCATCATCGTCATCCTCGGTTTATATCTCTGTATAAAATCAATGTTTTAGATGACGTGAAAAATGTACCTATATACTTATGTAGGTATCTCCTAATTTTTTTTACCAATCTCGTTTTGTATTTTTATGTCATTTCAAGTGGAAACATACCTATTATGATCGTTGTTTAATGAATACATTTCTATGGATAAATTTGATTAATATGTATATTATGTGAGCAGTGCGAACACAGAGCATATACTATCGGTTTCATTGAAATAATAAGTGCCACGAACTCTTCAAAAGATAAATTATACAATTTATACCTTTAGTTTTAAAATTAATATCGGTTTAATTCGTTAAACCGAACATATTATAATAGTATTTAATTATAATGCATCTATTTCGTTTATTATGTGACAAAAAAAAATTATATTTGGTAGGTACCTACTCAATAAAATATTCTAAAACGGTCGCCAGTTGTAAACTACATCAAACGGAACTAGTGAGGAAACATTACTAACCCAACATGGCAACATATTATGTCCTTTTCCAATGTCATATAAATTAAAATTATTTTATTTTAATGTCAAGTCGTTACTCACTAACAGAACGCCGTCCCAAATAGGATAATATAATAGTAATATGGTACCAATATATTATTGCTCGTGTGTTGCTCTCGTATAAAATAACGTATTAGCCCATGCGTTCACAGTCAGGAGAAATATGATTGTTGGAAACTACAGCTGACTCGGCATGGGGTTAATCCTCCACGACAATAAAAGTCTGTCGGTATGTCAAAAGCGTCGTTCTAGGCGCATTAGACACAAACAAATTAATGTTAAAAACACGCACGTACATCTCATATAATTTATATAGGTATTCTTATATTATATACTACACATATTAAAAACCTATGTAAATACTAAACTGTTATTTTTATCTGAATTATTCTCTGAGTTATCTTACAGTATTATTTACGACTTCCGATTATTTAATCTCTCAAACCAAAAAAATTTTTTTATATCACGTTGACATAATAATAAATTAGAATTACGCGGGTTAGGTATAGCCTACAAGACAAATTTTATTTTATATTACAGGTGTTTCGAAAATATAGGTTCAATATCCACTGAACTTTATGGTTAATCGTTTTTACTTTTTATACTTACTTATTTACATCACAATATTATATTATACGAAACGCGATTATATTTTAATATTTTATAGCTTGATAATTTATTATGCATTTTTGTATCCATTGAACCATTCTAACATTTTTGATAGCCGACAGTTAATTTTGTTTATAATTCATTGTATTTTTTAGTTTTTATGTAATTACCACATAACCTACATAATATAAAATAATGAGAGAACTAACTTGTAAATTGTAATATACCCGTATTGGACGATCATGTTATTGCTATCACATCATATCAGTTAACATTTTCTGTCAAAAGGATATACTATACGATATAGGTATGTTACAACTTTACGAATATCGACTTTGAAGTGTTTCGACCAAAATAGGGTTTACGCATTTAAATTATATTAGGTATGTGTATATTCGATTGCACCGAAGCCTGTATAAATTTATCTAAGGGAGATGGGCAAATTTGTTAACACATAAAATATAACATTCATTTGCTGATTTAGCTAAACGTGGTTTTTTATAATGGTGACCTTTTTTTCATATAACCTTCAATTTTTTGCTTAGTTATTTAGTATACTCAATTTAACAAAAAAAATCAAACAACCAGGGATCCTGGGAGTGCCAAATGCCTTAGCTTCCTTTAACTTCTGAGTCACGGGGACCTGTGTTCTATTGAATGTAGTAATATTCCCTTTGTTATATTCTATTAATCAAATAATGGCAACATTGTTGTATAACTTATAAATTGGGTTGAATCAAATTTGGTTGTTTCAAAATATCTCTTATTTGACGTGGTGCCTAGCAGTTTTCAATTTTTGGGATTCGTTGTTGATAGTGTTCATACTGTTCATAGACTTCAACAATAGATCGTTTAGTTAGCAAGAACATTTTCAACCAATTAGAATAATATTATATACTGCCATACAACTATTTAATAAAAAAAATAATTACATTTACAAAAAAAATATTCATTTACATAATAAATCCAGTATCTACTAATAAATAATGAATATTAAATGATGTTGATAAGACAATGAAAATATTAATTAGCATGTAATTGGCGAATGGTATCAAATTCTAATACTGTTTAGCTATTTAGTTATCTATTTACGTCTGTGATAATTAATAATTTACTATAAAAATTAATTAATTACGTTATACAGTTTTGTGTAGACTATTGTTATATATAATATATTCCTTAAAACGTTTTCACAATTTCTGTAACATACAAATTAAAGTATTTGTATAGGTACGTAATTTTATTATATTATGTACTACATCAGGCGCAAGATGTTAAAACAATTCATTATTTTTATTTAATGTAAAAGTATTACGTTCAATTAAAGTTATATAATATATATTTAATAAAAAAATATTATTTCACAGGTTTTTAAAATCATAGTAGAAGGATGTACCTACTATTAAAGTTGTCAAACCAATTATTTTATTCTCACGTTGTTTCTAACTAGGAAAATTAATATATTATTATAGGTACATATAGTAATTATTATATTTTACTTGACTAATACTCCAAACATAATTTTCAAACAGTTTATTAAGTACCTATTAATCATTGAAGAACAAAGCAAACATTTTACTCTTTAATAATCTTAACATTTTGGGTATTACATAAATATTGTACTCACAGGCCTCAATCACTGTTACTGCTGCAGTACAGCTACTATATACTCGTAATACTATGGAATTAAGTAATTTCTGTGTTTTATTTTTTTATAAACAATAAAATGGCAATTATCATTGTTAAAATGTCATCCGTACAAGTTCTATTAGAATTTAATTACAGAATAGAAAAAAAAGGATTCTACTATTTTGCAATAAAATCGAAGACATGCTTTAATACGTGTGTGGTCGGTGGTGACCCCGAGAGGTCATGTTGCTTATGTTTCTGTACACTTTGATTTGTTTTTAATAACATTCGTTATTAAAAAGATGGAAAAAAGTCATCGGAATAAAAATAAGAAATTGCACCGGTTCCCCAAAATTAATACCTCATTTGTCTCGCAGAAAATACAAATATCCTTTGTTTTGTGCCGCTGACCTCAAGCGTGTAACAATACATCTGTCATCGAATGTGTGTCCTTCGTATATGATTTATGTGTTGCGGCACCGTAATCCATAAAATTCAATAAGCAAAACTATTGTAATAATAACTTTTCATAACAATTTTCACACACGACACATTCGTAAAATTGTATTATTATAATGTAGGAAAGTATACATGATGTAGGTGCTACCTATCCTAGAAAATATAAATACAAATAATGGGATAACAACAAAGTCGCAAATGTTAAATGTCATTATTTTACGGTTTAAAGATCTAATAATATTACATGTTATGTACAAACATAAAATAATGACATCAAAAATAAAATTGCCTCAACATTTTACAAACTTGTCGAGCTGAAAAAGTTAAATTATTTTAATCGTGGCTAATTAATTATGAAGTCATACCTGGTTAAGACTTCTAGAGTATTTGTAAACTGTTTCGAGCGATCTATTATTTTTTAATTTTTCATCAGTTTTATGTTTTGAGTGCAAATCGGAAAAACCACAACTTTTTTTAATGTTTCTTCTTTGTATGATAAACTCATAAAACAAAATATTTATTCTAATTTAAATTGTTTGATATTTTATAAAAACTTGAAATGTTAGTGAACCCTCTTATTTTTCTTAGTTTATTAGAAAAAAATAAACATTCAACATTTTTAAAATGCATTTACTTACATACTATTTATTGAAATATGTATGTTGTTAGAATACAATAAATTAAAGACACCCACTCTGAATACTTAATTTTCGAATGTGGAAATTATAATATTTCAAATATTACTGTTTCTTTAGTCATGTTTTACAAATAATAAATTCATTATAGTACAACCAAACCTAACCTAACTTTTTTTTTGTACAGACATTTTAGAGTAAAATTGTACATATATTGCCTATTTATTACGCCGTCGTTATTTAATACGAATTTTGTATATTAACACCTATATTATATAAATTATGTACCATAGCAGCTGCTATACCCAATTAATTGTGAAGCTTTTGGTTAGAATTTAACAAAAAAAAATTCGTTAGCATGCTACTAGATATATTTTGACTGCAATGAAAATAAAATTGAAGAGTCATAGATATGTTTTTGGGTATAATGCAGTGGAAAAATATCTAGTAGCATGCTACATTTTGTTAGGAATTTAATTTAATATAATTTTTTCATTGTTGATTTACGTTTCTATGACAATAAACAAAGCGTTACGAAAATCGGTCTTGCAAAATCGGTTAGAAAATTAGAAGAATATGTTAAATATATATATAAATAAATAATAATATAATAATATAATATATCTATAAATTATATATTTCGATATAAACTATACTGTATGATTGCAAGTAGGTAATCATGTAGTCAATTTAAATTACAAGTTATCCCAAAACATAATTAATTTGATAGTTTATTTTTTCCGAGAGACTGGGAATTTCGAGTGAACAAGATGTCTACCTAGAATCGAATAATTATTATTAATTTTGAATAATTTACAGGCATTATTACACTTTGAACTATAATTTCTATGCCACGCACACTGATACGCGTGTATATTTAATGAGCCTTCATAAGATCGAGTTACTCGTTTAAAAGTTATTTCATAATAAATTAAGACAATTTAGAATAGTATTCGTATAGGTTCGTATTATGTATTAACATTGAAACTAAACTTCCTTAATACGCGTTGAAAAATACGTTTAAGAAAAGAAATTGCGTGCCATATAATTATTATTATACGCACCGTAATAATAATTACACGTTTAATCTCATTGTGTCGAAGAAAAAAAACTTGTGTAAAGAAAAAAAAACACTACCTACTCGTTCGCACGTGAACAGAGCATCAACTGTAATTATTATTGCCCCTCGACTATCATTTGATAATTACCTTTTAAGCGAGGGTATTACGGTTGCTCGCCGCCAATCGTTGAACATCGTTTTGCTAAACGTTACAGTGTCGCACATATATCTAGTGGTATACCTACCTGCACTTTAAAACGATCTCAACGTCGTAATTCGCCATCATAAACATTTATATCAAGAAAAACTGTTCCGCTTACTGCAGTGGATATTGTGATACGATTACTTCATTAACGTGCCCATCGGGTTTTGATTTGTTTTACTGTCGATCGTGTAACAATTAATAACAATTGTATTATTATAATATAAATCAAAAACAATATATAATCCAATATGAAAACCTACACCAGTCGTTTAAAACGTATATACATATATGTATATTGTATACAATAACCGTGAGAGATTTAACATAGATTTTTTGGATTTTGCTCAAATAATATTCTAAACATGTTGACAGCATTCAACTGTTAAACGTTTTAACAGTTGACTTTCATGAAAATAATAATGATAGAAACAATGATACTGGGTCAATATTGTCTAATATTCTAGTAAATATTTGCAATATTTGGAAATTCACCATCGATACAAACTTATTTCGGCAATTGGCAATCACTATCGAAGTAACCGGCTTGTATAATAATTATTATATATTTGTATATATTTTAAACTACTATCAGGATCTGGTGACATAATTAACACCATCGAGACACCACGCTAGTCTGTTAAGCGAAATCAACTTTGTCAGAATGCTATAGGTATATACCTAGGATAAATAAACAACATAAAAATTGTTTAAAATACCTAAAAACGATATAAGTATATAGTTATCTAACACATATTATGCAGTCGGTTTATTATTTGTTCGCTCGCATGTATTTTGCGTAATTATTATGAGTACTCATTATAGTATTATACTTACTATATTTCACTCTTTTCACCCAAAATATAACGGATCTATTATGTGTCCGTTGTATGATCTCGTGTGCCTCGGATAAGAAGAGTTATTATTTTAGTTCGTATTTACACGAGGACAAACACCGTTCCGGCATTAACGGCCCGGAACATTTCTTATATTATATACTCACCACCCGCCGCGTATGGTTCACTACTCGTATAATATACAAGTAGTATATAATATAGTAATATATAATATATATTTAAATATAATATAATATATATGTATATTGTATAGTGACACTGGGCTAAATTAAACCGTCGAATGTTTCAGATGACTGAAGTGACGAGCAGGACCGTCGGTTTCAGAACATCTGCCGACGGTGACAGGAAAGCCTTGTCCGTGAGAAGATACGAGGCCAAACCTCCGGAAAACTTGGAACTGGTAAGTCACACGCATAATCACACTATATAGTACGAAGATGGTGACAATAATAGATGTCGAACGTCTTCTATTCTTATATATAACTACATGGTAAGTTTGGGTAAGGTTAGGTCAGCCTAACCTAACCCAACCCCGTGTTTTAAACCTAAACATATAAAATGGGTAAAGTATACTGTTCGAGTTATACAGCAGTAACCTAAACGCAGGCACGAGATGTGAGACCATACTTTTCGAAAGAACAAAACTTCCATAATCTAATATAAAATTTAGAATGTCAAATTAGTTTTAAATACTTACAATGGTTACCTAACTTTTGATTGATAGGTAATTAATTACGTCCTCTTTTCAACGCATTTATTAAATGAGGACGTGGCGTAAGAACATTATATGATATTGATAGAGGAGGTATAATGCAATAAATTACGATTACCGACGACTTTCCTAAGTACTAGTCACTAGAGTGTCTGTCTTTCCTTATTTTTCATTTTCTATCACTATGTACTGTATACTATAACATAATAATAAATAACATTCATTCAACATAAAAGTATTATAGCTTGTTCTATATTTATCGTTATCATGATTATAATTTATCACCAACGTGTTTGATTTTAATTGAATTTATAATTTTACCCATTCTCAATATTAATGTAGATAAGTAATGGAGACTACCTATCCGGAATGTCTAAATAATTATTATGTAGGAACTCTTATCGATTTCAAAAATACTTTAACCAAATGTTGTAAGATTCCTTTAGGGAAATTTCAGATGATATGCAATTTGTAACCTGTGACAAAATGTAGAATCCCTTTAAAGTATTTATAGGTTATAATTTAAATAATATGTCATTTTTACCGTATTCATATGTTATGTATAAATTATAAATACATGCGGTTTATAAAGTGTCATAACATTCTCCAAGATAACGTCATGTCCAAATGCTTAACCAGTTAACCCGTATAAACACATCGGCTTATTGTTTGTACACTTTCTAGTTGTTCAAAATATTATTCACGTTTGTAACATGGCAAATATTTTATTGTTTAGCCCATATTTATATTTTTTTATTGCATTCCGCGCGTACCTAATAATATTATATACCTACCTATAGGCTATAGCCTATAGAGTATTTTAAAATATTAGTTTACCGTACGTCTATATATTCGTATTGTTTTAAGTACGTACCCAGTACCTATTCCATGACTCTGTTGCGCTTACATTAATGTATTTTATTGAACAACGTTAAACACCATTGTGCATATTATACTGTATAAGTACTTAATTAACATAATTTACCGTATCATACGTAGTATAGTAATAAAACCCGTATAATGGTATGTCACGTAAATTCTTACAAAAAAATAACTGGGTACCTCTATAACTATATTTTAATGACATTTATTATATTGACGGACAAGTTAATTGAAAATAAAAATATGGACATACTTAGCATTGGGCAGGCCACTGTGGTTTAGGGTGAGCCACTGGGACGGGCGTGTAAGCGATGGATTTTCTCTCGAAAGCGTCCTGGGTGCAGTTTTTCTTATTGTTTAAAATATATAATTAAATTTGATTTTCTTCATTTTAAAGCTGTTAAAGTTGACAACACGGGCACTTGGACAATTAACATGAATCGAAATTCCAAGTTAATCGTAACGAAATATTTTAGTAGCTTATATTTTCATGTTTCATTGCTATGTAATTAACTATATAATATAATACTTATATTATATTTCATAATCGATGGTAAAAAACAGAAAACTATTTAAATAGATTATATGATTTTTAAATTGTTTCAGTAATTCTCAGTTTTGATCATATTAGGTCTTAGAGTTTCACTATGCTAACAACTACTGTGAACCTTTTTATTGATTTAAATATTATAATAGTATACCACATAATAATATATTATTATACCTCCTGCAGTAGTTCTAGGCTTCTATATAATATAGTTCGGAATTTGAGTTACCTATCAATATATTAATACTACACAAGTTTAAATTACCATTATTATTATAATTAATGTCCGGAAACATACCTAGTAATATAAAAAATACACATTTTCAGATTATTATTAAATTTGGGTTAAAATGATTTTTTTTTATGTATGTGATTGAATCGAAATTAATTTTCCGAACGTATAGAGTTAAACCTCCCATGTTGGAGACCAGGGTTTGTTTTGCAGTAAACTTAAACGCTCTGAATATATTATATTAGGTACTTATATTATATTATGTTGTGTGGGTGTTTTCGAAAATCCATTGGAAGACTATTGTGAATGTAATGTCGTGCGTATATAGTTAATATTTGAATTTCGTTTAGTTTTCCATTTACACAATATTTTATTATAGATAGGTAGGACGTAGTTAGGCATTCAAATTTAAAACTGCGTAGACGCTTCGTAGTTGGACCCGCGTCGACCTTTATGCTCGCGGTGACTCGTTTCTCGATCAACGCTTCAGATACCGCCTTAGACTTGTAATAATAATATATTATAAACTACGGACACCGTGCGGCGTTTAGTATACCGGAATCCCGAGTTTCCGGTTGTGCGTGCATATACATGGTAGCGGCCGGTATAATATTATAATACTTACAATATGCTCGTATATATTATAGTAAATAGTGTCGATATCGTGGTATGTAGGTATATTATACAGGGCGATTCGCCAAGCATGTTCACCGCCCCCCCCCATTTTTTCTCTTAATTACTGAATTTATATGTAAACTCTGATTTTAAGAATTTTTAAACAATTTAACAGGTGTTCTATCGTGGAGATTCAAGGTATTTTTTTCAAATTTGAATCATTCCCCTATATACATTGTTAATTAGATGACTTTTTTGAAAATTGGAATGTACCAATCTAAATGGAAATTTGAACTAGTAGTTTTTGAGCTTTTTAACTTTGTGTACTAAGGATAATAGGTCCATGATAATGGGTTTAAAAGATGTGGGGGCTAAATGATTTGAACATTTTAGAAATTAATATTAATCCATCAACATTTTATATTTCTGTAAAACCATGTTTAAACGTTTAAAGACTATTATACATTTTAATAACTCAGAAATTATTACTCGTTCAAATTTAATTTAGATATAGGTACATCAACATAAATTTTCTAATAAAAGAAATTTGTGTCGTCACAGGGCACTCTTTAAATTGTATGAAAATATAAATCATTTAATTCATCATGGCCATTAAGCATATAATATTATATACCTACAACCTACTGGAAAATTCTAAAAATCAGGATTTGACAAAATGCGTATTATTAAAGAAAAAATGGGGAGAACATGCTTGCCACTTGCAGGTGAATCCCCTGTAAAGTCTACTTCTAAAACGTATGATTGTATACGAACGAACAAAACGATTAAAAAAAAATCAAAAACAAATCGATCTGACCTCGAAACCGCGACTCGTGGAAGATACGGAAAAACGAAATTACGTGAATCAGGTACCTATATTATTATTATTATGCGACGCACTCGCGAGCGATGTGAATAGAGTGCGTTGATTGCGTCGAGCCGGCACCCATTTTTTTCTCACCGACACGCGCGTTTCCGTAAAACGGAAACAAAAACTGTGAATAGATAAAAACATGAAAAAAAAACCCTACGAAATCGTAGCCCGTCCGCCACCGGCGAAAAGTGAATGAGCGTGCGGTGTCGTACCCATGTGCAGTATAGGTAGAAAGTGGAAGTGCGCGAGCGCTCGCGTCGGATGGAACGCGCGCGCGGGAGAGGAGGACGCCGCCGCGGCCACGGTACTCGGCGCAGTCTGTCCGTCCGTCGCCTAACCCGTCGCTCGCGCGTTGGCGGCAAAATAATCGCATCCGACCCCTCTGCGGTCGTCGTCGGTGTGTGTGTGTGTGTGTGTGTGTGTGCGTGTGCGTGTGTGTGGTGTCACGCGGTGGTCAAATCGTCGTAGTATTTTTTTAAACTTTTTTTCTTTATGTGTTTCACATTTTGGTAATATTATCGTCTTCTTGACTATACCTATATATTATTATAATATAACACAATAATATTACAGCCGTTTATTATGCATAAACCTCCCACGTGATGTGCTGTTACGACCGTTGTATGGATTATCGCCGGTAAATCGTTGGCCCGGCGCGCGAACCAAACACAGTATAATAGCCCACATAATATATATTTTGTTTATACGTCTTTCGAATGGTAGTCATACTTATCGTGCCTGCACCGACGTCGCCCGATAATGGGGCTGGGAGGTACGGCAGAGTTGTCGTCGACCCGGCCAAGAGCCCCGGTGACAGGTCCACCTCGACCACGTCCATATCGTTCGTGTCGTCTGATAACTCGTCGTATTGTTTTTCGCAGGTCGATCCGGACAATCTGATTGCCACCACCAAAGAAGGTAAGAAGACCATTATGATTATATTATTATTATTTATTATTGTTTTTTATTCATTGTAATTAATTTATAATATAAATATACAACAAAACGTGCTGCATTATGTATCAGATAATATAATATTAAGGACTTAGGTATACAAATATACATGTATACAGTGTATAGAATAAAGATTATAGACACATGTCATCAGAGCTTACTTATAATAGCTATAACCGTTCATGTGGGTTAGGCTCTGCAAAAATCCCCGTAAGCTCTTGACCCATACCCTAAGACTCCGAATTATTACCATATCTGTTTATCGCCGAGCCTCGTAAATTGAGTGTATAATACACAATAATTGTATTTAACAAGACAACTATAGTGCCTTTGATTATACATTTCAGAAAAGTACTTTATATTTCCTATGAAATAAAATTTAAAATTAAAGCGTGTATCATTAAAATTGTATAATATTATATTTTGCATTAAAAATAAATAGCCTACCTGTTTTTAAAATATGTGATTCGTGAAGTGTTTTAAATCGTTTTTAATTTCTTTATTCTCTATGCATAAAAACTGAAAACCAATCCCACGCTAGATTTAGTGCAGAGTATAGTATACAGTATAATATAATATTATAATTTATAATATATAGTATTAAACTAAAACTTGTACACTTACGGATTTTATTACACTATGATTTCAAGCTAATATTGGTCACAAAGTGTTTATTTCGATGCGTATTTCAGATCTTATAAGATCATTATTATAACACATAGGTAGTAATTATTGAAAGCAATAATGATGTTCACATTTTCTACTAATTTTTATTTTTTTTAAAATTCAATTAAGACATGTACTAGAAACATCTGCGTTCAACCGTGAACATAATTAACGTTAAACTCGTTAATGTAAGTGCGTTTCTCATATAGTAGGTACCTATAATACACGGCTACACATATATACTGAACTGGCCACGATTGACCATTACAAATCGCAATAAATAGAACGTCAATAAATCTAAATGCTGTGGTCAATTATTCAAGTTTTTGCCCCGTACGGAATGTTAGTGTCATTAGTGCGAAAATGTTTATTTTTAAATTTGCATACCCGTCAAAAAAGCAGCCTCAACCACACGTTTTGATCGATTGTGATAGCATAGATTTACAGATCACAATATACAGGTGAATAGTAAATACACCACCAACATGCCTTAAATCGAATAAAAATATTTTCAACCAGTTCGATATTGCGTGTCTGACGCAAACCCATTGGACTTTAGAAATCGTTTCACGTACACGAATTCATTATGTTGGCGTCAGTACATCATATCGATAAACGATTTTCGAAATAATAATAATGTTCTCTGCACATCCGTGACACGAGATGAATAATAAACATTTTGAAAACAAGAGAAAACGCGAAATACGATCCCAAAATTTATACGATTATACCACTATGAATATGGTAATTTTTAACCATAGATATTTACGATACCTTCACATCAAAGTTTCGTTGAACTCGCAAAAAGGACTGTAATAAAATGAACTCATAAAATTATACAGCGTCCAGTGTGCTGTACAGTTGTTACTGAATAAGATAAAATGATGAAACTAGATTGACATAAATGTTGCCCCTAAAATAAAATAATAAGTCCAATCAATTTATAATAGTGTTCAAATAGATGCTTATAAAATATATACCTATGTGTGACGAAATAAAATAAGACACCTAGTACAAATTTTCTTGACCTGAGGCTTAAATATACGTGATTAATATATATTATATGATTGCTAAAACTTTTAATATCAATAAAATGTAGTGTAACTATAAAAGTTATAATTATTTTAACTTCATATTTATATACTAGTAAGGTACCTAGGGTCAAAAACTGCCGTTGAAAAATTTGACTACCACTTAAAATTTACTAAAATTTATAATTAAAAGCAAATACCATTCATTCACACAAATTTATAAGTCACAAAATCGCATATTAAATTTAAGTAAATAATTGTAGTTGGTATATTTGATTTAGCTGTTAATTCCGGTCGGTATATCCATAAACCCCGATGCAATATTTTAAATTATAATTAATTACTAATACCTATTATAGTATCATAATATAATATTATATGTTTAAATGTTTATCACTACTCTCAAATCATTAATAGCATAGAGGTAATATTAAAATATAGTATGTTTATCTTAAATCTTAATAATGCAGTTATGAATATATTTTTATTATTATGAAATTGTATGTTTGCTAATACAATTTAAGGTGAATATTAAGCAAGAATAGTATTTTACACAAAATAAAGTAGGTTTAACAATAACATGAATAAGAATTGTCAACATTCATATATAGGTATAAATGTAAAATATAGTTAATATTAGAAGACATTAGACTTAACGTTTTGTTAACAATAGTATGGATTTATAAAATAAAACACATGTAGCCATCAGACTTTTGCAATGTTTCAGCTATGACCAATGCCTTTGAACATTATTTTACCCGATATTATGTGATTTATAATTATGATTGCGTCGCACAAAGTAAAAATCTTTAAAAATGTAAGCCATATAAAAATATATATACCTAAGTATTAATAAAATATTAAATTACGCATAGAACTAGCCGTCAATGAAATTATCTATTTGATAAATTGATTAAAAAAAAGTAGAGTTCCGATTTTTTTAAACTTTGAATATATAGTTAATATATACAAATATGACTTTAAGACACTAATTTACATTAATAAAATAGTATACATCCTATAACCTACTCGTCTACAATAATGCTATAATTAACCAAATCATTGAACTCGTTTTAACTGAAAATGAACTAAAAAATTGCTGGTAAGTGGTAGTTAAGTGAAACTCGAATAAATTTAATATTTTCCCGGACGAATAAGCACGCCATTATAAAATAAAATATGATTAGCCAATAATTGATTATACAAATATGGGTGTCAAATCTCCCTGACCTAACGCTAGTTACTAAACTGGGTGTTGGTGGTTTTATGGATATTAAACGTCTGTGGCTTGAAATCAGCATAGATCAGCGTACCGTGACAATTATTATTATATTGTAAAATGCAAGATTAACCTATATCAATCTACGTATATTCTATTGATTTTTTGTTTGCTTTATATTAAAATGTGTGAGTTTTTACATGGTATTATAAATTAAATTAAAGATGGAAAAAAAGTTAGAATAAACATCACTCACGGGCCATCGATTAGTACAGCTTAAAAAGGAGAGGGAAAATTATGTATAGAGAGTAATGAGAATAACAGCAAAAATCGCCAAGGTGGTATTTCTTGCACTTTAGCTTATTAATATTCGTGACGTACCCAAAACACAATAGATGGATAAAAATCTGTTTTTATTTGTGTTTTGCAATCATTGCATAGTGTGCAATTAACTTCTTTGTAAAATATGGTTTATATACACTTACACTATTATAAACAATAACAACCAGCTAACTAGCAGCGACTACAAATAACACGAAATAAACGTTATACTTACACACATATTATTACCTTAACATTTTATTAGTTCTGAAAAATCTACGGTCTTGTGTTTTTCAAAATTAGGAACAGTCAAATATTTATAATTTAAATTTTAGTACCTATTCGTATCGGATAATACCTAACATGTATATTGAAGAAAAGTGAATACAGTGTATACTATAGTAACATTTAAAACTAAAACAAAAGTCCAAAAATACGTGTCTGAAATTATTTTAGCATTATTATTAATACAATTAAGTTCGATTGCATATACACACAGTTTTAAAAAACATAATAATTATTTAATATTTAAATCGATAATTTATTACTCGTCCACGCTTAAAATTACATTTCATTAACGTAACTATGAACTATAAACATAAAATATATAAATTACCAGGATCATACTGATTATAACCGGTTACATACGATTAACCAACAAGGGTTATCGAATTATTTTAAAGAGTAATTCGATACAGCAAATGATCTAATTTAACCAGATTTAGTTTTTTTTTTTTGTTTCTGGTTTATTCTCTAATAATAATAATAAAATACATTGTTTAAACTTTAAATCAAGACAAATATTATATAACTGACTCGAAAAATTAATAGGCAGGTCTTATGAAATAATTCTATGTTCCACGACGTATTATTAAAACTTTTTATAGTTTTTACTTCAGCCAGTTTTCAAAAATGAAAAAAAAAATCACACGCTATTTTATATACTATGCTTAGTCAACAAAAATTTACCCAACCCAGTAAATAGGTAACACACAGTTTGTTTATAGAAAATATATATAACTGTTGTTTATATTATTATCGTTTAAATGTACTGTTGTGACATTACATACACTATTTTAGTTTAAAATTAGCATACTAGTATTACCACAATGTATACCATGCGGAAGCATCTCTAACATCGGTTCGTCTGAAGCGTTTTTTGAACAGCATTGTGTACTTTCTCCGGGGTATTGTTAAACTGTTATGTTTTTCAGGCCTCTATATGAAGTCAAAACGTTTGTTATCCAATGGGTACGAAAAAAAAACAATAACGATAATAATAATAATTATTATTATATTACTAACATGGCTGGTGGCTACGTGTGAATGTTTTATTCATTGCAATAAATTATAATAAAATATACATTATCCCTACTAAACGTGGATTTGTATACGACACCCTTGTATTGCTATTGATGAGAAAAATATCGTCATTCCTATGTCGGAAAGGAGACTAGTATATAATATATAATATATAGGAACACAGTTGTAAATATTGTGCAGTATAACATATTATATTGTTATACATATAGGTACGCTTGACTTACTCAGTTACTCACGAGATAAAAACAATTTGCGTACTTTAAACAATATGTTAATAGTCTTCGGACAATAGAAAACGTACTTAAGATGTCTTTTGAAGGTCGGCCATCATAGGAAATAATAAAATAATAAAAACAAACTTAAACAAATGTACTAGAAAAATACAATTAGTTATTACACTTTTTAAACTTTTACATGTTGCGTATTTAACGCGTATTGCAGGCGCAATCACTTATAACTCAATTATATAAATGTATAAATTGAAATAATTATTTGTTGGAGTGTGAAACCGTGTATATAAATATAAGCGTATACACTGATACAGATACACATGCAAATATAACATTAATTCCAAAGCAATTTTTAGCCAAATGTTTTTGACTGTGGTATGTTGACACCATTTTATCAACAAAGTAAATTGTGACAATTTTACGCGTACTAAAAATCAGGCGGCAGATCAAATCTTTTAATAATATGTCTTTCAATTTTGATTGATAGTCGTTCGAAGTGTACAAAATGGTGTACACAAAAGAAGGAATAAAAACGTTTGCCCCTAATATATATTTTTCGCTTGTGCCACAGTAGAGTATATGCTCATTAATATAATTTCATAACTACCAGTTGACAGATTAATAGGGTCCTATAGTCTAGCCTATATTATAGTTCGAGCGTGTGTGTATATGCATACAAAACCAGTGTTTGTGTGTGTGTGTGTGTGTGTGTGTGTGGACTTATGGATACAATGTTTCCAAACTGAGAAATACACAGCGATATACAATTTGCCAAAGAAAGTGCAATTCGCCCGTTTATGTATTATATACATATTATTGTACAAATGTGTGGGCAATTGTAAATGTCTCCGTTTCCGGGTCTGCTGTTACACTATTCGACCTATATAATTATATATATTATTACACTATATAGGTATAGCTCTGCAATGCGCTCTATGTTTTCCGCCCATTGATCATGTTTGTTTTATATTCTATTCATTTTTTTTTTTTCACAATTTCAGAAGAATGGGTGACTAAGAAAAAAGTTGAATTGACTACCAAAAAACAAATCGAAACGAGAGTTAAAAGACAAGTTGTGTTGGAAGACGGCAAAATCGTCGAGGACTCTGGGCCAATCGTTACGACCAACACGACCGAAGATACCGAAAAACAGGAACATCAACAGACTGAAGTAATTTCAACTAACAGTCTAACTCAAACGCCTTAACTGCATCGATTAAAATACATTTAAGCACCATCGATTAACAATATTGTTTTCTACATTCTCTACGAGATTGAAATGAAATTAACTGCATTTAATCACAAAACAAATAAACACAATTTTAAAGTATTTAAATTTCTAGCAACGCATGCTCGTTATTTAGCATTCTCACATAATAAGGCTTGTCGACTATATCGGTGATCTCTACACACGACTTACATCATACAGACTTACTCTGTACTAGTGGACTGGCTACGATATATCGATTCTTATTAAAAATCGCGTACAATATATTATGTGTATAGAGCTGAAAAGACATTTCAAACCAGTCTCGTAATACGCAAATTATTAGTTCGTATTCGCCTATTATTGTATAGGTACATACTACATATAAATATCTTCAGGCTCTTCGCGAGGTAATATAATTACGATTTCTTAGCGTATAATAATATAATGAGAATTATGATTGGTCTTTTTCACGCGGATATCACATCGGAGCATCACACAAAACAAGTTAAATTAGATCAGAATAATTATATTCGTTCTCGGTATGTACAGTGAAAGGTAGATATTATCAAAAATAATATATAATAATACATAATATGTGCGCCTGCATTCACACACACTGTTACACGCGTCTGTAGCAGTTATCGTGTACGAAATTAATAATAATTTACGTGAGTACACAGTAACAGTATACGGTGGTAGGTAGGTAGGTAGGTAGATAGATACCGGGTTGGTATGCAAACATCAGAGTCAAAGAAAAATCAATTTCTACACAGCATAAAGTATAGGGTTCAGCGAACGGTCCTATTGTTTTTGGCAGCGGTCTAGAGCCGGCTTTTACCTATTCATTATTACATTATAATTTATAATTATTAATCCATCCATTCTCTCTGTCACGTTCGGAATCACTGTAACACCGATTGCATTCCTTAAGAGCGATGATCCTGCAAGAAATCGAGCTAGTCCGAAGGTGAATGTCATATGCTGACTATTACGGAATTCACAATTGAGACGTGATCGGAATAGTATAGTTTATTATTGACAACGTGTTTCGATTTCGGTTTTAACTCACACCATTAAATTATACAATATTATAATATATTATTATTCATTACACTATAGTGTAGTATAGTATAACACCGCTATTTTATAGTAGTTTTCAAATCATTTTTTTCTTAAATATTATTGCTGATCATTTTAGAAAACCTTTTGCTGACCGATCTCTTTACTTTAATAATATCATATAAATGAAAAAAGAGGTAAACCATTATGGATTAATTAAACGATAATAATTTTAATAATATACTTACAATTAATCATGTGAAATTATTTAATAATACCTAATTATAAAGATCAATATTAATCTAATTAGAATATTTTACTATTATATTTAGCACCGTCAATTGGGTGACGAAGGTGACGGAGAAAACACCAAAGAAGTGGTCGTGAGAATATCTTCATTGGAAGGGAACCCATCATTGTTGAAAGAAGTTCGAGAGAAAAAAATCAAGAGCCGAGAAGAAAAAGAAGAACTCGTAGAAACAGAGGATGTGGTCCACCTAGGAAATATTAGCGATAAGGTTCGTAAACAGTAATATATTATTAAAATCTCATCATTGATATATTCGCCCACGGTAAAATATCTGCAAATTTAAGCCGCATTATAAATACATAGCTGTTGTAGTATAATATTATAAAAGTATGATGTTCGTATAGAAATGTCAGAAGCTTTTGAGATTTATTGTTCATTCAACACAAAGTCTATACGGCGTATATACGAGTACGTCGTCCGTGCGTACAGATAATATGTTTTTAAATTGATACGTCGTGAATTAATTAAAATACAAAATATAGTGTACGACGATTACCGGAAACCATTAAAATTCAACAGATTTATTATCTAAAAATCGTTTAAATTTTTCAATATACCTTATAATATGTATATTATATATGTAATATTTAATAATATAACCATAATGAAGAGTCGTAATATACAAATTATTATTACCTAATTTTTATCGTGATGCGCAGGACGTATGACGTATAATAATATTATTATTATAAATTATAAAATATATTATTATAATAGGTGTTCAAACGCAATAAGTTCTTTCGAAACCGTTCATTATGTGCTGTATCGTGCATTGACATCGCGTCGCATATCCTGTGAACGTCCTGCAGTGATTGCCTACATTATATGTTGTGCGATGTTATAAGTTCTGATCTATAACACGTACGTGACTGGCGCTATAATACGCAAGTATTATATACGTTACGCTCTATATACTTCGATGATCGTATTTATTCAAATGTCGCAGTTATATTGTATATATATATATATATGTGTGTATAATGTATAAGACTATAAAGTGCTGTGGATATAATACGTCCTATGTATGAACGTTGCATAATAATCGTCATCAAACATACATTATTCGTACGGCAATGTCATTGTACAAAACACGAGATAGTCACTACATACCTGACTAACTATGTACAGAGTGATTCACTAAGCATGATGGTCACCCCCAATTTTTTTCCCTTTAATACTGAATTTATTCAAATTTTAATTTTTGGAACTTATATAATAGTATAGCTATAAGACTATACTGGACCATATTTTCAAATAAATAGATTTGTTATACCATTTAAGTTGCATTGTCCTGTGGTTCACCTATAACCTGTCCCTTTTTTTAAATGAGAATCACCTTTTTTCTAGCAAAAGTTAATCAAATTACATTTTTTTAAATGTTTATGTACTTAAATTTAAAATCGAAAGAGTAGTTATTGAGTTATTTAACTTATTGTGTACTAATTACTAATAAGGAAAATAGGCCCATGAATCATGATAATGGATTTGGAAGATATGGGGCTATAATGATATAAACATTTTGGTACCTAACTATTATAATATTAATCTATCAATATCTTATCATTTTTTAAACTATAATTACTTTCGAATTTTGATTATAATAAATAGGTTAATACTATATTATTCAGTATTACATCGTTTTATATTTTTGTAAAACCTTTTTTAAGGATTATTATCTTAAGTTTCTACACTTTTATATCTCTAAAACTGCTTTTCAGATTTTGATTTTAATACATCATAATGTTCAAAAAAGTCATTTGATTAAAAACTGATAATACGTTGGTTCTCATTTTAAAAAAGAAGATTTTACTAAAATTTACCAGTCACCACAGCACCTCCTTAAATTATATGAAAAATCAAAATAATTGAAAACAACGTACTAAACATATTTAAATATTTAATAGTATTATGAAAATCAGAAATTCGGTATTAAAGTAAAATATGGGGGTGAGCATACTTGGTGAATCATCCTGTATACGTATATAGCGTCATAGTGACGACCATCACAACATGGCTATATATTACAATATAAGATCAGATTTATAGATATTATGATGTTGGTGTAGGTTATACTCATAATGAAGAGAATAGTATATATCTGTGCAATCGCAGAAAGAAACGTCTATAGAATTATTTTTAACACATTTTTTTTACACAATTACACTTATTTTAACGAGTTGCGACAAGTAGGTGAAATACGATATTCTGAATTCGAATCAATACTCACGAATATTATACAATATTACTTGAAACGGTTTTTCTCTCTCTTTCACTGTAATATATTATAATATTATATATTATGATGTTGTTCGATTATTATTATTATTAAATATTTCGATTAATAACGAGCGGTCAAATGAGACACCCACCTATATAGCTAGCCGCTGCAGATAGCAACGAATGCTCAACTGGACAACAACAATCATAATAATAACTACGGTTGTATTCAGCGTATATTATTATTATACAATGTACACCATACGTCGTCGTTACGCAACATTTCCATTATTTGTGATTTTTTTTTCTCTCTATACAAAACCATAATATTATTATCTACGCGCGTGTCTACATAATACGCTACGGCTATAAGAGATACTTCTGCTTCGATCGTATCTCTGTTCCATAGGTATATAATATAATATGGGTACGTTATCTATACGCGTGGACCGCATGCCTGCTGTACCCACATTTTTTCATTTAGGATTTACAGGCTCGCTACAGCCATATAATATACGCACCTCCTATATTGTGTATACGCCCCGAGGAGTGTGCGGTGCAATTTAGTTTCGTCCAGCGCACACGCATAAGTGCGGCTCGTTAAGAACTCAAAATGAAACCGGTTTTCGAAACAATTTCTTTAACCCCTACCCCTTGTGTGTGTATGGTGTGTGTATCGCTGTGTGCGCCGTGTACGATAGGCTACCTACGTGAGATTGCGAAAATAAATATTTTTTTTATCATTTCTTCGACATCTACTTAATGGCGGTTTTTCTTCTTACATGTCGCTCGGACTTCCTTAACACGTGTACAATCATGCGCGCATAACATTATCTGAAGCTCGTGGTATACCAATATATATATATCGGTAAGTACACGTGTTTTCTTTTTTTTTTTTTTTAATGGGTTTACGCGCCAAGTATCAGATTTTCGTGACCGTTGCTATTATAATTGTGCACATAATATAAATCAGGAGGAATAATATAGTTATAGATATATAGGTATGTACATATCATCATCAACTTGTCAAACTTTATAAGAAACTATAGATATATACAATATACGACTATATAATACAGGTATTAATATTATAATATTATACAAATTACTATCCGTCCCACACTCATTTGGTTTAGACCATTTGTTCTGAATTAATATCCAATTCGAGTTGTACAATGCTTCTCTCTCTCTTTGGTGGGTAGGTGTATTCGGATTCTTTAATCGGATTTAATATGTCAATTCTAGACAATACGCATTTTTAATTATTTTTGAATTTTAATAATATGACTATTACCGGTTGAAACGTGCAATTACACTACCGCCCTATGTTAATATGTTTCAAAATTTCAAATTGATTGATATCGAATGGTCTATATTATTATAAAATAAAATAACTTGTATATAGTGGGATAAAATCGTTTTAATACCTATCGTGCGTTCAGACAAAATTCACGTAATTTTAATTTCATAATATTATTCTCTTTACGTGCATTTGACGTATATTTCTCCTATATAAGAAATATAATGTATAGTAACTAGTAGGAACTACACATGCATATTATACGCAGCCATAAATCGACTAACCTAATAATTTGCTCGTTGCTCCTATATTATATATACTTTAATTGCACCTACTGCAGGAATTTCACTACGCGCGCGCAAGAGTCGAGTCAATTTATGACTTTTGCTAATATGTAAGCCGTTTGTCTTTTGACTCGTGCGTTCTGTATTTTTTTTAATGCAGTCTGTATCTCATATATTGGTGTCGTGAAAACCGGGTTTTTTTTTTGTTGTACTTATACCCATTTGCTTTCTACCAGCGGCGTTCACGACCTGAAACAGTCGACGCAAAATTGGAATTTCGTGTTTACACAGCGAATTAACTGATTCACGGGCTTTTATATTTGAACAGTTACGTACATAATATTATAAAGTACGGAAAACCTGTTTATATATATTTTTTTTTTATTGTTGTTAAAAAACAACTATGCGCGCTCAAAATATGTGTTTAGCTAAACTTCTAAATAACAGCGGTGGTAGATACATATAATTCCCGTCACCCGGAGACACCACACCCATTGCAGGCAGTACAATAATATTATACCTATATAATGTATTTTTCTTACCATTTTTATATTCTGCGCTTCCCAAGGTGAGCCACTGCACTTGGTCTGTGGTTTATTACTCGTCGGACACCACTCAAAACGGGGAAATAATATTATACGACTGCGGGTATTTATACTGTATAGCTGTGGTACGATTCTGCCCTCGTGTTGTATCACTCGCACGAACGCATGTGTGCAATTTCACCGAAAGTTCGGTTTCATACATTGTGCATGCGTAGCCTTGAAAATAATAAACATATATTTATTTAAGTAGGTAGGTATAAATGATTTAATGCTAATCTAAAAAATAAAATAAATATTATTGTGTAGTTCGTTAAAAAAATTGTATTCGTACAATATATTGTGTATAATATAGTAATCGTAATGTATGTTTTCAGGAAATTTATAGGCAGTAAAATTTTATTTTTTTTAGATCTGATTATTATTTGTCATATACAGTGAAACCTCGATAACTCGAATCGGTTGGGGGTGAAAAAAAATTCGAGTTTAATAGTAGAAAAATCTGTGTGTACTTATTGAAATGAAGGGGAGAAGATATTCCTTCGAGTTATCGAAAATTTGACTTATAGACATTCGACTTATCGAGGTTTCACTGTACTTATATCTCCTGTATATAATACCTAGTCCTATTGGCTATAATTATCTGTTATTAATATCTGATGGGTCTTGTAAATATAAAGTAACTAGATCGGATTCGTATATTAAATGTCATTATGTAACTAATATTATTATTTAATTTGTATAGTGATATTATGATAATATATTGTTTAGTATTTAAAATATTAAACTACTTTATGCTAAATGATTCTATAATTTGTAATATATTAGATATTATTATGCAAGTTACTATTCCTTAAACAAAAAATAGTTTTTAACTATGTACCTAATAAGTAATAACTATTTAAAACTCAAATTCTCGGATTACTTAATATAAGTATAATCATTATTCATTACCTATCAGATCATCGTGGTATCATTATATTACACAATAATTCAGTCTTTATTAATAAATTCTTTACATAACTTTATTAGTATCTAATATGTTTAAGTCTATAATTTTTAATTTATGTGTCAAGAGTTTAAATTCTGTAAGCCATCATCTTTGGATTTAACCCTTATATTACACATACATTGTATTATTACTCCCGTATATGACTTGTACCAATAACGATTAAGGCATTAAGCAATATTATAGACGCATGTACGCAAATTAGGTAATTATTTTCAAAATAATGTAAAAAATCATTAGCACTAAACATGGTTAAGATATTTTTTGAATTGAAAAGAAATATATTAAAACAGAAGCCGTCAATACATTGTTATTTTTCAGTTTTGATATTTTCTAGGAAGCCATGAAATGAGTTCATTAAACATAATGACAAGTATGAAATATGAATACACTTTTAAGCAATGATAATTAATATTATCTAACTAATTTCTTATTATAATCATTATTCATCATACTGTAACATCTTGACATATTCACAATTTCGTCTGCATCTATAACACATTAACACTTCAATTTAACACTTCATTCGTATCTATTTATGTTGTTTACATTATAATATTAAATTCAGAAATATTTGACTTTCAAGTTAACTTAAGTTTTAAACAAATAATCTGTACCTACTTAAACATCAAAGTAATATTTTGTATGCATATAATATATTATATATGTATTTCATTTTGCTACATATTTGAAACTATAAAGAACTGTTCTCATAAAACTATTTTGTTAAATAAATTATTTTAACTGAATTTTAAATGAAAATTAACAGAAAATATTAATTGACTCGATAAATGTTTTTTAAAAATGCTTACAATTATTGTGCAAAAAAATAGCTGAGTATAATTATTATTATAGATACTTATCGAGTAATAGAGTAATATTAATATTAAATATGATAATATATTTGTGTCTCCACAAAATAATTAGGCATATATTATTATAATATCATAATATACATTATACATAATCGTCTTTCGGGCGAATCGACCTGCGTGCAACGTGTTCGATTTCTAAACGATCGGGCGATTTTCCCATTGTACGCGTGTACGTAATATATATTATAATTTAAAAAAAAAATAAAAAAATATATTATAATAATTAGACAAAAGAAAAAATTAAAAAAAAAATCGATCACTATGTGTATAATTACTTACATACTAAATTCGTATATATTATGCAATATGCATTATCTATATACATATACACTGCACAGTCCGTCGGTGGAATCTATATAACCTATACATAACATAATATAATATAATAATGATAACATTGGCGCGTGTAATCACGTCTCCGTCTCATTGTCCGCCGCCGGTCTGTACGGAATTCTTGGCGACCCGGAGGAGGGAGTGAACGGCCGCAGAGAAAACTGAAATATTAGAAAACCCGACGGACTCGGCGGCGGTGACAGCGACGGCGGCGAGCGGCACACCACTGCAGCTGTAGCATCGACGATGGGTGGAGGGAAGGAATATAATAATAATAATACACTTAGATTATATTATTATATATACGTGTATGTGTACGCACGACGAAGGAGTAAAAAAAACCGAGAGTCGGCGGCCGATCGATCGGGTCGTATAATAATAACCGGTGTATACTACTACCACACGGGCGAGCGCGCGCGCGCCAGACAGCGTATATGTTGTGTTATATACATTATAACGCGTCTAGTCCAGTCCGTGTAATTCCGGTGAACCGGATGGGTGTCCGTCGGTGCAGTGATACGGTCGTGTGTTTTCGTCAAATATCGAGTTATTATATTTAATCACATATTATTGTATATAACCTACCTTCGAGTGCAGTACGGCGACGATCGCAAGTTATATACCTAGGTGTATTACCATATAATATACCGTGGTTCGGTCAGGGCTCCGGAGAGACGTGCCGGATTCTGCAGACAGATATATAATACTATACGTCAAGATCGCCGTCTGCAGCACCATCATCGTCCACTCATCGAGACAATCGGCGCGTGGGCCGCATATACACCGCGATGTGTACATTAATATATTATTGTGGTACATATTATAATAACAGATAACGGTAAGTGTGCCGTTTCCGAACTTGTTCTCGATTTAATAAATATCATAGTAACAATTATCACTCGTATAATTTTATTCCACCGATGATAGGCGAAAACGAAAATACCTAATTTAACAGTTTTATATAAAAGCAGCGGTCAGGTATAAATATAAATACAATATATATATTGTGTTTATATAGAGGTAGCGAGACCGACTTGAAATCCTTTTTTTTGGGGGGGGGGGGGCAAGATTTCGACATTTTGACGACAATATTATAAAATCCGATCGCCCGCGGTTCATGTATTGTACAAATTTATATTTGGCTAATGATTCGGTCGAATAATAATACAAGAGTTAAAGAGTCATGTTAATTGTTAATACTATATTATGCCAACGGTAGTAAATAAATGTATTGTGCTGAACCCGACGTTTCCGAGTACAAAAAGAAATGTTTTTAATTATCAATTATGCAATTAACATACTTTTTTAAATATTGCTTTTAATGCTTACACAATACAAATTGTTTAGGTACTATAATGGATATATTATGTATAAATCTATAATAAAATATTACCTATGTATATTATACATATTATACTGTTGTTCCCACTTGTAGGCAGGTACTTAGGCTGATGATTGATCGTTGTTCAAACAAACACGCATAAATATTATTATTTAATAACCCTCCAAATTATGTATACTTATACATAGCAAGAATCCTTCGGATGACACACTGTAAACAACAAAAACGAGGACAACAATAAAACGTCAAAAATCTTTTTAGGTTTTTTAAAATTTGTAACAGAAATAGAAAAATAATAGGTACTCATGTTGTACTATTTAATATACTGTATAAATTGTATACGCGTGTGTACAGTCTGAGTCAGTATTTCACTTGAAAATTCAGCAATAACCCTATCTTGGACCGTGTATACCCATTATTTCACACGTATACAATATCGCCACCGCGTAGGCGTGCGTTCAAGTCTCTGCAGCACCGATGGGTCCAACGACTTCTAGTTGTCTGGGATTGTAAATAATGGATTCTGACCGGTGTATATAACATTGTGTCGACTGTGTCGATATAGATTCGTTTTTCACGCTGTTGTTGTATATTCGATCTTTTATTATTATTATTATCTATAGTATATTTATATTATATATATAGTCCATATAGCTGCGCTGGAGTACCTATCTATAGAATTACATTCATATATCATAAAAAAAATATAATATTGTGATAGAGACGTTAAAATATATAGGTAGACATTAAAATAGATTTTATTTCATTACTAAATAGTAAATTGTACTTAATTTCAAATGACCAAAAATGTATTAATATATTTATTATTTTAATATAAGTACATAACTTGTATTTAAATCGCTAACATTTCTAATTCAATATAATGCTTAAAATAATGCTATGACACAATATAAAAAAAAATGTAGGTATATATGTGACTAATGACTATATAACCCATCTCCGAATAATACATATTGTATCTATATAATATATATTATATTTAATAATAATATAATATTATGTACAGACAATTAATGATTTTGTTCTTACGAATTTCATTTTTTATAGCTCTTCTGCCGGTGGTAACCGAAACGGAACCACAACCAATATAATCACTTTTTATATTATATAAGGCCCAATGTCGGTTCATAATGTTTATATACTAATAGAGTATACTCTACTATAAATAAATAGCTAGTACCTAATATGTTCAGAAAATCATAATATACCTATACTTGAATATTCGATATCTATATTCTGTATAGGTATTTTGTATAGTACCAAGATAATATATAATATACCATCACACGGTAATTTCAGATGTTTCGGTAGGTTACGGGTGCCGGTAAACAAAGTTTTTATGAAAGTACCGAGGAGAATTTTGTAAACGCCTCACGACAACGGCATACCTACACGAATAAAATTAAATATAATATAATCTTTTTTTCGATGTCTATACTATATATACTGTATAATGATAAATATCCTTTGATATCGGTTAATATGACCAAAGATAAAACCACGAACAGAATATCCATATTCCGTGACCGGACTTAAGAAGGAATTCGGACCCCGAGGACACGAATATACACGCGAGATGAAAAACGTTACCAAGGTTGCCTATGTTTTTCGATAATATAAATATCGTACTATATATATATGAGTAACGTTTAGTTGTCTGCATTGTTTCTTTCCCTGCAAACACTGACTGCAGTCATAAGGTTTTGAAAGTATAGAAACACGTCTTGGCGAAAAGAAATAATTTTCAACTGATATAATAATAATTATATTGATATAAGTTTTCGTAAAAGATGTTACATCCTATATACAAAAACGTACAGAGTTATTACAACTACACACTGACTGAAAGTAGGTGCTGAGAGCTGACCACAGCACGTATTCCTAAAACGATTAACGTTTGGTCGTATATACATAAGCCATTGTTATTTGTTAGAGGTCCCTTTGCCAAACAGTTTTCACTGGTTTCTTAATAGTAGATACCTATAAATACCATATATGCTGCAGTACAATATATACATACATAATTAAGTTGAAAGTGACTATATTATCATAATATGTAGTTTTGGACACACATAACATTTGTAATATATCTATATATGTATATCTATATACAACATTTCACTACCTATACAATATCATCGTATCCATCATAACAGGAAAAAAATATTGGTACCTAATAATATATACTTATACAAAATATAAAAAAATATAATTTCTAAATTATCAATTCATGTATAATATTATTGTTTATTGTATAGATTGATCGTACGTATAGGTTATCAATTTGAATTCCGATGTATCTTTTTATAAAAATAAACAATAACCATACTAGAAGAGGACAATATAAAAGCGTGTAAATCCTTCACTTGCATTAAGCTCGACGGGAAAAATACTTATTATTATTTATTAATCTTAAATCAACACAGTTATTGGCTGTAGTATAATTATTTAAATAAAACGAAACCATCATAATAACTAAATTTCTATGTTAAGTGCCTTTCAAAAGCACATAGGTGCTTTATAATAGCTCGTGTCCTAATAGGATGACACCTTAACGGTGATGTGTTCCAGTCGTCTGTCATTATGGCATTGTGTGTGTCTCCGCCTCTAAATATTATATTATGTGAATGTGACGCATTGACGCCTATGGCTGTCGTGACAATGGAAAATACGCCGTTAAAGATTACATTTTGCACCGTTTTTCATGTATATGTACAGGTTGGTACGCGATACATTTCAGTCGCCGTGGAATTCGACACGGACAAATATTTTACTGTCATAATAATACATATTTCGTTATTCGTATAATATCATAATATAGAGTCGATGCAATATAATATATTAAGCAGCCGATAAACGTATTTGTATGATATAATATTATTATTACGTTGTTGTGTATTGGACTTTGTGATCACGTTTTGGTCGTAAACGACGCTGCAGCAGTAAACTATTTTACCATTTTACCAAACCGTGTAAAACGGTAAAGGTCAATCACGTGGCCATGATTGATTCGAAGGAATCCGCCTGCATAGTGAAAGTGTCGGGGTTTCAACGATAATATTCCAGTTGCACAGGCATATCCGATGTTGCTTACCCGTAGATCAACGAACTAGAATATTATAAAATGTATTATATAATATATATATCAATCGACTGCTATAGTAACCTATATATATCAGCTATATTTTGCTTATATTATGAAAATGGTAGATTATAATTTATAAGTCGCACTCGCTCTTTGACACAAACCCCACGTGAATTCATTCAGACTATTAATTGAATAACAATAAAACGAAAAATTATAATCGTATTAAATATACAATTTATATATGTTAATAGCCATCACATACCGATCACATACCGAATCGTAATAATATTTTTATACACATTATACTTTATTAATACATATAATATAATATTATATTATGTGATGGCTTACGTGGCTTTTATACCTACCATACATACCGTCAATCTACCCCCGAGCCAATGGATTTTATTAACATCATTAATTTTGTCCACGCGGTCCATTGTGCACTGTAACTAAGAAATATGCCTGGCATTGATTAATACGAATAGAAGTGCTTCCTACGTCTACCACACATGCCTATCCAAAATGCAATCCAACCTCAATAGTATTATTATTATTATTGTTATTGTAATGGGGTTTATCGGAATTCTATATTATGTACTTATTATTGTTCATTTAAACGCGTCCTTCGTACGTCGTGGCAGTGACCTTCATAGTCATAAATATTCCAGAGTCATAAACGAACAGCTAACAAGAGAATAGTTGTACATGTCTTCTACAGAAATACGATATAAGTACATGTGTATACCTATTACCTACCAACTATACATATATATTATAATATATATTTAATATATATATATTGTAGAATGTACCACGCGTGTTTACATAATTAGACTATACAGTTGAGCTGAGTACCTAACCTAGTTTAAGGACCGTCAATTATATTTTTGACATGATGCTATAATTGAAATTAATATATTATTTTACTCGTATTTATATATAATTATACTATATAGACGCAAATTATACTTGGAAGGTTATTTTAATTAGTTGATTGACATTTATTAATTCCAAAGACTGAACTGGACAAAGAAATGGAATAGTTTTCAGTGTTTTTGCATATTTAGTATTCACATAAACTGTGTATATTATGAACATGTTATTAAAATTAATAAAGGGGTTAATATTTATTATACATGAAAAAAAATGTGTTCACCACTTAAACTTAATTATAACTGCCCTTTTTCATAAATTATATTTTTTGAACATGTGGAAAAAATAATTTTATGACATCAAAAAGACTTACACCAACTTTTTTTTGTTTTTTGTTATAGGCTTACCAAGAAGCAATACAGAGCAAACGAGACATCCGTGAAGCTCTTGAAGAAGCCAATCACAAGTTAGTTCATGTAAACAGCACTGGACCCAGAGTAGTGCATCAGAGTACCAAAAATAAAAAAGTGACAGACACAGAAGATACTAGACACACAAGAGAAGTTCAAAAAGACGGTAAAATAGTTACAGAAACATCAAAAACCACAGAGCATGAAGAGGTAATGTAATTCTATTTTCTAGTTGTAACTATTTAATTATTGTATCCATTTAAAAGTATAATAAATTTAAAGTTTTAACTATATTCCGAAATGTACTACTTCGTAGGAATAATTAGTTTTATCATTTACTATACTTTAATATATTGTCATAAATATTTTATTTTTTTACAATCAACATATAATTTGTACACAGTACGATAATATGTATTTTACTTTCCCAAATTAATATTATAAAAAATTACATTTATTGGATCCTCTTCTATATTCACTATTGGCACGTGTTTTAGAAAATATTTCTATATTTTGGACTTCTTCCAATTATAAGTACCTGTATATTTAAGTTTCATTCGTCGAATTTATGAATTTTAATAACTAACAATTATGTTTCGCTTTCAAATAATGTTATAACTTCGATTGGTATAATCGCATATAATACAAATTAATTGTTCTTTTCATAGGTAAACGGGGTTGATGAACCAGACAGTGTTCCTTTGCCACCTTCAGCACTACAAGAGTCGCTAGCGTGAAAGTTCGCATCGATACGCCAAGACTAAGGATCAGGAGTTGGTCGAGTATTTAGCGGATGGTGAGAAAATTGGAGAGCAAATGCGTTACGAAGCGACCAATGAAGAAGGAGATCGACTTGGTGACATCAATCAACTGCAGATGATGACAAATGCAGGCGAGTTGGTAGGTTGGGAGAGCTTATCGGAAAGAATACGCAAGATGCGTGATAGACAACAGCATCCGGTTGCCGGGAAAACTCTTGCGGACTTCGATGAAGAAGAACGTACTAGAAAAGTTAGTAGAAGACAATGATAGTATATTTACTTTCAATAATTATAATTGTTTAATGACTAATAATATGTTTTCTATAGGTGGAAACAGCTAAATGGCTAGAACATCATTTTGGTAGCGAATCAACCAGGTCGTCTACTGGAAACTTATCAGAAGAAGAAGAAGAGGATGATCGAGGTCATCAAAAGACAACGTCCAATAGTTTCATTAACGTGACTATGAAATCAACAGAGACTCCAGCCAATGGATACTTCAAAGGAGTGTCCGAATGGAAAAATAATGATTCGGCACCTATCAGACCCCCAATTAGAAGAAAAAGAGAACAAAAAACCGAAATTATTAAAAACACTGTCAATGAATTAGAGTCATCTCCATTGTTCAATTCAGTTCAACAAAGGGTCCAGGGATACGAAATGACAAAAGATAAATTGTCTGGACGTAATGCGATAAATGGGTTTAACCAATCGCATCACAACGGATATGTTCAGGTGAGATATTCATTAACCATTTACAGTTTTTTCATTCATCCTTTTTAATACCTACACTTAAACTTAGTATTATAATATTTTCTTTTTATATAAATAAGACCAATACGTATAGTAAACTAGTACCTATATAAAATATGTTATAATATGTAAAAAAAAAGTGACATGCGCCTTAGCTAGATATGTAAGTAGGCAATACACACAAACCTAACTCATTAATATTTTAGTATTTATATCATTGTCATTCATTGATTAAATAAATAAATATATTAACTTTCAATGAATAATAATGACTATGTACTATACTACTATATATGTATATTATATATGAAAACATAAAATAACATTTAGATGAAGTCTAAAACTCCAGTTGATATTTATATAGGTATCTAAGTATTGGAAGTATACCAAGTAGGTACTTAATTAAATTTATTGTTAGCCGCTTTATCATGGTCAACCCTTCATTTAAGGTTCAAATATTTCAAGAATACATTCTTCGATTGAAATTCGATATGGAAGCCAATTTTGAGCTTGAAGATGTTTTAGATAAACATCTAAAGTAAAGAAAAAACTGAAACATGAACCACTCCCTAAAATATTAAATATATCTAGTACCAGTAGTACCTACAGACAAAAAACTGATATGCTAGAGCTAAATTTATACTTGCCAATCATTTATAGAGACCATCTAGTGATCTAGTCCGGACTTCTATAATATCAATATTCAATAAACTTTATGTTAAATGTTAATAATTTCAAATTTGCATTATACATTTAAATTTAAATCCTTTTAAAGTATATAAATATTAACTATATTAATAACCTTATAATTGTAAAACATAACATTAATTATTATGTATAATATGTATTATACATACGAATTTTATAATAAAAAATGTTGTCAGTTATAATTAGCTACTATAGATACTTTAAATGTGCAAAAAAAACTGTTAAGTTCTGTAGATAACATTTTAAATTAAGATACTTTTAAAAAATAAAAAAAACAATAAATTCAGCTTTTATAAGTGGACAATTATTCTTGTAATGTGACATATACCTAATATTATGTGTTTTTTGTAGCTATATAGGTACTTATTGTAGGCTGTACCTATGGCTATTGAAAAAGTAATATATTTTCTATGATTTAAAAATATATCTACCTTTAAATATTCATTATTATTGTAATTTCTCAGATATTTTTCGAAAAAGTGAATTTTTCAACATTAATGCATAAAACTAATTTCATAGACTTTTACTTTTTATTATAAATTATGATGTTGTATAAGTATTAAAATGTTTAAAGTATCATACTATCATTATCATAATGTACTCTATATTTTGATACATTAATTGATAAATCATATCTTTGTTTCTTATAATTTTTATAAATATTTTAAATTATGGTCCATAAATTTAAAAGTATGGCCCTGTAATTAAATAAATCCAATTATTTGTCACATTTTCTACTTTGGTTGTCAATTTAATTACTTAACTAAATATAATAGTATTTAGTTAAAATATTGCATCTACGTTTGTAACAGACAATGAAATAAGATAATTCTTAAAAAAATGCTTGATAAAAAGTTATATATTATAATATGTAGGTATATAGTTAAATATTATGTATTATATATTATGTATAACGTATAATAGCTATAATAATTTAAAGTAATAAATAAACAGGTTTAAAAAAATGTGTCGTAATACCATTCTTCGGATACCTATTTTATAAAGTAGAGATTGAGATCGAGATTAAAATTAAAATTTTTCATTTAGGTATACCATAATAATTATTATAGTAATATAGCAGGAAACAAAAGTATAGGTTTAATATATAAATTGAACAATTTATAAAGTATTCGTCAACATAGGATATTGGTTTTCTTATGATGTATTTGAGATTAAGCTAATTCTATATACTAAAATATACAAATCGTTAAATATACATTGTATATATCATACCTCCTAATTAACATTTTTAATGAAATATTATATGTAAATTAGTTATTATAGTATTATATTGTCACTATTAATCAATTTCGATAGGTATATTTTTTAAACGTACAGTAGGTACTCATTTATAGGTATTAAATTCAGTTTAATGAACGATACTATTTAATATGACACTCGTATCGAATTTTTGTGGAGATTATAATATATTATGCTTTAAATACGTTAACGGAAACAATCCGTTTTGTACCAGTCCACTTAAATGTTAAGCGTTCTGCTTAAAAAATATAAAAATATCCCATATGAAATCAAGTCATGTTCATCAAAACAGTACCTCTAACTACGATTACGGTTATTTAATTGTACACCTGTAACAGCACTGTTATGATGCGACACGACGATGATGATGAACGCGATGTTTGTCTGCAGTATGGGAGGAGGGGGGCTGGCAGGGAGAGGCAGTCGTGGTTTGGCTCAAACTTTGCGGATAAGATATAAAATCTTCTTGTTCTTAATACATATAATTAGGATAATAAAAATGATGTAATGATAATAATAATAATAATAACGACTCTGACGATTATTGCGTTGAACGGCGAGTTAATTTTTTTTTCATTATTCTTATTAAAACGATGATCGTAATATATTTTTCGCATTCCTGCAGACTGTGGCTGCCGACAGACGTCACGACGCAACCGATTCGCCGGCGCCGTCGGACCCATACCGGTCGTGGGACCACCGCCGGCGGCGATCGGCGGACGGCCACCGCAATAACAAACCGACGGCCACGGTGGCGCCAGAACCGAAACCAGACTATTCGCCGGAACCCGAACGGCGGGCCAGCAACGGGTCGTCGACGGCGGGCGGCCGTTCGAAAAAGGTGTACCAGAAGACGAGGTTTGCTGCGGACGCGCGGCCGGCGCCCGACAACGGCGGCAACGGCAAACAGGAGCGGAAGAAATCGTTTGGCGAGTCGTTCCGGAGGCTGGTGGGAAAGTTCACAGGCGGGCACGGCAACAAGTCGGACGCCGATCGGAAGAAAACCCGGAAGAAACCGGAATCGGCCGAGCGACGGCCCGCCGACAGCGGCGACGACGGCGACTACGGTTACGGCGGCGGCGACGGCGAGAACACCTACAGGAGTTACGACGGCGGCGTCAGGCCAGCCGCGGACCGTCATCAGCGGTTGTTCGGCAGCACGCAGACCTTGGACAGACACCGAGCTGGACGGACGGTCGACAACAACCGTAGCAGGGCGCGCGACGAATACGACGACTACGACGAAGACGACGGCGACGACGAAGGACACCATCGCGAAGACGACGACGGTCACCGGTACAACGATCATCACCGCGGTCAGGACGCCAGAGGACAATCGCCGGTGATGAACGGCGGCGGCAGGACCGGCAACGGCGTGCACAGATACTACTTGGGCGAGGACCCGTTCGGCGGCAGCATTTACGGCCGCGAGAGGGAATACGACGGCGGCAAGCGCAGACCGCATAAGAAGAACGGCGGCGGCGGCACTTACGACTCACCGCAACACCATCACCACACTCATTACGTCCAGAGGTAATATTTAAATCCCTGCCACGTTATTATCCTTAAGCGTCGCTATAGTTAGTGCGGTTCCTGCACCATAATAATAATATGGGTTTTTTGCGCATTTTGTGCGCAGCCTAGACTCGACAGTCCCCAACGCTGTTTTAGATGTATTTTGGTGAACATTTTTTTTTTTTATCATTATTAAGATAATCCAACTCCAATTCACAAGACTAAATTCAACTTTAATTATTGACAATATCGGGGAATTAAAAACTATTATAATAATATAGCCTAGCCAAATATAAGAACTATACGAGATTAAGATAAATACGTGTACTAAGCATATTAAAGTGACCGTATTTTTCCGTTAATACGATTTTTGAATTTTCATTTAAGTTATTTAGTTTGTAAAATACTAGTTGATCGATCTCGCATTATTAAAACAATATATTATATTTATTGAAACTGTTGTAAGAAAAATAATTAAACAAAGGACTCGAGTATACCTATTTATTGTAATTTATATAAAACTTAATTAAATATTTTATAATATTTAACTCTGATAAGTGACATAAGTATATTAGCTATATTAATTATTTTGAAGAAATATAGGTACTTACTACTCACCAAGTTGATTATGTTGTATTACTAATTATATACAAATTTAAAATGTACATTTTCAATTATTATTATAGAATATAAATTATATTACTAAAATTGCGTCCTAATGATAATTTTTAATATAATATCCTAATGTATAATGGACCTTGCGACAATTAATTATTTGTATTATATAAAAAATAGTATTAGCCATTATAGGTGCCTAAAATTATTTTTTTATACTAGTTCACAATAAAATAAAGAGAAAAACAATATAATATAGTTACTTATTACTTCTATAAACATATTTGTGCGCAATTTATAATATCTTTATGCCTACGAGTCATATTATGGTCACAGTGCATGTTGACTAAATTGTTGCTTATCGATTTACAATATTTTCGATCGATATTACAATTTCGCTACAATGACAATAATAAAAATAATCCGCAATCATTTCCATTGTTGTTTATACGATTCAGCACCACAAGATAGCAAAAAAACGACGGCCCTACGCTATACATATACATAATATATCGTATCGTAATAACAATCAACCGTGTATAACATTATTAGCATAGAATGGAACACTCCTATAAATATTAAAACGCCAACATGATTATTAGCCTGTTATTTTTTTTTTTTCGTATCCACAAGAAGGCTGGCGAAAATTGATAAACGCACACGGGACTCGATCGTCAGTGCCGTGTGCTAATATCTTAAAAAGGCGAAACCTGTTTTTATTTTTAAAAATAAAGTATAATATGTATTATTAATTGCTACAAGCCGATTTCGCACGAGGCGTGTCTCGTGTCTGTTGTCGTCGTTATGTTATTATTATTATATTATTTGCGTGTGCCGTGTGCGAATGAAAGTGAACTGTGCAGGCTGCAATTTCCCCGCGTGAGGGAGACACGCCACAGAATTTACTTATAGATTTTACGTAGGCCGCAGACGATTTCACTGAAATTAACGGAAGCTTTGACACACAATCAATCTTATAGTGATATTTGCGATAGTTTATGATGTGGCCGAATTACATTACGCACGCAACACACATCGAACTAGATTATTGAGCGCAGACGAAAATCCACTCGATTAGAAATAATATTTAGATTTAAATATTATATTTTATTTTAATATTGAGTATCGAGATAAAAACAATATGTACAGTCTCAGAAAATTCGAGATGCAGTCCGGCGCAATCCAAACAAATACATAATATTTTTTCGGTTAGCATTTATATTTTATATATACCTATATACTACTTGAGCTAATGGTTAATACCAATTGGAAATATTTAATTAAAATATTGACGATTGCTGTTCACGGTTTAAGTCTACACCACTTTTTTTATCGTGCAAAATACGCTACCAACGTTTTGTGTAATTTCGCGTACAAGAAGATTTAATTTGCAATTACTAATTTTTAAACTAATAACAAATTATTGGTTCATAATGAATATTTATATAATTCCTCCACATTGTACCTATTTCATTTCCGTACAAATAATAAGTATAGTTAATATTATATTATTATTTATAACTTTCAATTGGATTTGTAATTCTAACGTTAAGCCCTAAAAGAGTTTCTAAATTTCTAATTAGTAATTTAATTTGTATTTAATTAATTTATGTATCATCTCTAATCTAATAAGTTACTAAAGTACCCATTATTATTTTACGAATATGGGTAATTGAATTTTCTGAGTGTGAGTTTCTGGTTTGACATTTTCTATGGTTAGGTTGGGTTAGTCGTAGGTAGGTCTCATAGAAATGTTTTAATAATTAACAAATTATAATAAAATATTAGTCATGGTTATAGAGGATTATATAGGATTACGCGTATTAGACATATTATACTAATCATTAGACGAATATCCTTAGGCTATATTATTAAAACCGACCTTGGATTTAGATACTACCTATATTAATATAATCATTCAAAATTGGCAACGGACAAGTATTTTAATTGTTATAGCATGTAGACACAATCCTAGTAGGTACAGTGACCACCGTGATACCTAGTTACCATCGCAGTAACACACGCAGTTTAGTCGTTTAGACAATTTCGAAACAAATTGTGCGACACTATTACGCACTATGGCTAGTTGATAGTCCGTTTTCGGTGCTTTCAAGGTCGAGGCACGGCACTTCATTTACGTAGGGACCAATTATTCACGAGAAAAAAATATGCAATTAATTTGAAACACTGCGCGTTGTAACACACCTACGTCCTGTTTCCAACCTAAACCTACCTGATGACATACATCGTCTAGTTTTGACTTGTTTACGTTTGTTTTCCACGAGATATATTTCCACGGACAGCACGCAGAAAACGCCCACGTCAAAAATCCAAATCAGGATATAAACCACTACCTCTTATTTCCTACGATAATGTCACAATAACTTGACTAGATAGCGCAATTTATTATCAAAACACATTTTATAATAGAATTAGATTTAAAAAAAAATTGTAGGTAGGTATACCTATACTAGAGTATTATTAGTACACATGAATGACCGCAAGTAGCTGGTACATAGTTATTAAGTAGGTAAATGATTTTTTATTACCACCGATAGTATCATATTGTATTGGTAGGTCCCTATTACACTACATTTCAAAAATACATTTTAGTTGTGAAATTACATCGTGCGTGGTTAATATGCTATTGTCTATTACAAATTAAAATTATCCTATAAAACTCAAACAAAAATATTGAATCAATAATGACAAACCGTTATAATATAACAATTATATAAATATAACTGTTAATATAATATCATCGTAATATTATTATGATGATGTTATTTAGTAATTATAATTTATAGTCGTATATTATGTAGAGTCGTATAGACTAAATAATAAATGTTTCAGGACTATACCAGTGAACACGACTAGTACTACATTGGGTCGGTTTAGTAAGTCTACAGGACGTCTGTTAGCTGACGATAACAACAGTAACGTGTCGGACAGAGCACAAACGCTACCCAGGAAACTTCGAACGGAGAGCAAAATAAAAAAACAGGTACATAAAGCTATATTAAAATCGTTTGTACAGTTTAACTATGCTATTAAGTATTATTGTCTACATCTATTTAATTGAAATTTTTTTCGGAAACCAATGTATTAGTATTACATTATTACGAGTTAAGAACGACGTTGCAAAAATTAATTGCCGGAAATCATTAGTTTATAAGTTAAAGCCTTACAAAGTTCACGATTTTTGGTGTTTTACGCATTCGTACAACTCAATATTTTATTGGGAGTTTGGAACTTTTCTGTTTTACTGAACAACCTTTTTTGTTTTAACGTAAGTACCTAACTATATGTAGTTAAGCATCCTAAAAATTATGTTGAATTTGGAATTCGAAACTATAACATATTTCTAGTAAGCGTTCACAGAATAAAAAATGTTAAACTATCTCTTCATTAAATGAGCGCAGATCGGGCAATATCCCGATTTCGAACTTTTTGACAATTTGATCTTTAAAGTCAATTATATTATCTTCTCGATATAGTAAATTAATGTCAGGTGATTCATTTAACGTGAAACATTCATTATTTCAAGAACGTTTAACGTTTTTCAAAATATTTTTTTTTACATAGATGCAAAACAACATTTCAAAAAAAAAAAATTACTTTTTTAAATAACAACATACATTTTCAATTGCATATTCAGGAGCAGAACATTATTCGGAGTCTTTCAATGTATAAAATTTAATTTCGTTCGTGAACTTCGTTAATTATAACTTTATAAGTATTTAAAGTACGAGGGAGTAGTGGTACCAACATTTTCCTGAGTAAGTACCCAAGCACGTGTGCAACTCCACTTCGCGGCCGGTCAGCAAAACTTTAAATTTATTTTGTAATACCTATATTTATCCAACATTTGATTTTTATGCATCGATAATATTCTGCTCTCGAACAGAAAATTAAAAATGTATGTTGCTTTTAAAAAAAGTGAAAGACTTCAAAAACGATAACGATGAAAACTTAGTAAAAAATATCATTTTTTCAAACATTTTGTTCTGTAACGTGTTACGTGTACAAACGCGTTAAGAATTTTTAAAATAATGAGTGTATATACATCTATCACCGAGCAGTATAAGGCCATATAAATTATAACTTATAACAGACGGTGTCACTAAAACACTGATAAACGATAATACTATATCGGCATCGTTACTATGTCACAGGTACACGCGTCCCGGGAGAACGATTACGGCGGCGTTACGAACCGGTCGGCAGCCAACTCCGGGAGCATGATCAACGTGTCGTTCGCCAACGGGCCGACGAAACCGCAGCGGACGTTCTCGAAACCGTCGTTGCTCCGGAGCCAGAGCTTCAACGTGCAGCCGGACCCTGGACACCAGACGCGACGGTCGGTGAGCACGTTGCACCGGCTGGAAGAGTCACCGCCGCCGCTGAAGAGTCCGAACATCGTGAGCATGTTGAGCAGGAGCACCAAGGACCTGTCGGTGGGCGCGGACGACGGGTATAGATCGCTGTCCGGCAGCTGGGCCAGCCCGGGAGAGCTGAGCAACGGCGGCGGCGGCGGCACTGGCACTGCGTATCGGCGGGACGATCCGAAGAAAAAGATCTTCATGAAGGGCCTGCTGGACCACGCTCCCGAGCTGTACAAGACGCTCAGCCACCAGGAGGACGCGACCACCACCAGCCGGCGGTATTCGCCCGTCAAGATGGACAGACCATCGTATTCGAGCAGCGGCCACTCGTCGTCGCCAACCATCAGGCACGGAGGCGGTGAAGTGACCAACCGGAGCGTGGTACGCCGTGGCAGCAAGGACGATTACACCGAGACGGTGCGGATCACGTCCAAGTCGGACGACCCGTACCGGCCGAGTGTCACCAACACGGTGCAGAACTTCACGAAGAAAAAGGTGCCCAGGGACGGCCGGGTGGAGACCATTGAGTCGACCGAGACAAAGACGGTGACCAAGAGTCGGTACAACGGCGGCAGTGGCGGCGACACCATCAACGGGTACAACGGCATCGGCGGCGGAGGAGTGGTGATCGAGGTCAGGAACGGCAGGAACTGATTATATAATAATAATACAGTGAAACCTCTAAATACCGGTCGCTGACATTCTGTTAGCCTTTCGGAGTTGTCAGAGGGTTCAGCTTATTCCCAAAAAACGTCCACAATTTGGACATGTCTTTGAGGAGAGGTTTCACTGTAATGATTAATTATTGATTATATAAATGAGGGGTCAGCCGTTTGTTGTTATTGTTATCATTGACACCGCCGATCGTTATTATAATAATATAATATTATGACGTATTACACATACACTTATATTACTATTAATAACTAAAAATATTATAATTTATGCAAGAAAATAATATACAATACTATATAATATTATTGTTTTTACTGGTAAATACCTAATATAATACTTTGTTATTAGCTCTATAATACACCTAGTACCTAGGTATACCTATAAATAATATAATAATATTATGTATTTATGACATAATCGTATGGATCATAGCTGTTTCTATGATCATAATCGATAATATAATTAATTATACGTATATTTTTTTGTACCTATCTAATTGTTTTTAACATAATATTATCATTGTATCATTATGATACAGAGTTAATAATTACTGTAATACTTTATAGGTACCTATATATTACACTAAAGCACCGGTAACAAGAACCGATGCCATTAATATATTTTATATTTTATTTTATTATTACTACTAATGAAAAAAATATAAAACTGTCCATACTAATTTATTTTTAAAAGATTTTATTTAAGTATAGTTAATTGTGTCGCACACGTGTAAGTACTAAAAAATTGTAAATAATTATTGTTTTATTATAATATCGCTCAATAATTTTGTGATTTTTTTTTGTATGTACTATGAGTGATTTAAATGAATGTAAGAGTATAAGGTGTTAATAAAAATTAACTCTACTCATGTATGTTTATACTGTGTTTTACATAAAATATATATATACTATCTTAAAAAAAAAAATAATTGATATTCCCCACAAATGATTAATTATTTATAAGAATTTACTACCTATTACCTACTCATTAGGTTGTCAATACTCGATCCCAAATATATAACATTAAAATAAGTAGGGTTACCTTTTGTTTACATTTTTCATTGTATAATACATTAAAAAATACACTAGTTATTTTCAATTCAACTACCTACCTACACATATTTGAATGCATTATACAATGTGTGTATAGGTAGGTATACTTATACCATATTTTTAACAGGTGCACAGCCAGATATTTTTAACGGAGCAGCAGCTCCAGGCCATAGTTTTTTCTATATGGGTCATCTAAAAAAATTTAACTCTAAGGTATTTAACATGTCAACTTTTCATTAATGACAAAAAATTAGTAGGCATACATTTTTATTTTATTGCCATAACTTGAGTATAATTTGTCTTAGGTAGGTATATATTTATTAAATATACAATTAACTTAATGCACAAATGCATAACAATTACCTATGTATAAAATATTAAAGTACCAAATAATGTCAACTATTAATTAACACGACAATATTGTTCTTCTGTTATTGTAGAAAGAAGCCAATTCACCAACAACCATTTCCAGAATAAGAGCTTTTGAAGTTTTTATTTCATTTCCATTGTATCAACATAATTTAATATTTAACATTTGCTTCAGAATTCAGATAAGTTATCATTTTTGAACGACTTTAAAAGATTTGCTGCAACCCAGCACTTAATGTAGGACTATTGTAGCAATAATAATATATTATACACACATTAAGTTAATGTTTCTGAAAATTACACTTTATTACATCGGTGACTGTAACTTTACAACTATGTTAAATCATTTGTGGTCTTTATATCTTTTTCAATCAAATTTGGCTATAAATTTAGTTATTCTTCTGTTCAGTATCAATTTCATAATGTAACTCTAATGGTTTTAAGATACTTCTGTCAAAAATGTTGTGGTCATAGGATAATAGAACTAATCCCCCCAAAAAATATATGATTTAGGCAAGTCTGCCGGCCACCATTTTAAATTATATTTTAGTGATGAATATTAGGTTTTACAATGTTTTTGTCTGAGATCATCTTCTTTAGTAGCATTGTAGCAAAGCTGGGCAAGTTAGTCATTTTTTTTCAACTAGTTGAGGTTAAGTTACTTTAATAAAAAAACTAACTAAGTTAGAGTATAAGTTAGTTTCTGAAAATGTCCAAATTTCTAATTTAGTTAGTTAGGAGTTAGTTTTTTGAAAATTGTAACTTAAGTTAGAGTAGAAGTAAGAAGTTAGTTTATTTTTATAGATTAAAAAACATTTTTTTTTTTTTAAATGTAAATAATAAGTTATCTAACTTAAATTATTGATTAAAACTGAAAAATTGAATTAAACACCTAGTAATTTGATCAAAATGTTCTAATTAGATAAGAAATAATTTCAATTAATTTGAAACTAATTAGTATATCACTTATCAGTTATTAGAACATAAAGGTTGAAAAAAAATATATAACAGTATGACAACTTAAAATATTAATTTTGGAATGAAAAAAATAATAATAATAATAACTAGTTATTTTTTTTTCTAACGAGTTAGATTAGACTATTTTACACATTAAATTAACTAGTTAAGTTAGTGCCCAGCTTTGTAGATAACTAATAAAGGATTTAATACTTCAATTAAAATACAAATTTTAATATATTGGAGAGGCTAAGCGTTTATTATTTTACCCCTTTATTTTAATTACAAAACACACTAGCATTATATAAATAACACCATATTTAACATAAATTATTAATACTCTAACCAATAGACAATAATATCTCTAATTATTAATAAAATAACTATAATATGTAACTTTTATTTTATGATGTCAATGATTACATTTCAGTCATGACAGTGGTTTACAAATGTTGTACTGGAAAAGGGAAATAAAGAATAGATAACAACTATAATGAACAAAGTATTAATATGGGATGATACACCAATGATTCCTCAAAAGTATTCGTGCCATTGGACGGAACCTATTTTATATTTGAAGGTATTTTTGACAAGGGCAAAGTTTTAATCAAATTGTCCTTATCCTATACTCACGATGATATTATATACTTTCACATATACGTGGTATGTGGTACATTGTCTCATCGTAAATCCAAAACGAAAATCCAAAATAAAATTGTGCATTACATTCAAATTTCAAACATTTGAATACTTTTGTTCAAAAATCTTACAATATTCGTTAGTTGAAAATTACGTAACATAATATTAATTAATTAAAATTTGTAAGAAAAAAATAAAAATATTGGGCTAAAATGCTTGCGTTAAATATAAATAATAAAGTTGATAAAAAAAAATAGGTTAAATATTAAGGCTTTTCTTACCAGGACTATAACACAATTCCACAAATTTGCGGAATCGCGTTTATTTTATAGCCATTGAAATACATACACGATTTCGCAAATTTCATAAATACATACACGTTTCCGCATAATTTTAAATAAAAAAAAAAATATTATTAATGTCCCCGTTGCCCCCCTTAAATACGGCCCCGGTAATTACAGTTTATATTAGAATTTAGATAATAACTTATTAACAACAGTTTACTTGGTAACACAGATAAATTAATTGTTTAAACTGTGTACCTACCTACTTATTTTATTTTATATGTCCAAATAAAACCTAAAAGGATTGGGTATGTTTGTTTATAATACCTATCTATAACTTAAAAAATAGTAATATTATTTATTATATTTTTAGTACTTAAATCTTATTTATGAACATAAACACACACAAACATTTACATTAACTAAAAAACTACAAATATTCAAGTTCAAAACTCAAGTATAGTTTTATATTTACGAAGACATAATATTATAAAAACAAAACATTTTGTACAACAAAAATTTAAAAAGTTAATTTAGCTTATAAATAATTATTATCAATGGCGTCAATAGTAGGACCATCGGTAGAAGATGCATTTTCCTTAAAATTCTTGTCTTTAAAATATCGATTCAGTAACAAATCTACAGTAGTTTGGGTAATGCATACCGCTAACGCAGTACCGCTTAAAATTTTAAACGAAGTAATACTTCCGAAGAGATCAAAAAGTTGACCACCAACGAAACTCCCGACGGGCGCTCCTAAAACAGAATATGTTTTTTTTTTTTCAAAATCTATAAACTAAATAGTCGTATTTATACATGGAGCAAATTAATATATTTTCAGCAGGTAAGTGTGACCTACCAATGTTTTTTTTTTGCGTAAAGTGTTAGAGTATGACTTACCAAATATTAAATAGAAGACAAAATTGGATATTTAAACGAAAAAAACGATTTCATTATTCTTTTGTAGACAAAATTAATTTGACTTAGGTACCATATAGGTAGGTACTAATGGAAAATTAAATTACTTATAGCAATATAAATACCTAAACATGGCCGGATTGGTTATGGGCGAGCTATCGAGAAAATCTGGGTGCAGGGCCGCTTTAAAGTTTGGGCCGGTCGTGTAAGAGTGAGTGAAAATAAATTCATTTATAAAATACAATTGGGCCACCTATAAGCTCGTAATAATTATAAACGTAATTGTTGGCCACTGAATATGTAAATGTGCCGCTTATAGAAGTGAAAATCTCGATGGCCAATACATACCAATCCCGCCCTATAGGTTACCTAATATAAAATATCCCAGACTGACAGACTGTCACTGTTCAGAATCGTTTTTCGTGTAATCGTATACCATGCAGATATATCATTGAATTAAAGTAACATATATATTAGAGTGACATGACCAATAACGAAGTACACTCATCACCTACTGTAGGTAGGTTAGGTTAGGTTAGGCAGAACAGTTCCCCCATTATATTGTATGACAATAGTAAATTAATTGTATTTCGTATTTAATATTTGAATGGCCATTCTATATCAATTGACATGAACTGGTATACCAATTAGTTAATAAAAAGTAGTTGGGTAAAATTGAATAGAAAAAAATCATTGGTTGGTCAAACACTTGATAGCAGCCGAAGTATTTTGTTGTTCTCAAATATAAATCACATACCTATTCCCAACAATGCCGTTCCAACGATTCCTTGAAGCGTTCCTTCGGCCCCGACAGGAGCTAATTCTGCTGCGTACGAAGTCGCTGCTGAATAAGCCAACGCGTACGTTAACCCATTGAGCAATTCGACTGGTAAGACAAAAACAGGATTTGTAATTATTGAATACAAGAAAAATCTGGCAGCAAACACGAAAAACATTAAAGAAAACACTTTCATGTTATCCACTCGTTTGAGAATATAGCCTGCAGAGGACGGTGAAAATATTATAATATGTAAATATGTAAAAGTTCTAAGTGGCTTTTAATGATGCTGTATTTACTAGACAGGAAGAAAAACGGAACTTCTCCTCCGAAACATTGAATTGTCTGAGTCAACCCTTCGAGCGTCTTTATATAAGGTATCGTTTCAGGATGGTAAATTAACGATAGATCATCCAGGTACCTGTTGGTTTTAACATGGATATGAAATAAATTATTATTTATTAGTTATCATTTACATTATATTTAAAAAAACTACTAGGTTTTTAAGTTTTTAATTTGCACTATAATATAGTCTACATAGAAAATGTTAAATATATTGAACTTGACAGTTTTTTTTTGTTTTTGTCAATCAATAATCAATCATTCCATTAGACAGTGTATACACATATACACGTCTTGTAAAAGGTTAACAGAGTTTTCCGTAAATATTTATTGTTACAGTTAAAATTAATTAAGTATAATATATATTCAAACATTTAATAAATTATTGCTTACCAAAATAAATAATACCATATAAAGGCATTGAAAAATCCAAAGGCTACAACCCATAAGAGAAATGATAGCACTCTTATATTAATCAGCATTTTTTTTACATTAGATACTTCAATTTTACTTTCACTATTTTCAACAACCTTAAACAATAAAAATTAAATTATTTTTTATTTATTATTCAATTTTTTTTCATGAATTTCTTTCAATTTCTCTGCTGTATGCCTGTATATTAGGCGTCTAGAGAATCATTGTAATGTATGTGTTAAATTTGCAATTAAAAATGTCATTGTATATAATATAATAATATACTCTAAAAGTCTCAAGTACCAACGAATAATATTTTTAAATTACAACAAAATAACTAAAATCGTTATTCTTAGTTTCAGTAGGTAATTTCGTCCAAATTATAACTTAAAATATCTTAGATTTTTAATTACAGTATGAACTATTTATGAGAATCATTGTTGCACATTTTCAATTCTTAGCTATAAAAATTGAATATTTTATCATTTTTGGCTATAAAATAATTTAAAAACTTTCGAGTTTTTGATAAATTTTGTCAAAATTTGAACTTTAAATACTTATTGTGCCTATTTTATCAACTGATTAAGAACTTAGAATTCAACGTTTAAGCTTTGACCCAATGAATAAAATGTTATTCACATTTATTAAATAAAAAATTTAAAATTTAAAATGTCTATAAATAACTCAAAACGAGACAAAATATTTTGAAAATGTTATCAAGTATAAAAAATTATAAAATAAACATTTTATGAACATTTCAAGCACCTACGGTCAATAGTTTTTAAATAAAAACATAATAAGAAAATCTTTGCATGAGAATTTGCTAATTTACGGGTTATTTATTTAATGTCTAACAACAAAGGATCGTAAAAAATTAATTTGACTTTCCGGTAAACAAAAACTAGTAAGTACGAAAACTTATAAGAAATCTTGTACATAAATTTCAAATCTTAAATAATATACATAGAACAATTTTTATAAAAATCTAACTCAAAATAATTTGCCAATTTTCATGATTTTGATAAACTTTGACAAAATGTTAACTTCAGACGCACATAAAAAAAATATTGTGTATTTACCCTTAACTTTATTTTTAATTTCCACTAACAAGATCTTATGAGGAACTTTGTATTACATTTTCAAGTTTTTTGACTGAGTGACAATTTATCATCGACAATAATTTTAAAAAAACTAATAAAACTTGAAATTTTCTTATGCCAATAAATAGTTCAAAAAGAATCCCAATATTTAAAAAAAATGTACTGTTTATAGAAATTGGTAAAATAAACATTCAGTAAAAATTGCATGTATCTACGATTATTTTTAAAAAACTGTTTTTGCGTAAAAATATCAGTTTTTTGTTAAAATGTTGGTGATTTTTCCAGACACTTTATAAAAAAGAATGACAATTTTTTACTTTTAAACCCTATAGTACCAACTAGATTCACTATCCTACTAGAAAATATGCTGTTGAAGAGAATTAATGTATTTTTACTATTCTATGAGGTGATGACAGACACATAAAAAAAAAATCACACATAGTTTGTAAATCAATACATTAATCACTCTAGTCTGCAGAATCTAAAATTAAATATTTATGATTTAATTTTCGATTTTATAAATATTTTATCTTATAATAATGTATAAAATAAAAACGATGTATCTATCTACTATTTGTTTTAGTTTTAACTTATAAATAAATAATCAATGATGATCCCTATTTTAATTATCATAAAAGGTAACTTGACGTTTAATTACCTATATAATATTATAATGTATTCCTAAAGCCTCAAAATATCATATGAAATTTACGATTAATTTATATTTACCTCAATTTTCAATGCAACAAATGTATCTAAAATGCAAGCGGTCAATGCAATTATCATACCAGGTGTATAGTTTTTGTAGTCTTGACCTTTACTGAACCAGTCTATAACTGCGCCGGATAAGAACGATATCATGCCCCAACCAACTGCTCCCCATACTCTCTGTTGACCATATTTATATTTATTTTCACCTTAACGGAAAATATCAAGTGAATCAGAATTAAAGAAAATTTAAAAACAAACGTAATATATTAGACACAGTAGTAATTACATTGAATTCACTAACTGAAAACACAAAACAGTATAAAAATTCACCAAAAAATAATAATGAACCAATTCAAACATATTTTTAATAGTTAATATAATATTACCTACTATAGACTATAGTTTGTTTAATGTTTCACATAACTCACTAGTGGGCGCAAGAGTCAGTATCAGTCACTGCAATACTTACAGTGATAAAACGTTTTATTTAAATTTATATCCTTTTAGTAAACAGTATTTATAACCAATCTGGCCATTGGCATTAGCTATATTGGTTTTGTACGTTTTAATATCGGTAGGGGGGGGGAACACGTGTGTGTTGGGTTTGGAAGAATTTTTGATTGGGCACCCGTAGGTATCTGCCATGCCCGGGTGGGGGATGGTGGCATTTGTTCTCCGGTCACCGTGACCTGCCCGAAGAAAAATGCCACCCATGACCGAGGATTTGGCTGCGTCGCAACCGACTCCTTAGACCGTTCGGCCACTCCGTCCCCCTAATTAGTAATTATACGAATTTCTAATGTTATGTTTGTTGTAATGTTGTGTAATAACAAGTAAATTGTTGACTGCTTTTACAATTTATTATTCGCAATCAATATGACCTCTAAATCCACAAAACATTGTTTTATAACTAAAAATTTGCATCTTATAATAATTCCTCATCAACAATAATTAAATGGATCAGAATCTAAAAAGGTGAATACCGCTCTGTTGTATAGTAGGTTACAAGTAGTTCACTCACTGTAATTGTTAAGGCTGATGTTAAATTTGAATTAAATTATATACAATACCATTGTATACAAAAAACGATTCTGATCGGATATATAAGCCTTTCACGTTACGTTTTATATTCCAAACCAACGAACTAATTACGAATGATACTAATAATGAATTGTCCGATTTACCGCAACTTACTAATAAATATAACATAATTCTATTTTCTTCTCACGCATTATCTAGATTTAAGCAAAATGTTAGTTATATTATTCGTACTATGTATATAGATAGCAATTATTTGCGTTATTTCGATTCTACACATTTACATTAAGTTTAATCTTTGCATTGTATTACAATTAATAATTTTTATAATAAATATATTATTATAATAATATTTTTAAAATACCACAAAATAACTAAGATCGTTATGCTTCGTTTAATATAAATTAACAGTTGGATCGTGCGCTGTACTGGGTACAATTACAGATGCGTAATATATTCGTGAGGTTTGTGAAAACATTTATTTTTCGATTGTTGTATCAGCAAATGTGTTTATTAGATATTTAGATGCATATCCATTAGACACGGTTGTTCGTGATATTTTTGAGTTTCATATCCATTACAGACGTTGGTGAATGGTGAATTGTGAATACTTGTTTCATTTAAACGTTATTTTTAACGGAATAGGGTATTTTAACGCAAAGAAATAGGGCGATGTCAAAAGCGGAAGCAATACCGCATCGTTTGGGGTGTGGATTATTGAATATTGTGGTGCAGTATTCGTTGAAAAAAAGGGATGTTGACATACTTCGTTTACGTCATTTATAATTTAATTCAAGCTTGTATTTAAAGCATAATTTTTTTCCTCCGACTAATGTTAATTTACAAATTTCACCTCTTAAAAGTATCAGCTAGATTAATTTTTCCATCAGAAAAAATACTGAAATTGAAAATTAAAGAGTTATTTATATTATAAAATTGTTTAGACAGAAAAAAATAACACACATTATTGAAAAATGCATTCATAGCTCCGCTCAAAATATAAGAAAAAAAAATATTGATGAAAAATGTTAACATTTCTTTAATATTAAATAAAATTAAAATAATGGACTTCATATTAAAGTTTGCTGGAGGTAATTATTATAATTTATTAATCATTCCAAATCAAACATTTCTAGTACTTTATATAAATATTGGTCGAAATTATAGTGTTATCAAAGTTATCTAATAATAAAGTGCGTTTCTATTTTCATTGTAATGATCTATAGCATAATTTTTGAGTCTTCGTCAAAAAAAGAAACAGATCATCTTGAATCTTCAGTATTGCGAACATTTTTTTAATAACTAAAAGATACTAAATTCAAACTCTATTATAAATGATTATCTAATTTAATTTTAAACAAACACTTAACAATATAGTAGGTACAGTAATATTTAGTATTTTTGATATATTATAGGCATTACCTAAAGTGCATTTAATTTTTATACTCTACAGTTTACATAATTACATCCACATCTAAAGTTGTGTTGACGTGTCGTTGATATTAACAAAATGTATAAATTTGTCAAGATGAACAATGTTTTATAAACATCTGAACAAAACAGAATTTAGACACGAACTATTCTTACATTATAAATTTATCACGGACTACTAAAACGACACTTGGTGTAGGGGAGACTGGCTTAATATGACATATTAGGGTAATATGACACATTGATGTTTTGATTAGAATTATTGATATATTTTATGAACCAAATCTTCTTTAAATACGTTACATATAACCTCCTACATACAATTGTATACAGCGATCACCGGTTTTGACCTTATCAGAGAATTTGATAACAAAAATGTGTTTTTTGTCTTATCAACATTTTTTAAAAGCAATTTTGAAAATTAATTTTCAAATATTAAACCTTATGTTCCTTCAATTTCTTTTATTCGAAGTTGAACATAAAAAGGCAAGCTATACTACAATTGTTTTATAAATAAGCTTATTATAATACTTTTGCCATAAATACTTTGAAAAAAACTTGTATTATATCAGGCAAAATGACATAGCCGTGCTTATTATTATATTAATTTCATATTTATATTATTATATTAATTATGTTAAATATATTTCTAAAATTTTGTTATTTATAATAAAAAAAATTCATTAAACTATTAAATTCTAAACATTTTATAATTTATTTCTATTGACCAGTATACAATGGTTGCTTATACAAATATGGTGTATGCCATTTTACCCGACACTCCGGGTAAAATGACATAGTAGGTACATTTAAAAAAAAGTGAATTAAAATTATTTGTTTATATTAAATGTACAATTAGACTTCAGAAATATGTGTATTATATAAGTACTAATATGTTGCTCAAGTTTCATGTGTTAACTAACATTATTTCCTTCATTTTTTTAAAATTAAAAATTGGTATGTCATATTAAGCCAGTCTCCCCTAAGTACCGACCTATACTATTTGTATACTCGACCAATACACAATTCATTTGTATTATCTTTAGCAATTATAGCAGTGAACGACTTTTTCATATAGTTATATTACTTTTTATAATAAATAATAATAATAGTATTTCAAATAACTACATTTACCTAATAGGCCAATGCATATAGTATTCTCCAAAACGGATCTCGCCGTAGTACTTGTAATGAACATGGCAATTGTGCTGAAAAACAGCCAAAAAGTCGGTGACTTGATCACATTGACGTCGGAAATTTCTGTTTCAATGGTCGTGCCCGGTATAAACATCAGTACGCAGATAACTAGACAGTTGATAACTATGAGTGTAATTAATGCAATCTTGCGGCATTTGTATTTGTCAGTTAGGGCTCCAACAACGGGCCTTACAATTAAGGCTGGAAGTGGAATTAATGTGAAGATTAAACCAACGATGACAGACGAATAGCCCCGTTGCATCGATATCGTCGACAAGAATGGAATTATCGGGGCAGAACCTGAATAACGAGCAAAGATAAAACTATATTATTTAATATGAAGTAAATATATTTACATAAATCCATATATTTACATATTACACATTATGCATTAGTTGTTCGTTTCATCGTTTGTCTTCCAACATACTAAATTTAAGTATAAAATGTATAATATAATTTTACTATTTTTAATATTAGAGCATCTTCATTTAATTTTTATCAAATTGTTGGTAAAAAAATAACATTAATTTTCTTATCATGAAGTTTAACAATAGCGTCAATATGTAAATTATTTTAATGTTAAAAACAATAAAAAATGTAAATATGGAATGTTAAAATATTACTAGAGAAAATAAATAAGTATATTTTGTATAGAACGATATACTTCTTCAATGCTTATAAAACAAATTTTATGAACACCGCAAAAATTATTGTTTTTGCCATTCCCATACAAAATGTAAGTATACATCTTCTTGTATATAATAATTAATAAAGCACGTTTAATTATAGTAAAATACTACCATAATTCATAAAAAAAAATAATATATTTATAACATCCATTATTATAAATTTATAGTAAATACTAAATATATTATATTGAGTTGAAAAATGTATGTAATAATCAAAATGTATACTTACCGGCCATCGCCAAAAAAAAATGAACTTTTATCATCAAAAGTTTCTTATCAATCTGCAGGAATGTATACATGATTTTTTGATTTCAATAATTATTTTCTATTAATTATAATATTATTACACAAAAATAGTACGTTATTTAACTTTAAATATATTATAGTAAAACTTAAGAACTATATAAACGTGTCTGTGTAAAGGAACAATTAAAAACATTTTACTAGGTACTTTTTCAGTAGTAACCATTATATTTATATAAATGATTCCCCTCGCTTTAAAATCTAATTAGCACTCGGATACTATCTGTAAATTTACCATTTCCTATACCTAAAAGAGGATTGTGTCTATACAACACAAAAAAAAAATATTAAGTATTTTTCTAGAAATAGATTTTATCTATAAATGGTAGAAAGTATATAATTAATAGTTAATTAAATAATTGTGATGAATAGTTGAGTCTTGAGTAGTACCTATATTAACTGCTAATAATAATTTCAATAAATATTAAGTCAATCAGACATTTTAAGTGACTAAAAAAGACAGTTGACGTGATGGTAACTAATTGATAGGATATGTTTATAAACGTTTTTATAAGTAGGTACTTATAAAATTATAATATTTTTTTATACATTTCAGTAATAGAGATTCATTAATCATTATTGTTTATTGAAAGATTGAAAATAAAAAGCAGCACGTCTAAATATAAAAAGGTGCTCTGCTGTACAGTAGGTTACGAGTAGGTCACTGTACAATGGATGGTATTAAATTTGAATTCAATGATATAATATCATTGTATAAGAAAAACGATTCTGAGTGGAGACGGTATGTCAGTCTAGGTATAAGACATATTATATACATATCTATGGTATTAAAAAAAAATTGACTTATACAGTTATACCTAATATAGGTACCTATAATAAATTCCAAATTAATCATATCACAATATACATTTAGGTACTTATAATGCTTTATACATCAACAACAAACCATGATACTATCATAGATATATAATAGTGTACCTGCTTTAGAAGTTTCAAGTACCCGAATAATATTATTCAATCACCACAAAATAACTAAAATAGTTATTCTAGGTTTTTTTTATGTAATTTCGTCCAAATTTGAACTTAAAATGACTATAAAAATAAACTGTGCTTATGTATTTTTTAAATTTTTTTGTTAACAGAATTAACTACTTACGTGGAATCTTGTTGTAAATGTTCAATCCTTAGCTATAAAAACTGAACATTTTTATAATTTATTAATTACAATGATTGACAATTTTCGAGATTTTGATAAATTTTGTCAAAATTCGATCTTTAAATGCTTATAAAAAAAAACTGTGCCTATGTATTTTTAATATTTTTCAACTGATACTGTAACAATATATCAGGAGCCTTGGATTAAATTTTTACACTTTTTGGCCCAACAGATAAAACTTTATTGATATTTATAGAAAAAAAAAACTAAAATAATTGAAAACTGAAAATGTCCGTAAAAAGCTCAAAAAGAGTCAAAATATTTTCAAAATGTATGGTGTATAGGAAATGCTAATATAAACATCCAGTGAAATTTTCATGTATCTACAGTTATTCGTTTTTGAATTACAACAAAATATAAGGAAATCGCTACATGAGAAATCGAGTGAATACCCAATGTTGTAAAAATTTGAATTTCAAACGCTCATAAAAATTTAATTCAACTATCTTATAGACATTTTGTTTTTGATAAAGGTAGATAATCTTATAAGGAATCTTAGATTTAAAAAGAAAAATTGTTGTGAATTCTTAACTCAAAATAATTTGCTAATATTCGTGATTTTTCCATATTTTGTCAATTTTTGAACTTTAATTGATTATAAAAAAAAACTGTGACTAAGGATTTTTAATATTTTTCAAATGTAATTGTAGCAATATAGTAAGAGCCTTCTATTACATTTTCAAGCTTTTTTAACCAACAAATAAAATTTTATTGGTATTTTTAGAAAAAAAACTAAAAAAAAATGGAAAATGAAAATGTTCCTAAACAGTTCAAAAGAAATCATAATATTTCGAAAATTTGATCGTGTATAGAAAATGCAAATATAAACAACCAGTAAAAATTTCACGTATCTACGGTTATTTGTTTTAAAGTTACACCAAAAACCAAATTGATTTTGTAAAAATTCCCGTTTTTCCTTAATTTTTATTTTGTTTTTCCGGGCGCTTTTGAAAACAATTGGGAATTTTAAAATTTGACATCACTTCCCCATCGAACAAGATACTGTTGAATAAAATCGAAGCATTATTTCGACTACTTATCGTGTACGCAGACACACAAAAAAAAAAATAAATAAATAAAAAAAACACACATCATTGTAAAATCAATACATTCATAGTTCCACTCAGAATCTAAAAAAAATTTGTTCAATTGGTGACATTAATAACTGTAGATTCATTGAAAATTCTATTATTTGATTACAATCGATTTCCCCGTTGTAAGAAAACTATTTTATTTTTTATTTATTTACTATTTATTTATTTTTACTTTAACCAGCAGTAGGTAACAGGTAATTCAGCTAGTATAATATTTTTATGATATTTCAAAGTCTATAAACCTACAGTATTAACGCAAAGAATAACCAACATATTGCAACAAATTGATCTATTAGGTTTTATCAGAGAAAATTTGGTGCAAATTTGAAACTTAAAAGCTTGTAAAAAAATTGTATGTTTTAGATTTTATGGTTTTAGAATAATATACCTAAGTCATGATTTATGAGGATTCTTGTATAACATTTTCAAGTCTTGGCTATAAATTATTAACATTTCAAAAATGTATAACTACGAAATAATTTGCACATTTTTTTACTAATAGTTTTTCAATATTTGAACTGAAAATACTTTAAAAAAAAAACCGTGCCTATATATGTACCTATCTTTAAAAATTTTAAATAGGTATTAATGCAACTCGTGAATAATCTTTTTAGATGCAAGGTATAGTGTATGGTGGAAAACGCTATCATATAATATTTACCTATTATCTAAATTAAATTTGTGGTATAGATATACTTAGTCTTATAAATTAGTGGTTATAGGATATTAGGATATTAGTAGCACTATATGCTTGTTGTAACTTTTTGGAGTTATTGTAATTTATTTCACTGTAAATGGATGTCTTGGGTTTAATGGAACTTTCAGGATAGACCTGAGTAATAATGACAATGTATCAAAAAAATTAGATGTAAAAATCTTGTGCGGTGTAAAATACTATTGAAGGTAATCTAAAGTTCAGCGTTCAGGCTACTGATTTATTTAGCAAACAATATTATTCAGCAACGATGATTACATCACATCATGTAACTAATTTATATTTGTCAGCCAAGTCTGGTATGAACATAAGCATACTTATAAATGTATTTATGATTACTATTTGCTATAATCAAAATAAAAAGTGATTTGAGTTTGGGAAAATTTTTATAAGTTACAATGTGTTTGGGTGACCTATTTTAATATCCTGGGATGTTGCATTTTATCAATCCATTTTACCTCTCATTTTTACAGACTTGGGACTGTCCGTGAATTCCATGGGTATGATTAAAAGTGGATTGCTTTTTTTTTTGAGTGTGTAATTAAAAAATTAAATGATTTAATTATTTAAATGATTAAAAAAAGTTAAGATACTATTAAAATTTAAAAAATATGTAACTGAAATATAAGTGTGTGATTAAATGTTGAAATAATATAGGCATATTTAGATTAATATAGAATTCCCTGTTTATTTTTATCTTAATCTTTACAATTTTATCTTTTACCTTTTTTATGGTAGGTACCATACTAGCTCAAACACATTATAAATATTGTAGCAATACTACAATCCTAGCCTTGAGGTTAGTTTCTGGTATGGCAAATTGGCAACTAGATACAATTTGCTATGTACCAACAGTCTTGTAAAAGTATTCAAGTACCAATACAGATACTTATAATAAAAAGAGTACAAATAAAAATTTGTAAAAGTATATGAAATAAAAATATTGTTTGTTGAATAACAAAAAAAATAAAATATAAAGAAAAAGTATTTCGAAAGTATTTGAAAACTTAACAAGATGCAATTTGGCAGCTGAGGGAAGGAAAAATAAAAAATCTTGGTACCTAACTACTTTAGAAATATTCTGAGACAAAAATTGTTATCACACAAAACAAGCTTCTACAAGATTAGACATTTTTATTCATTTTTTCACCAAACATCTATCAGTATTAACGTTAATGAAACAATAATATTATCAAAATATTTCAGCTCTATTTGTGTTACTAAAAGCATTAATTGAAATGTTCAAATATTTAGTTTTTTGTCTATTAATGAATGATGCAAATTTTATATGATAGTTAAGTAGCTTGAAAATGTAATTCAATGTTTGTAGGTTCATATGTTGTTCTTACAGCAATCTAAAAATATTAATAACATACATACACAATTTTTTTCATAGACATTTCCACTTTCAGTAGGTATAATAACAGTACCTATAACTTATTTGACTGAGTAATAACAGTGCTTACAGTGAGTATAACTTGTGTCATATAAGAAAAAAATTTAAATTATTAAATAAACATGAATTTTTTGATTTGTATTATCCAACTTATAATGTAAAGTGGTAGGTAGGGGCAAAGCAATTTTATTTATTGGTACCATGTGTATTGCTGTCCCTGACCATTAAAATTTTGAATATATAGGTACAGAAGTTCCGGTAAGTTTTTTTCAGTTTAGTAAAAAAAAAAACAAACAAATTTTTAGAAACAATATAATAAATATATTGTTATTTTAATAACAATAAAATAATTTATACAAAAATAATTTCAAAAAAATAAAAATAATATAATATGGTATTTACGGTTTGGCTTTTGACAATAATATTTTATTGTATAATTTATGCAATATTTAAATCTTAATTACAAAACACTAAATACAAATTATCACCAATTAAACTACTAGTATATTAGTAATAAAATATACTAATTAGTATTAAAAATTAAAATGTGTTAAATTTACAGTTGGTAGAATTTTTGTGTTAAACAAAAACCAATAAATTGTAATAATTTAAGCTTCAGTTTTCTGAGATGTTACGTGTTGACTATTGAAAATTATAAATTTCACTGAAATAAATTAGTTTCATTTGATTTAATTCATAGTAGGTAATTAATATTCCAATATTTTAAATTATTTTGGCTGTCTACAATTTTTTCACATTGTACACTATGTTTTGTTTATAGTATGTATACATGAAAAAATATTAATAATTTGGCCATAATTAATACTAGTTTATTACTCCAATCATTTATGGAGCTAATGTATGTATCCACCTTGAACTTTTTTTTTTTTAATTTTTAGAAGAAAATATACAATCTATATCTAAGACATAATGAGTATATGTGCAATAAGAGGGAAACAAATAACATGATTTACATAATGTGGGGAAAGAAGCCACTCACTCAATATGAACATGAATCATAATTTAATCATTAATCATAATTCTGTGAAATAATACTAATGCACATTTATTTTGGAGTGTTAATACTTCTTATTATTCCAATTATTGACTTATTAAATTACATTTTTGATCTAAGTTAAAAAAATTGATTTTTTTTATATGCGCCAAATACTACAGTATATTTATGTCACTTATTATGTAGACCATATTTTGAAATTACATGACACTTTAATTATTATTTCACTTGTACATGTATACAATTCACAAATTAAATATCCTAAAACTTTTTCTTAGATAAAAATGAATGTGGTTTTAATAATATTAAAATTTTAAAAGATTAACGATCTCATTAAAGTAATACTAAATCAGTCTTAAAAATACTACTGACAATACAATATATTAATATCAAAATGACTAAGTATATAAAATACAGGAATATAGCATAATGTATATTGTATAGGAAAAAAAAATAGAAAATGTACATCATAAATAATTATTTAAACTAAGCAAGTTTAATTTATTAGATAATAAAATAATATTTTTAACTGAAATTAAAGTTAGATGAATGATTCAACAGTAAATTATTTTAACTTATAACTATTGTTATTTGTAAGGACTTAATATGATAAAAGTTACTAATTTGAACAAAAATATATAATTTTGGAATTGATTAAACATAATATAATACTTTATAAACTATATTCAGTGTTTACACATCATAATAAATATATACCTACATTTATAATAATTTGTCTTAAATATATTAAAATCAAAACATTTCTTGTCAAAGATACTGTTATTTATGTATGTAGAATAGGTAAAACAATTTATCTTCTTTGGTTATTAAATATTTTATAAGTCTTTTTTCTATGCACTATATAACTTACTGCCGATGACACTGTAGTAGCAGTTGTTAGCCACCATAACACTTTGAGTGCGGGATGATCGACAAATTCAAAAACTGGAGCTGCTAAAGTAGCACAAACCATTGCTAACTGAACCGTAGTATTCACCTTGCTTATGAACATGGGTGCTAATTGAACATTGGTATTGGTGACATCAAATAATTTACTTAAAGTCCTGGGTTTAGGTATTGACATATAATGAATTTGGAAGGCAGCACCAATTAAAACCAGATCCCTTAATATAATAATACCGGTAAGATATATTGGTATTAAATCTATATAAGTCAAGGTGAAAAACATAGTACCCACAAGTACTTTGTCAGCCATTGGGTCTAAAAAACTACCTAATTTTGATTTCTGACCTTGGAAATTTCTAGCAATCCACCCATCAACTAAGTCTGTCACACTTGCTATGGCCACAAAACTGAGGGCATACTCGAAGTTTCCATTGACAATAAGATAACCCAAGTAAGGACTTAGGATTATTCTAGTCATACATAGCATGTTAGGTATTGTCCAAACATTCTCCTTTATAGTATCCCGTACCTTTGATTTAGTTTCCTTGATGTCATCCAGTATGAATTTACCTTTGGTTTGAAATTTTTGTTTAGTTTTTTGTAAAATAATCTGTTTATCTCGAATGGCATTTTTCAATTTATTATGGCGCTTTGAAAATCGATCATCCGCAAAATAAACATTTGCCATAATCCTGTGATTTTTATACAATCGGACTGATAAAAATGAATTATTGTTTGCAGTTACAGTTGGAAAACACATTCTGCACTGAGGTAAATACATTTTACAGCAACATTGGCTCGAAGAAAATATATATTTCAATAGATGATGCATTTTTCACTGAGTTCTATAGTTCTTTCTTCTTATCACTGTAAAAATAAAAGATTTTAACACAAAGTTCTTATATTGCTGTATTTAATAAACAATATTATAGAATTAAATACAAGTAGTTCATTCATTTATTCTCATGATTTTGATGTTGATACCCATGTGAAAACCTAGCCACATAAAATATACCTAAACCTTTATGTGACCTAGTATATTATTAAATAATATTATAATTACATACATTTTTAATTGTATTGTATTTTACTTTTTTTTATTATGAATCCTCTCATTTAATTTTATTTATTGTTGTTACAAAAAAATACAGTATAATTATTCACTTATAACGATCTAAAAGGGACTTAGAGAATCAGATTGTTTTATTCGGATGACAAAAACAAAAACATACCACACATGCGATATAAAACCAACCAAGTACATGGATGGAAATTGTTTTATCTGCAATACGTATCATTACTTACTTACAGCATTGTAATAAGCAGATTCTACTATAAATACAAATAATACATCAACAATAAATAAATTGGAAATTATATTTAGTTAGGTTTAGTGTTAAATGTTAACCTAACCTAGCTTCTTGATTATAAGTTATTTTTAATTTGTATGATGTAAAATTATTTTTAATTCAACTTGTTAAGTAGTAAAAGAGATATGTTAAGAGTTAAGTACTTAGAATTAAATGTATACATTTTATTTATTATGATAATGCAATTATGAAATATAACAAATAACAATGGTGTTAACTGTTAAGGTGTCTTAATGCATAGTATTATATTATTATTATACTCACTTCATATGATACAATGGCGACAGCAAAAATATTTTATTCAACAGCACAGAGTTATCTTGTTTTGATTCAAATGATTTAATAATGAAGTTATAGTTATAGTATTATAGTAATATAATGTAGTGACTTACAAACTAAACTCAAATTCTTTAATAGGATTTTAATTGATTTTAAAATTTATAATTGATATGATTATATGAAAGCATTATTTTGATACTTGAGTAAGTCCGAGTGTCAGTGTCAGTGTTCAATGATCGTGAATCGTGATGATCGAGCCCCGAATGATTGCCGGGGTCAGATCTCCCGAAAAGTGATAAGAGTACTTAAGTGTGATAATATTTTGGGAGATAAAGAGATAATACATTTTTTAAATTTATTTTAAAAACGAATAACGACGATTCTGAATTTCTAAATTAATAACTATTACTAACTATTAGGACAAAATTACATGAACCAACAATATTAATTTCATCCATCAAAAGACAAAAGTGTATCGATAGAAAAACGCGTTCTTGTTGTTCTGCCGACAGATTACGAAAACGAACGCAAACAGCTGCTGCGATTCCGAGGTTATGACCATTTAAAATCCCGCCAATTGAACAAATTTCACTATCACAAAGTTATATTTTATATTTTTTATATAGGTTTCATTATGTTTCAACCATGAACAAAATTAAAAGTTTTTGCAATTCGACTTTAGTATGCCTATTGTGATTTCCCAACTGAAAAATCGTAGCTAGTTCTCGTACGTTATAATATTGTCAACAGAATCGACGTCTAGGACATTTGCCAAAATGATGCACCCTGCTGAAATCGAGTTCATGGCCGAAAACGAAATCATTCAGATTGTGCCGACTTTCAATCATGCCAGCCACGTACACCTTATATGCGGTTCTTATGGTCCTTTCCGAGCAGGCCTGCCGTTGAACGTTCCCATTTGGGTGGCACTGAATCTGCGACAAAAAAAGACGTGTCGTATCCTAGCCCCCGACTGGATGGCCGTTGACAAATTACAAGAAAGACTTGAAGAAGAGAAAGCGTCCAAGTACAGTAAACGTCATTCGTATTGACCAAATTGTATCTTTCTATTAACATTTGATTATTATAGATTTTTCACACAATTACCAACCAATTTTTACCTAGAAATCACTCAAATGTTATTGACTGTTGCCAGTGAAGATATTCCGCAAGGGAACGATATAAAAACGGCAGTTAAAGTGAGTTGACATACCCAGGTGTATAATTATATAATATATTATATAGGTATCTATTTTCCTTTCAACACTTAGAATTCAATTAATTTTAGATAATATATTCTACTTGTGTTAGATGTATTTTATTCAGATTATTTTTCTCATTTATTATATTGTGATGGGAAAATCATAGTTTAAATACCTGATGTTTTTTTTTTCCATGTGGTATCACAAACAGGGCTGGAACAACAATAGTATTACTTCTACCTTTACCTAATGACTAATGTACTTTCAGTAACTATACTTTGTTCAGGTTAAGAGTGCCCAGTCGCTCGGACGAAAACTGGTTCTGTTCGCGCATGCATGGGGAGAGCTCTGGTATGCCGACGCACAACCATCTGTATATAGACGGCGGCAGATAGTCCGATCCGACAGTCGACGACGGCGGTCGACAATGCTGACCAATCACAGCGCGTCTGCTGTCGCCTGGGGGGTCTGACAGCTGTCGGCTGCTCAGTATGCATGCGCGATTTTGGGCACTCTTAACCTGAACAGAGTATAGTTCATAGGCTATACCAATAGTTGTCTCTCTTTGAAATATTTATTAACTAATACAATTCCAGGTATAATTGCACTCAAACTACACCCTTTTTTTTCAAATCTAGGTAATATCTTGAGTTTTAGACTACATTGTGAGAATTGAGCTCAAACACTTAGTTTTGGTGATTTGAAGTTTGCACCATTAGGGTACAATTTATTATTATATTTATATTTAGAAGTATTAAGGGCTCTCTTTTAGGTGGACTATTTCCACAACTGTGAGTTTTGAAGGTTAACTCTGAGTTTTGCAACTGATGTTTTTGAAAAACTGTTAAGTAACTAATATTAATTAAAATGAAAAACACAAGATATTTTACTTTCTATTAAATACCTAATTTAGAATATTTATAACAATATACTATTACCTATTAAAAATAATAGTAATACCAATATTATTAAAACGATCACTGCAGTATATTTTAAACAAACAGCTTCACAATATTAGCCCATTCTAATATTTGAGTTTAATATAACTTTTTTTTAATACAATCAAATTGTTACAAAATATTAATTACATTGATTTATTTTTTAAAGGATCTATGGGATTTAAGAATAGCAAAATTAAGATCTTCTGTTGATTTATTCATTAAAGAAGGTCGTGTTCAAGCTTCTTTAAACCATTTGACCCCAATGGAGATCAATTCTGTGAGACCAATATTCCCAGATACATTGGATGCCTTAATGACACTCCATGAAGTAAGATATATAATATATTATACCTATTTTTTACTATTTGTTGTTTATCTTTTTTAAAAAATAAAACTTTTTAAATAAAAGAGCACTAATATCATAAACATAAGTTTAAATATCAATTTACTATATTAAATTTCTTTTTATATTTAGCACATTAACTCGAGTGACGACAGAGAAGACAGCAGTCAATCTTCAATAGCAACTCCTAGTAGTTCAACATCTTTTTCATTATCCTTGTAAAATAATTTATTTATACTTAAAATTATACTTGTGATTCTTTTCACTGGGATCGGGTTAAATTATTTGTTAAACAAATGATGTAAAATAAAGATTTTAATATGTTTAATTTGTAAAGTCTACAATATTTAGATTGTCTTGATCTAAACAGTTGTTTTCTTTAGTCAAGATTAAAAACATTGTTCTTATTTTTTATTGTGGTAATTGCTTGGTTATGTTAAGTATTATATTTTTATCTCTACAATACATTCTTAGATATATTAGGTAAGACTAGTATGAGGCATAGAGTTTTAACAAAATAAAAACCTCACATTTTCAAATTTAACAAAAATACTATGTAAAATGTAATAAGCTTAGTTACAAACAATGATAATCAATAATTGTTGTTGGGCGTGTACATAATTGTGATTGCAGTATGATATTATTTTAAATGTCAAGATCAAACTATACTTACCATATATAGGATTTACCCAAGGTTAAGCAAGAATGCTTATATTTTAAGTGAACATATGCTTATAAATAATAATACATTCATAATCTATACGACTATACAACTGATTGTACTATGGTGTTAAAAGTTTAAAAAAACAACTCAATTTTAATTTAAAATATAATAGTCAATCGATAACAATGTACCAATGATAACTGTTGAGCATAATGTTTATGATGTATTATTCAGTCATCTAATATAATGGGAAAATGTTATTAAATATGTATATTCTTTGTTTTTTACAAAATTGATCAATTATTTATATTGGAAGTATAATATCATGGTAAATATTTATTCGCTTAATATGTTATTTGTTCTCAAAGATTTCTGATGAGTATAAAATTTACAAAACCACTTTATTTTATCAAATAAACATTGTTTTATATTTGTATTACTTTTGTAATTATAATGTAAGAAATTATTATTTTAAATTGTTAAGCAATTATTTTTGTAAATCAAAATATATTTTGACATTCTTATACATTGTTACTATGAAATCCAATGAAATTTATAGTTATGTACCCTGGAGGTAGAAAAAACCATGTCCATTTTTCTCGAAATTGAGTTAGCTCCATGTCCTTGTACATTTTTCCCTTATGTAAAGGTATACGACACTATGTCCAGTTATCATTAGTAACGGAAATAAGACTATAAAACCATCTCCACCTTTTTAGAGGTAAATTTGGACCTATCACCAGTAAAATTACTATTTTGTGACATGGCGTGTTGTTTACTTCCACTTTAAAGAGTTATTTAATAGGTATTTAATGTAGATAAATTATACGAATCTATTTAAAAATTTTATTGCAGTTGCATACAATTTACCTATTATAAAAAGCTGTATGTGAAAAATCAATTATAGTTTATTGTAGTAGTTATTCTGTGACCTAAATACCAGGTAATCAAAAATGGTTTAAAAAATTACTATTATATACCTAATAAGTAATAACTATTATCATATTGTAACAATGAAAAATAATGACTCATTTTTTTTTTAAAATCTGAATTTTGTGTATAGGTAATAGATATACCCTCGGATATACCTAATATTATTATAATTTAAAATCGTCAAAAACATTGCAGACATACCTAATATGTAAATCATTTCAAATAAAATCATGCTTGTGCAGTATATTATATTGTAAACTCTGTGACACGGTCTGACTTCTGAAGCTCTAACAAATAAGGCATACAGAGCATAACATTATATTATTATTACAAAATATTATGTACAATGGAAAAAAGGTGAAATTAAATAGATGGTTCATGCACCATCTCAACACATCGTATGACGTAAACGTTAAATTTTTTTTAATTTATTCATGTAAATTGTAAGGTGTATTATATTAATTATTAACAAAGGTATATTGAACTCGTCTACGGGAACAATATTTTAATATAATTATACAGGAATCGACGATTTCGTAGGCGTTACTCTCGACTTCCCAATATTACAACTTACTAGGCGACAATGATAGGTAGGTTTACTCTAATAACAATGACAATAATAATAATATTTTAACAATAAATGTTGGGTAAATCACAACGCTTTCGGGTGACACACTGACACAGCAGCACTGGAGTAGCACAGAACAATAAGTACCTATCGAAAAACACGAAGCGCGTGCAAACCAACTGACAAAATATAAACCTTATATAGTTATATCTAACAATAATATTATAATAAGTTTAAATGTATCATATAATATATTAAATCGTACCTAATCATTATTATAATAATATTAAGTTTTGTGATTTCAGTCTTGTGAAAGAAAACGCGTCCGCGCACGGACCGCAACAATACGCAGCAGTAACAATATAACATCATTAGCGATGTACTGCAAAACATAAAATATATAATATCAATACATCGATAGTAACATTATTGCACGCTAGTCGGTTGTTGCCGCGTTGGTGGCCACGATCTGAGCGTCGGACTTGCGGAGAGCGGCCGACGCGGCGTCACTGCTATGGACCGCGGAACCGCTCTGTTGCTGTTGCTCCACGTCCACCGCCCCGTCGCTCACCGTGTTCGTCAGTTGCTTGCGTATGTCGCGTATGCTCTTTCGGATGGCCTGCGCCAGCTTGGTCGTCGGCTGCGATGCAGTTGTAGTGTCGACGACCGGCACCGTGACCTCGTTAGGGGACGACGTTTTGTCGCACTCGTCTGGAGGCACCACGGTTATGGAACAGGTGTCCCTCGCCGCCCGGTGGCCACTGCTGTCCATCAGTCGCTGCGGATCCAACTTGATCGCGTCATCGTAACTGGGCGGCGGCACGTCCACCACCGAAGCGTAGTCCGGCGGCTTCTCATCCAGCCGCACCGGTGGGTCCAGTGATATCACGTGGATGTGGTCTATCGACTCCTGAGAACAGTTGACAAAAAAAACCGTAAATTTTAATACAGGTACCTACTAAAGTTATAGAATATAATATAATTAATTATTATGTATTCACTAAGGAATAAGGATCATTCCCAAACAGAACCGATGGGGATCAGCATGATTGACGAATCACTCTGTATATGGTACCTATACCATAATATTATATTATAAAAATTCATATAGGTAGGTACGAGTGGTACGACAATCGTTTGAGCATTTTAAAAACATAAAAATGCCATAACATCTGAATAAATACAATAATATAGGTATGTAGGCGAGCCGTGTAGGTGCGGAAAACAACCAAATTATTGATACACTTATTAATTATTATAGTATTATAGGTAGGTATATGTATTGCTACTTGTCAATTGTTAGTTGAATTTATTTGACCCAAAATAATGGGAGATTTTTTTCTATTTTCATGATATAATTACCAAAATTGATTTTTTTACAATTACGAAGTAGGCCAACGATATAGAATATTTAAACAGAACGTATATATTATGCTATATTTCAAAGCACGTTAGGGTTACGTAAAATAAAACTACCTACTTTTATATATATACATATAAACTAAGTAAGTATAAACCTAACCAGTAGGGGGGGGGGCTAAACTCATTTCTTTTTTTCTCACTATTTTGGGTATCTGCATAGCTATACATAATAATATTATATAATATATATATTATATATATAGTATATATTATGATAAATATTGATGAACAATAATTTATCCAGATTTTGTCGGTATTTATGTATAATTTCGGACTTCATGCATCATAAATTGAGACTACTGAAACTCATTTACTCATTCATAATAGACTATATGTCTATATCATATACCTAGTACCTACATAAATATATAATACCATAGGACATTATGTATTATCTGGATTACCTCTGTGTTTGAATATTTGTAAAAGTAAATGGAAATGTGTAAAAATAAACTAGGTAATACAGAATACTAATACAGTATTATAGATGTAACCTATCATAATTTAAAATTATTGATTATGAATGTAAATTTTCCTCTTTTCTCTGTTTTAAGACACTAATGCTCACGGTAATTCATTCATTTGGCGAACATTGACATATAGTAGGTACTATAGTAGGACATAGTAGGACATAATACATAGTAGTAATGGAAAATTAATTGTACATTTGTACCTATATTAATATAGGCTACAGCCAATATATAGGATTGTATTACTAAGAGTTTTGGAACCACAGATCTATTTTTTATGCCCCCTCCCCTCCCATGTGTTGTCTTGTATCAATCATAATTTGATTCAGATTTCCAGATAATTAATAATTTTGAATTTACAGGCAGATACTGGTATTATTTCATATCTGTTAGTACAACTATTATAGGCACCTTGAACATTTTTTAGATTTCACATTTTAACTGAAATGACCATAAAAAGTATCCTCATATATAGCTTATAGCCCAGTGGTTTTCAAATTTTTATTTAACACGGCACACCGTGCTTCACAAAAAATGTTCACGGCATAGTGCCTTTTTTTTTGCACTAAATAATTAGATGAACAAAATTGTATTGAATTATAATTTTATAAGTACATTTAATTAGAAATGTGTGCTTGATAGGCCAACATTTATTCATTAATATTTAATTATATTTATATAATTTTATTCTTGGACGAATAGTTGAACTTTCCGAAAGACCGCGGCACTCTTAATGAATGCTGCCGCGGCACCCATTTTGAAAACCACTGTTATAAGCCTATAGCTTTTTTTATCCCCTACCTACCTAGTGCTAATCGAGGCAAATAATAGATTCTTTCGGTATATTATAAACTATCTACCTATATGAATTGATAACATTTTTCAAAACTTCATATAGGTAGTTATAAAAATAATATTAATTGATAGTCGACACCATGGACTATAAGATATTAGTATAAGTATAAGTAGATATAAGTAGTCCATATTATATAGAAATATCTTAGTCCGTGATCGAACCGATGAGCGTTTTTCGTTTATCGTTTTTTTTTTTTTTTAGAAAGCCGTAATCATAAACATAGCCAACTTATTGAGATTGGACATTGTATATAAGTTTATATAGGTTGGTACATATTAATTATTATACTGTTATACTGACGTTACGGTATGTCTAGCTGTAACAAATTTAATTTAGCAACTTTAGCACCTTTCGTTTATAACAATAATTATAATTATTATTAACGCCGGTTGTTTTTCAAAAGAAATATAAAATCTGAAGTAATTCCGAGCACAAGCACTACAAGGTTTATCTAAATATATTATTATAATAACGGCTACGATAATTATTTATTTCTCATTGTTTTATTATTATTATTAATACGTAATGTAACAGCACGTCAAACAAAAAAATCGAAGAGGTTTTTGCTACAGCCACTACACGCACAAGTAGATACAAACACAAACACAGACACACAATATGATGTTCAAACTCGTGAGTAAAAAAATTGTCTTATGACATAACATTGCTACGGCAGATACGTAGGTAGGTACTATACTGTTTTCAAGATCGTTCCGATGAACTTGAGAGGTATACAAATATACAATAATAATGAAAATATATAATTATCATGTATACTAGAGTTCGGAATTATATTTATTTTTTTTTCGATATAATAACGTCTGCAGAGCACAATGTTATTAAAAATTCATGGCAGTCAATTATTTTCATATAAATCATTACGTCACACAATAGCTGTTTGACGCGACGAAAAATCGTGGTTTGACGTGCTGTATATTTTTTATTTGTTAAAGATTTACGCAATTTCATGAACTACAACTGCAGCTATGTGTGGGAGAACCTGTTCCAGGCTAGGTACTCAATATAGCTGCATACATAAGTGTACGATAATTCTAATATAATAGGTACCTAGCCACCTAGGTGGCTAGGTCGTAGGTAACACACTTATATTTCAATTCGCGAGTAGAAAATATAATAATTGACTTCGGTTCGCGCATTCCGTTTTGCAAACCTAACCTTTCATTTATACTTTTAAGTTGCAGAACACTTTGATCTCTACGGAAGTCGAAAATAGTAGTAATTGGGCGGGCGGGCCTCACCTTGAACTATATCGTGTCAAAATTGGTTGAATTTCGCGAGAACAATAATACTATATATTATATAATATTATGTTATACGGCATACGCCGTTCACTAGCGCTGCTGCAAACACTGCCGTTACACAACATACGCTGGACAGAGCTCCTAAATCACGAAAATATGTACCTACTGTGTACCTAGGTACATTAAAAAAAAAACTTATTGACGGATGAATTTTTTTTCAGATCAGTAGGCTTGCAGTTTAAATGGATATTAATATATTATATACATTAGCTGTAGCTATTGCTGACAACAATATGTTCAACTGTTCAAGTTTATAAATAAATATGACCGCTGTCTATTGGCTATTTCAACCGTCTTATACGTAATATTATTGTATCTAATATTCAAAACCTACGATAATTTAATAATGGGCTTTTGTGGTAAGGTATATTTTGGAATAGTGAATTTTTATTACGAGCAAGTAACAGCGGTCAATTTGTCGTAATAGTGAATAGCTATTTATATACTAATATTTCATGTTGTATATTAATATTATTAATTGTTACACTATATAATATATTATTATGATTGTATTTACACAATAACACGGCAGAGAGACGGCGTATTGCTACATTTGGTGTAATTTAAACTATTTTTTTTCGAGTGTAGGTCCTTAAGAGGATGTCGCACCAAGGTTCGTTATCTTAAGGTTATATACGTGTAATCGCGTTGTAGAAAAAACATGTTCACGCGCAGACAGATCGATAAAAACGAATGGGGAAATGATTTTGAAGCTACTAACCTGTGTATACAAGTAGGTATTCAACGCTTATTGTATATAATAAACATTCGTAAAGACTATACATATTATACCTACTCAGATACATAAAAATGAAAATAAATGTACGTTATATATCATAATGTATGAAGTAGGTATAAAGTATTAACAATATACAAAACTAATATTAAATAATATATCAAACTGATTTTCATATCGTAACGCTCTGAACTCTCAACGTTTATTATTTGATTTTTTTTTTTATCAATTTGTAAGCTGCAGAATAGATATTCAGAGATATACGCTCGAGATGCCCTCGAAAATGTGGTTTTATATTTAATTTGTTTTCGTTGCTATATGCAACTTGCCTATATGTTATGATGTTATATGTAGGTATAATGTATATAGTATATACCTATAGGCTATAATAATATATATTTAGTATACAATCGCGATTGATAATATTCAATCACGATAAATATTGGTACGTTTTTGCCATATGTACAATATATATAATATTAAGTTTTATTAATATTCCACGCGAAAAATCTATAAACAGTACCTTTTACATAATTGTATATGTAGATTATAGGTAGATAATGATTCATGGAATAGCTAAAAAAAAGCTTCGATGTCATGAACGTGTCAGTAAAAATATCGGTTATTATTTTTTTGTTATTTTAATGACTGTTATTTTTTTTTTAATGAAATATTAAATTATCGCTAAAACATTACTCGTGTTTGGTGTACGATCGTTCTTTATTATTTAATATTTATTTAAATTATTATTATATATCGAGTTGGTTTACTCTGGGGCACAATTTAAATTTATTTTGAAAGTGTGTCAAATTTCAGTCTGCCTTATTTACACGGCTACTTCAAAAAATGTTTCACATTCTCATCTAAAAACAAAAAGTCCTATATAATATCGTTAATCAAATTCCTGCAAAGATTGACTTCATGAATAGTGAATAGTGAATACCTACTATATTCTATGATCATATTATGAATTATATTTAAATAATAATCGTTTCGAAAGTTAACAATATTCAGATATTAATGAATCTAATGATTAACAATTAGGTAAACGGCACTTGTTATCTCACATTTTTAATCTCATATTCCGAATTTCCTTAAAACTTTTATGTTATATAAAATCAATTTTAAGACGAGTAGTTATTCAGTTCTAACTTATAAGTATACTTTAAACTTTAAAGTTTAGATGAGCTTATAGTGGAAACAGTGGAGTAGTATAGGGATAACCCACAAAATGTCGATCCTCAACTTGCCGCTATTCCAAACTTTAAAGAATATTACACGTTATAAGTTTATAACAGCTGAATTGACCTAACTAATTAAGTAAAAACTACACTGTCGAAAATTAATTTTTATATATAAATATTCTCAGTAAAATGATCTGCTTCATATAATAAGAAATTAAAAAGGCATGTTGTCATTCAAAAACGTACAAAATAAAAAGTATAACAAAAAAAATTGTAAAAATTAATATTTTTTTTAAATATTACCTACCTATCATTAAAATATTAGTAAAACAATGTTTAAAAAAGCTTTTCGAGATAATGAGTGTTTACTGTTAAAAGAATCACGTCCTGCAGTAGGTATAACAACAATTAAGTATAAGGCTAAGATTCAATTTTGTCACAGCCCACCAAGGAAGTTCCCAATAGTTACTCATTAGTCATTATTAATCAGTCATCACCGAATAAGACGATAAAAAATTAATAATAACTGAGACTTATATGCGGTCTGGTCAACAGGATATAGAAAAACATTTTTGAGCAAGAACCTATATTATATATCATACTACCTAACCTACGCATATGCAGCTTGCGTATAGTGTTTCCAACCACGCACAATGTGTTCAACACGAGTTTTCAAATAAGGTCTGATCAATGTCTATATAGTGGTGACGCTATTAATTTATTTTTAACGTGTATCATAGGTGAATGAGTGATCTTCCCGAGATTAGATTCACTATAGACTATAGGTATAGGTACACCGTACACACGTAATATGTATTTGTATTATTTTATTTTAGTATATACCTAATATGCTAGACACAAGTCACAAAGTATAGACAACCTCTTCGGTGTATCGACCTTATTATTGCTATATCCATTTAATTTTAATACATTCGTACAAATTCGATTTTGGTGTGTTTCAGAAGCAAATTTATACTCAAAGTCAACCTAACGATATGAATGCGTTAACGTTTATATTAAACAGTAAACACTAACCACGAAAACGAAGCCGGACAAAATACAAATTTGGTGGATTATTATACTTAACTCTTTGAGGGGCCGTGGTTAGTATGCTAACCACTTTTTTTTTTACCGTTGAGGTGCGGTGGTTACTATTTTAACCACTTTTAAAATTATTTTTAATATTTTTTTGATGATGGTCAGCATACCAATCACCTTATTATCATCTTATACATGCATCAAACAATATCACTGCCGCTGGTCTGATATCATTTCTTGCGTTTTTCATCATTTATTATCATTATCAATATTTTGATATACGTACTAAATGTTATGGTAAAGAGACATATTGCCCACATGGGTCTTTTTTCTAAAGGAAATTTTCGCCCCTCAAAGAGTTAAGCCTTAAGGTGGTCTTACACATGGTTATTTCCTGATAGTACTTATGTGACCAGAGGCGTTCTCAGGATATTTCAATGGAGGGGGATGAAAAAAATGGTTTCAAAATAAGCCGTAAGGGTTTTGCCTCACAACTCCCATATTATAATAATGAATATTAAAAAAGCGGGTAAGTGGATGTCACTCGGCTGTACAGTAAATTACAATAGTTGGTCACTGTATAATGGATTGTATTAAATTTGAATTCAATGATATCATATCATTGTATACGAAAAACGATTCTGAGCGGAGACGGTTTGTCAGTCTGAATATTTTATATTGTTATTATATTTTATTATAGCCTGTAAGTTGAATTAATATTATAAGTTACGATAAAATAACTAAAATCATTATTTTTATTTTATTTGTTTCTACGGTGATAAACAAAGTGTTAGAAATTGAAATCACATTTTTAGCGGTTTTTGAAATTTGTCGGTGAAATTGTAATGTGTCATTAAATAAATATTGAGAAAATTGAAAAATTACCTCTCTAAAGTACCATCTTGATAACATTTGCTAAAAGAAAAGATATACTATAATATGTTAAAAGCGAAGAACTCCTTCTGGTAGAAATTTTGTATGCAGGATACAATAAAAATAAATATAAACAATATTGAAAAACCAATAGATCCCTCACTCCGCTCAGAATCTAATAATGTTGATAGTAATATAGTTGATAATATCAAATAATCAATACAAGTCATATTTATTGTTCTTTTTATTTAAACTATAAAAGAATGTTATGAATCAGTTTTTAAATTTTAATAGAGCATTGTTGGTAAAGATTAAAAAGTAAATACTTAAGTAACATTTTTTTTTTTCGTGTTATAAATATAATAATGTATAATACTATAATTTATTTGCATTTTCGTTTTTGATTTCGTAATTAATTTTTCTTCTGTTTTTGGGATTTTTTGTTATCGTTTTTTGTTTTTGTTTTTTTTTCCGTTTACTAACGTTTTTTAAAAACGTTTTCCATCCCTGGTTTAAATTATTTATTTTATTTTATCACTGTGGTATTATCATTGTGTATCTTACCTTTACATTTTTTCTGACTCTGGGAATGGGTAAAGTTGACGGAGTGATTGTTTACAAAAATACAGTACAAATCAATTGTAAAGCGAATTACCTGTTATATGTTATAATTATCAGTGATAAAAGAAAAATAGCAAAAAAAAAAAATAAAATAATAACTACCAAGTCAATATTGAAAACACAAACACATATCAAAAGTAGACAAAACGTGTATTACTAATATGTAAAAAAAATAAAGAACCTTGGGGGGGATCTATCCCCCATATCCCCCCCCGTGAGAACGCCCATGTATGTGACAATAAACCGTAAATAAATATATACCTACACATGCACACATATACGTATATATATTATATACACAGTTATACACCTATATGGCTATATATTTAAACAGTATTAAACTTACCCTCGTTAAAACTTATATGGATACACACAGAGCCGTGCCGTGGGGGGGGGGCCTAGGGGGCATATGCCCCGGGCGCATGGTTTAAAGGGGCGCCAAAAAAATTTTTTTTATAATATTTTAAACTTTACATAAATAAAATATATGAGAAAGATTTTTGTTTTACAATTATTTTGGACCATTACAAAGTTTTTCTGAACAAATTTCTGACTATGTTTGAGGAGTAACAATTAGTCAACCAAACGTTTTATTCTTGTTATATTATTGGCTTTATAATAAATTATCGTATTCTTTATCTCAAAATCGACTGCACGTCGAGCACGCGAAGTGCGATAAGCGTTAGTAAATAAAAACCAGATACAAATTATTGCCTATTGGTATTAACTTTTATATATTATTTTTACATTTTACAAATCACCATGTCATGCTGTCATGCGTACATGCTGCTAGTGTATCAGTAAAAATGATTTCGTTTTTCGGTATTGTACAAAATATATTTAACTATTTTTCTGGATCAACAAGTCGCTGGGAAGTACTAATGCGGTGTTTGAAAATAACATTAAAAACGCACAGTGACACACGCTGGGCATCTAAATATAATGCAGTTCATTCGTTGTATTGTCAATTTGGCGGTGTGATAAAAGCTTTACGTGACATATCTACCAATCCAATTTTTGGCGATGGGGTTGCTAATGCAGAAAGTATATTGAAACAGTTTGATTTGGAATTTGTTTATTTTTTAGTCATGTGGGATAAAATATTGAATCAAATATATCGTGTAAATAAATTATTGTATATGATACTTATATATGATACGCTCTTATGATACGTTTGTAAATATAACATGTATATATAATATAATTTGTGAATTTTATCATTTTTAATTATTTAATACGGTATAAATTAATAAATTATACCTAACTATTTTGTTTAATAATTACTATTACAATTAACTTTAGTTTTTTGTCAAATTAATGTTCAAAATACGTTGTAAAAAAAAAATTAAATTAAATTAAATAGGAATGAAACGCATTATGATTAATGATAAATAAAATAGGGGGCGAATATTTTTAATTTTGCCCCGGGCGCCAAATCGTAACGGCACGGCTCTGGATACACATGCAATACGTATATTAAGTCGGCTGTAATAATGTATAGAAACATTTTTTTTACACCAATTTATTTTATCGCTCTGTGGTGAATATAAATCTTATATAATTATAATTTTTGAAAAAAAAAATTGGCTGTACAATTTTAAGTTAAATACTATATTTTTTATGGATATTTTCTCTAATCGTCTTACATCATATTATTGTTTTAATTACTTTATGCATTCATTAAAGTTACCTATTGTATTACCTATTACATAAACTTTATAAATTGTAAATGCTTTTTATAAAATAAAGTAAAATATGTATTTTTATTTAGGTAATTCTATGTTTCTGACATCATTACATCAATGGGTTTAAAATATATCTAGCCATAATAGCTATGTTGTATCATGCATAATATATAAAAAATATTATAATTAAAACTATTAACTAGGTTAAGTAAACAGTCATAATATGTAACAGGTAAAATACCAAAACCAAACAAATCAAATCATACAATCATCAATAAGCCAAGTAACAACACAGAAACAACTATACATTCCACCAAATTAGCTGGATAAGATAACAATTATGTAATACAATAACAATTAGTATAATTTTAAGCATAGTCAGTAAGTATAATGTAACTAGGTTAAACTTAATATCGATGCTACCTGCAGTAGTTCTTCGTTTGTAAAATTTATATTTAAGGAATATGTGAAGACAGAAAGAGGGTCTGTGAGTAGTGATCGTGTGACTCGATCGCCACTGGACGTCAAAGTTTTAATAAAAGTGCTTATTATAATTATTAAAAGGTTCTTTAATTTGTGTACGTCTGTGATCGGCGTATACGACAGCTTTTTATCTTTTATCTTTTATAATATGCTTATTGTGTCTCAAGATACAGATTAATGATTGTATATTATTTTCTAAATACAACTATTTATTTAGATCCTGAACCTTAAGTATATTTTATTTTGAGTATGATACTATTATTATCATTTTACAGAAAGCTTTTAGATGTAGCGTACATTTGTAAATAAATGTGATGTATGTATATTGATGATGTGCCTATTCAAACATCAAATTATCAACCAATATTTTATTATCTATAATCGTTTGAACTTAAAAGCATTTAAGTTATTAGATTAGATATAGGTACGTAAATTTCTAGGGATATTTTCCTAGCTGCACTACACCGTTCTTATATTTGGTGAGTATTTGGTATTTAATTCAAGTCAAAAAGCTAAAGAATTACTACGTACTTATACGTACATACTATATTATACACAATAGAACGATTTGTATTTAATAGAATTAAATTGCATATAGGTTAATTTAAAATTATACAGGTTTTAGTATCCACTAAAAGGGTGGTTAGGGGGGGGGGGATCGGCCCTATTATCGAAATATCGTTGTACAAAACGGTGAAAAAAATTTTATAGTTTATAATACTGACGTCACGCTCGGCGATGCGGCAACACAACAAGTTTTCGTCTCGGCCGGTAACAGTGGGCAAATTGCCTTGAACGAAGGTCTTTCTGGAGAAAGACTTTTCGGAGCCCGACTTTAATGAATGTGTGTGTTTGTGTGTGTGTGCATATAATATTCTGTATTCACAGTACACACATGCACAACACCCGCGCTTACAGGTCTGAGAGTGCATTAGCCTTCGTTCGTGTCGGTCGATCTGGCGATTCTCGATTAAACAGTTTAAAACGTTTTGTTTTTTCTAGATTAATAGCCATGCATATATTATAGGCAACCCGACGATCTAATTATTCGCTGAAAAGTACGTAGGTATACGATCTAGAACTCAGATTTAAATAGTTTCCTGTTCCACAAACTATAAGGTTAATATTATTATAATGGAGAATAGAGATTGTGACTATTATACGCGGTTCGTTTCGTTTTTAGATCGATTTACATAATTGTATGCGAATTCGTTTACGTCTATAATATTATAAATTTACGTAATTATCGTTAAAACCATAAGCTCAACTGGGGCTTTTAATCTTTGAACTCGTACAATATCGCTTCAAAATGAATAAATAAAGAATTTGAATTTTTGAAAAACAAATGATTTTTTCATCAGTTACTAGAATCGATCGATGTATTACAAATTATAATATATTATACCCTGGATTATTTTATACCATATAGTGATATCATAAGTATAATTAATATTAGTATTTAGTAATAATATTAGTTATACCTAAGTAATAAATCTTTAAAAAACGTATCATCGTTATATTTATCAGCTTCGCTTTCGCGTTGTTGATAGTGTTTTACATTTACTGCTGTAGTTTTACTTATAGGTACTGATAATACTGTGAATGGTAACCTTTTACTAATGTATAAGATCTAACATGGTTACAAATATAAATTTGTTTAAAAGTTCGTGGTATAATAATGTCAGTCCAGTTATAAACAGTCAAACAGATAGGTAACACAAAACCTTAAGCCCCACGCAGTGCATAGTAAAATGCTGATAGTGTCACGGACATATTATTAAATTTGCTGCAAATGCCAGCAATAACACCGCAGTGTACGTGGACGTTATTACGAGTATAAGACATAATAGACTTAACTAAATCATAAGACATGGTACCTAAGACATTTTATAATTTGTACTTGTTTGTGTTCTGTAATGTGTATTCTGTATTCAAGTTGTATTTTTATCTATTTCATCGTGAATAACTCAATAATAACAGGCCCTATTCACTCAAAATTAAAAGTATGTACCGACCTATACATACATATACACCTTTTAAAAAACTTATAGTAAATGACAATGCACCTGACTTATTTGTTAAGGAAAATTTAGATCAATATTTTAGGACTATAATTTTTGCACTACTAGTTACAACCTTTACTGGTCCGAGCTCAAACAGTCAAATTAAACTATGCATTTCATTGTTTTCAACAAACATAATAGAAGGTAGGTAAATACTATAAAATATATGACTAACAATGACGGTATTTATTTGTCGCTCACGAAAATACAATAGTCGTGATCTATAAGAAATTTATTATTATTTTTTGGTGGCTACACTTATGTTTTTGCTCACCACTAATCAGTATGACAGTATTATTTTATAATATTATTGTTACTTTATTATATATTGACAGTTTTCCTGCATGTCATTATCGATTAGCTACCAGTGAACGGAACTAAAAAAAGTACCTACCTATTATATACCCACGTCGCGCCCCCGTAAGTTATTTATTCTCCAAGTGCCTAGAAGCACTTGTGTAATATAGGTATTACACTTGATAAATCTATAAACCTATCCTAAACACCGCCACGCCACTGCACGCGGTCACCGATACCGTGGCACTGTACATTGACAAGTGCGTATCACACTCGACCGAGATAATAATGTAAATTATATTTATATTTTCTAAACGACGGCAGCTGTCACCGTAGTTGTGTGCCCACGCAATGATAGCTATTGTTAAGACGTTCCTACCTATAAATTGGTGCTCTCTGTAAGCTATCGTTAAAGTGTAAAAAACGTATAACATAGATTAAACAATACCATACGACACATAATAAGTATACATGTATGATATATACACAGAGACACTCGATCGTCGTCAGTAAAACTCATCGCACACGCCCCGTGCAACAAGTGTGTACAAATTAGTTTCGTGGCGATTCACGACACCGTTGGAAATGTGCCAAGAATAATACCATATCGTATTACAATAAAATATATACTATCATCATCATATTATCCTTAAGCCGCGGACCTTAAGGATTACAATTTATTGTGTAATATTATTCCGTGTGGAGTAATGAGTATCTATACTATTTATTTCGCCCATTCCCAGGTGAGACTTGCGGATTTGGCGGCGATTAATTTTATTTGCGCACCAGGAAACATATTATTTTGAAATCAACTATCGAAACATGTTTCGACTACCTTTATGATTCTAATTATTATTATTATTATTAGAACCCACTAGCTACAGCTATATACCATTTTATAGTAGCATAACTATACGGCTGGACGCGTCGATAAAACGTAATTATATCGCAACGTCCTGCACATATTATTACTTGCTATAGGTACTGCTGCAACTGTTTGTAATTATTATTTATTGCATTTTAATAAATTAACAATATTATAGTATATAATAATAATATAGTCTATAGACGTGTATGCATATTCGCTGCAGATATTGCACATATCATCTGATCACGTAACGCTTATAATATACCTACCCTACCACAATATTATAATAATAGTTTGTTAATTAATATTCTTTACCATTGCACATACGGGTGCAGTTGCACTTTCACAGTTATACTTTAATTCTGTTTTATATAATAGGGGTGTATTATTTTATACGCTATGATACTCGTAAATGAATTGTTTTATTATAAGTGTATATTATTGTAGATGGGTGCCAAGCTAAAACTAAGAGTATAAATTCCATCGGAAACCAACAAAGGTACCTTATATAACATAATACATATGGACATAAGGTAAACTGTAAAATAATCCGGAAAAAAATACAAAACATATAACAAATAAACAATACATCTATTGATCTATCTATAGGACTATACTTATAACTATAGTTAGTTAGTTAGTAGTTATATATTTAATAATAAGTCACAAACCAAGGAAGAGAAACGTATTTTAGGTTAGTAAAAGTCTAAACAATTTATATTGCTATCGTCGTTATGATTTATTCCGATATCTCATTGTGCGCCAACTATTCAGTGTATTAGTGTACTACCGACAGTATAAACCTAATACAGTGAAGCAATATATATGTATATTGTATATATTAAATTTGTTTCAAAACAAATTATATTCAATTGTTGTATGACAACTTGGCCTATAATAAATAGAAAATAAAATAGCGTAACGAAACTTGATCAGTTTTATATAGGTACCTTGTTACCAATTCCTTGGTAATAATATAAACCTATAAGTATATACGTCAGTGGAAACTGACCATTGAATTTATACATACCTGGCTGGTAATAATTATAGCTTTTTGTTTATTAAACGATACGAACTTTATTCAAAAACAAGAAAACAAAATATATTTTAATATAAAAATGTTCCGTGTTATTAATATAATAATAATATCTTTATTTTCAAGCATAGATAGCTGAGAGATATATTTTCTGATTTCATAATCAACATTAATAATTAGGTATATTGTAGGTACAGTTGGCGTATTCGAATATAGATACCATAGAATAATGGTGGGCAAGTTAATGAAAATAATTAACTGTGGAAAGTTAAGTTAATTCATTTAAATTGCCTTCAGTTCAGTTAAAAGTTAACAAAGAAAAAAAAAATAACTAGATAAGTTTAAAGTTAAGAGAGAAAATAAAATTAACTTATCTCAGTTAAAAAAAAGTTAATTTCTTTGAAGGTACAATATTTTTAAGTCATATACTACCATAGTATTTTGTTATACAAAAACATTTACCAAGATATTTAACACTGTGTAAAAAATTAAATTATTATAATACATAATTCGAAAATAAATTACTAAAATCGTAAAAAAGTCGACCAATCGGTATTGCCTAGTTGATTAAGCATGACTCAAAAATTAAATTATCTTAACTGCATGACAATGATAATTAACTATAAAAAGTTAAGTTACAACAATAAACATTTTAACTGAATAAGTTAATAAGTTAAAAACAAAAATAATTAACTAGTTAAGTTAATGCCCACCTTTGCGGCATAGATACAATATAAAAGTATACAACATCAACTGCCCTAAACGTGTTTTGCGTATAAATCAAATATTTAACTAACAAACTAAATATAGGTAGGTATAGGAAATATTTATTTGATTACGAGATTTTACGTATCGAAATATTATCATGATTCATGAATCATGGCTATCGATCTCTATTCGAGCTGAGTGGTCATAATGTGTTTTAAAATGAAATATTTCGTTCCAATTTATCGACAAAAAAAAAATAACGTATAACTTATCATATGTTATACGCATGGTATTCAAATTTCAAAGTCGATGACATTATCAAAGTGTCAACAAAAAATAATTATACCACACGGCCAACGGATGATTGAAGATAAGATATTCAAATTTATAAATACTTTTAAATTTATTCAATACATTATCGTTAATAATAACCGTTATTTCTTATTAAAGCACGACCAATATGAATGCTAATAATATATATTTTGCTCCGAGTGTCTCTAATAGGTTCTCTGCTACTGTCTCGCGTTGGCCTACGGACTACAGTTAATGTAAATTATTATGAATACAACACTGTTCGACAATAATGCTTGTCACAAATGTATGAATAACAATAGTTTTGGTCAGTAATATTCACATTCAGTTATTAGGAATCCATGTAACGCATTTACTGCAATGTTCGAAAACATTTATCACTCTGGTAGCTTTAGCATGCTTCCGAAAACGATTTGCATATAATATTATAATATAAAAGTACCCAGACAATTTTGTTAATACACTTCCTTGTTATAAAAATCTGTTTTTTAATTAAAATACGTATACCCTCAAGTCAATTTAATTTTCCGAAAAAGGTATTATGGAGTTGAGTTATTAATTTATTATTATGAAACAAAATGAGAATACTTGAATTTCAGAGATGTGATTAAACTTTAAAACAAAATTATATTAAATATTATAATATCATATTATTTTATACAATTATGATGAAAGTAGGTAGATAGGTTCATAATATGATATTGAAAAATATCTAACGCTGAACGACGATCTATAGAAGCGATGAATTTGAATTTTTCAGTGTTAAAAATGTTTTAAATATTTGTTAAAAGACAAAGATATTATAGGAGCAAAGTAACTCTATTAGCTAATCTCGGAGGTTTTATAATGCTCATGGCTCATGCAGAACAATAGACACGTCTACCTGTGTGGTGTGTGGGTATGCAATGCGGGCACGTCTATGCAAATATTCGAATATTAATATTATAAGCATAGGTCATCGAACGAATTTACCGGAGCATTGGACATTATAACAATAAATATTATCAAGCTATTCACGTTTACGTACTCCCTGGCCCCTAATGGTAATTTTGTAAAAAATATCAGTATATTTCTACTAATTATAAGAGTGGATATACGGCTGTTACCTTGTGAAAAACTTGAGGGTGTTACCTGTGGATCAGTAGTAATTAGTAAGTCATGCTTATGTATACACTGTACCTAGTCACTAATTATTAGTAATAATGTGTGATAATTTCCATAATATTATATAAGATATCGTAGATACTAGATATAAAACTCAGTAATATATAATAAAACGACGACAAGAAACTATAATAATATAACATGTAATAACCGCGAGCCGGTAAACGAAACTATCCTGTCTCATAGAGAATTTAGATTATTTTTAATTTGAAGGTTACTTTGATGATAATATTAATTTCTGGTCATTACTATCATTACAATTGTATACACGATACACCGCCTGCAGTATACAATACCTAATATTATATATTTTGTTAAGTACGATGGATGGCTGATGGTGAATTGTGATATCCTGAAGCCCCCCTCCACCGCTAACCGACTGTTAAAAGTTTTCCAAAATAAATGCCATTAGACGACTTAAATCAACAATGTCGGATGCCACCGGCAGCAACGCGTTACGTAATATTGTTATAATAATTAAAAATCGTATTTCGTTATCATAACAGGGCTGGCGATATTAACTATATAGGGGGTGACTCACTTGATATGAAGTGATCGTAACCTGCCTACTTACTTGAACACAAAAATACAGAGACGCGTTATTGAATATTTCGTGTTCATTTCAAAGTTAAATTCATAGGCACAAATATTACGGTATGTACTTATATAGGTTATTGACGCATAATTTGTTTTTGTCGTCAGTGATTGGGAAATATCGATGTAACGAACGACTTAAATGAAATCTATGATCATGTACACAGGCTATAATCAGGTCTTTGGAGTTTTAGTTTTAGTTCAGCTACTTGAGTTGTATTCAGAATTGACGAAAACCTTAAACCACATAGAATTCAATTCAATTAAACTAATCACTATATACACCAAGTAATTACATATATTTTACTTGGGTAACTATATAAATAATAATCATAAACACAGTTTTCAAATTTAAAACGATAATGACACAAACCAGTTTTGAACAACTCAAAACGAAATTGTTTGTTAGTTATTACGAGGTCACCAAAAGCACCAAAAGAAGTGCTGTAATAAGTATCAAGAAATCAAGTTTTTTACCAATCCGGACATTAAATAAATTATTTAAATTGGGCATTTTTCAAGTATACTATTAAATCACAAACATTCTACGATTATTTACTTTATCTAGTTGCACAATATAAGGTTTATATTCGATATACCTAACGTTAAAAATATAAAAGCAAACAATTTGTAAATTGTTTTAAAAACAATTTTTCAACGTGATTTAAATATAAAAGGCATACTATTTTTCTAAATTTTACATGAGAGACAAAACTACAACATTTAAGCTTTCTTACAAGTTACAATACGGAATACTCCCGTCAACACTCGGTTTTTCTAGTAAACTAACTTTTTATTCAATCAATGTAAAATTACAGAAAACCTTCAGTTTTATAGACGTGGTTTGAAATCGATTTAAAGCTCTTGACCTTTAAATATTACTTAATTATGTATCTATCTAATATGCTCGGAATCAAAATATACTGTTTTAAAACTTCCTTATAACGGAAATCTCCTTACAGCAAAAAATAACAACAGTCCTTTATAAAACATATGTCCCATATATTTTAGACTCCCTACAACGGAAATGTTCATAAGTCATAACTACAATGACACTCCAGTTAAGTATCAAAATGTTCTATTTTTATTTTTTATAAATCACTATTAAATAACAGATTTGTAAATTGTATTGATTTGTAAGTTTATCACCTTTTAGTTCTAGACAAATCTTTAAATAATGGTCCTACATGCGGTCAATATTTACAGAAATCCGAAAACAAGCTTGTGCATGTGATCTTATAGTTGGATAGTTGATAATTTTTTTATATCATAATTTAAAGTCGATACCTGATGAGGTTAATGATAAAATTACCAAAATGTTAATCATTTATTTTTGTGTAAGGGGGTCTTAAGCCTGTTAGCTTAACTGTTAGCCTCCCTCACTCGGGTTCCCCCTTGTGCAAACTCTACATAATAATTCATGTACATTATACCTATCTATAATAAGAAAATAGATTTTCGAAAAAAATCGATTCAGCACTTTTTGGTCACGTTCTAACAATCGCATAATATTATTATATAGGTACTCTCTACTCACGTCGTCTTCGTCGTCTCGCACGCTGTTCATCCAGAAGCACATGGCCATGCATATGAGCACTGCCCCCGAGGCGACCAGGCCGACTCCAATGTACCGGACAGCCGGCACGGGTTTCGTGTGGTGGTCGGCCAGCCCGAGCCAGTTGAACAGGGCGCCGATGCACACCAGCGTCATGCCAAACCGGTACGGCCGTTGCGATTCTTCCGGCACGATCAGCGCCATTTCCGGGTGTGTGGTGGTCTCGACGATGTTGGCGACGCTCGCGCAGTGGTTGCCTGTTGTCGTCGTGCCAGTCGTTTCCAGTAAATTATAATAATATTTTTATATTTATATTCCGTCGACTACCGCGACACTTGTTGCTCCGACTGCGACTGCTGAAACAATAATACGGCAACGCGGATGCAGTGAGTCTGACTACTACTGAGCTAACATATCGATTTGCACATTTTCAAAAACAGCGTATATCGTAGTTAAATGATTCCTATGCATATATGTTTATATTATGTAATATTTTGTACAGGTATACAATTTTTGGTTGACAGATCGAGTTTTTTACATGGTTTTCGTCCAAAACCTATGAATTAATTATTATATTCGTCGTTTTCTTTACAGTATCGTAATATATATAAAAAAAAACATGGTGACTATATACCACGTTAAGTCGATACATGTTTAATGTGTTTACGCTTAAATATAACATTGTATAATATTAATTAAATATGTATAATATGTTATTATGTAGATTTTTAAAGAATAACTAACAATTAATAATCAATATATTACAATGGTGCCTTTATTTAAATATTAGACTCTCTTATAAATTATAATATTATCTGGTTGACCGATTGTTTTAATAAAAAAATTTAGATTTGATGAGTATATTGTATATTGAAAAACGATTTTTGTATTATTATTTATTATATAGGTACTTGATTTTTTCTTAAACACATTATTAAATTATTCACTAATCGTCGCACTGAAAAGAACTGTATATTGTACGAGTACCTTAAATATTACAATGATGAGCATTGTGTTAGATTCATAATTTCGGCGTTCATAAAAAAAAAACAGTTTTAATAGAAGTTGAACGGTTCATGAAAACAGTAAGTACCTATACGTGAAAACTTAAGGTGAATGAACCAAATTTTTTTTTTTTATAAAAAAAGTAATTTCTTCTTTTTTGATTTGCTTTCCTTTTGTCAATCGTCACTGATATACAGCAGCAGTCGTTTGCTGTAGCCTGTAGACACCTATACAAGTATACAACTTCACGGTTCACTAAACGCATAGCGCTTCACGCACTATTAGTATCACTTCCTAACAATATACACACAACAAAACCACTGCAGTGAATAGAGTACCAGCTATTATTTAAAACTCATTCCACGAATATAATATTATTATAATAATATTCAGTGATATTTCTCTCCGGCGAAAACTAACGACTGCTTTCAGTTCATAATATTTATATAATAATTTACTAATTAGTATCATAAATTGAAATCTCACGTTTTATAATTTAGCAGCGGTAAATATAAACGATAATACAGTAATTAAATAGGTATATTATATACTATTGAGTACCCATACAAAATAGATATGCGCTATATCTATCCATACTTTAATAGTTTAATTGCTTTAAACACTACATATACCTTTCCATATAAGTACCTACCTACCTACATAATATGGGTACAAGGCGAATCGCTCAACAATTTATATGGCTAATATTTTATGCTGGATTATTGTGTGGTAAACTCTTTTATTTACTACCCCACTACGAAATAATGAACTGTAAACGTATAAAATGAAACACTTTTTACACGGAGCAAGGCGTAGTAATGTGTGTATACCTACATAAATGCACAATAATACAATTAAAGAATGCTGATATGAGGTTGAATGTCTATTAGTGTTAATGCAATAGTATCTATACTTGTATACCTATCACATAATATGATATATGTATTATTATAATTTATAATATACGTACTCAGAAAACAATTCTGAGCCAACATAGGTTTATCCAAAATTGGTTGAGATTCATATGAAAATGTACAAATATGGGTAAAGGACGCGAAATGATAGTTTATAAGCTTTTTTAGTGTTAGTAATTCAGGGTACGTAACTTTCCTGTAAATACTCAATGAATAATCTAAAAAAAAATTTACAATTAACAAAATAACAAATACTTGGTAATAAAACAATAGATAATGGGAAAATAAAAAAATATTGGTGCTAATACCTACATGGAAAAAAATTCTGATTTTGCGGATGGGTTTTTTCGGAAAAAACCCGATAAAACCGACCATTATTACTTTTCTAATAAAACCCACAGGGTTTTTTGGGGTTTTATTTGACAAAACCAGAAAAAACCCAACCGGGTTGGGTTTTTTCTATAAAGCCCGGGTTTTTGCCAACCCCTGGTTAGTATAGTAACAAATCACATAATATTATCTTTGTAAATAAATAATGAAAATAAATCAATCATAAAGATAATTCATAATAATATAGTTAACAAATATAATATGAAACCTATACTTAATTATATTGTCCACAATACACAATATTAGTTTTGTATTTGTTATTTATTAATATTTACAATTTGTTATCAATATAAATATTTAGATAATATTACAGTAATGTAAATTTATGTAGCACTAATGGCCAAGCATTTGAAGCAAAATAAAGATACATTTAAAAAAAATGTAAGTATAAAAAATTATAAAGCTAAAATAATAAATTTGCATAATAAGTTGACACGTACTTGAAATACCAATATACCAAAGAATTGGCATTAACTATAATAAAATATTCATGTAATAAAAGTGTATTATATCCCAAATTTTCTGTAAAAAGTTGTACATCAAACTATTGTTATAAAATAAAACTAATTTAATTTTTTAGAAAATAACGTTATAATTAAGTTGAGACTTTAACACATTTTTTATTTTTGTATAGACATCCGACACTGTTGTTAAGACACTATTGAGTGTAAATAGCCTTTAAAAGCAATGAATTATAATGTGTTGACTATAGTTACGTTTACTTTAAAATTAAAATATTATGCGATTTAAATAAAATTGGTTCATTTCTCTCATTCGTATACAACGTTTTTATCTAACCCGTCTACAGTATTGTGACTGATAACAAGTTTTAATTCATGGGTTATAAGTGGGATATTTCTTAATCTCTTATCGTATTATCAGATGTTTTCTTCTAATAAAGGTTAATAGTTTTTACCGACACCTTGACTTTGTTTAAACGTCAACTATAGTCTATAACTACCTAGTTTATTTACATGTAGGAACCATATATAGGTAGGTACAATATTTTGATATGATACACCTAGAACCTAGTAACAAACAATACAATTTGTACGTAAACAAGATATATCAATACAACAATAATGTAACAATAACAGTACGTAAAAAGTAATAATAAGTACGTCGTTCATGAATAAATTATTATATAAGTTTACATTTTGTTGTAGGTAAATGCAAATAAAAGAACTCATACGTCATATAGTATTATTCAAATTTTAATTGTTAATTTGTTATAATTACTATGCGTGTAAACTGATATGTACACGTCATAATATAAACGAATGCATCATGCATGCATATATATCTATATATTATTTGTATAAGAAAAATAAATAAGAATGCGTAGGTAATTAATATTATCTATTTATAAGTTACCTACTCATTTAAAACACATTCTAATTAAAACTTCAATTAAATTAAATTCATAAATCATATTTTATGTAGGTATACCTATTAATCTAATATTACTATATTAGAATTTAGAACACTATTATACAATAATAAATATTATGATCGGTTCGAGAACATCAAATTTACATAACATTTAGGCTGGCACTAATAATTAATGATTTTCTATAATTGAAATACTATTTTAAGTACACTATACAAGTTTTTACTATATAGGTAACTTCAACTTTTGTTCAAAATTTGATTTTGATATTATATCGGAACCTCTGAAGATTATCGTACTTAGAACATAGAAAGTTAAAAACGTACTTGTCTTTTAAACTAAACATCATAAAAATGATTGTGTTTAAAAAAGATATATTTTTTTTCAATAATGTAATTTTATAGACTTTAAATTATGTAAAAAGTTTTCGAAATAAGAAAAGCCTTAAGGTGCGTTGAAAAAATCACTTTGTAAAGTTACTTATTAGTTATTTGTAATACAATTTATAAAACGTACATTTATAATTAGTGGTACCTAAATTAATTAAATTTCTATATTCTTCTCAGAACAAAAGTTTACGCACAGTGCATAATATAAGTTATTTAATATTATTATGTAATTTATATTTACATAAAATATATTTAAGTAAACTAAGTTAATTTAACACTTAATAACTTTATATAAGCAAAGACCTATTATTATTTATGGTCCAAAAAAAATTTAAGACATTCGCTTTGATTTAGAAATGTTATCTACTTAAAAAAAAAACACAGATGCGAGAAGATGTTTGCAGCATTAATATTATTCTGTACAACAGTATATAGGTACCTAATATTTGGAATCGTAAAATTTTTTTTTTAATTCAAAATTTAAATTATCTTCTTTGTTATAAAAAATAATAATTACTACAATTTATGATCTATTTGTATGCATTATGTAGTGAACACTGAACACTATATTAAAGTCTTCACATAAATACATAGTATTATAATTTTTATATTATTATGATATTATAATTATCTTGTTATCTTGACAGTTATTTAAAAAAAAAAATACTATAGGTAAATTCATACTTTATTTAATACTTTTATACGTCTAATACCAGTAGTCAGTATATTGCCTATTTGAATAACTAATTTATTATTAGTAGGATGTATAGTAATTTAAATTTGATTTCATGTATTAGGTACAAGGTAATCCTAAAACAATATAAATGTATGATATTCAGCGAAAATCCGGCACTTTTAATGTGATCCGGAAATATGGGATTCACTATTATTACTAAACAACTCTATATACCTATATAATTTAATTTATAAACTTTATTTTGGTATGTTAATAAAAAAGTAATTATTTAATTTAAGTTTTGAGTGCTTATTATGGTGTAAAAATGTACAGTAATAGTTATTTAAATATTCAAATAGTACCTATCTTAGAGACATTCAATATGTTTTTATGATTTATAAAATAGTTAAATTAGATTTAAATTTTTAAGGGGTATGTATACCGACCGTTTCTAAGGAGTTCAGTATAGGTAATTTTCTAATTGTGTGCATGGAGTCGTGTAAATGTGTGCACGTACGTACACGCAAATGTCAGTAACGCAATATTTTACACTCTAATTACAAATGTGAATTTTAGTGAAACACTGAAACTTAGTTTCGTATTTCCAATAATATAGCTTACTGAGTGACATTACAGTATAAACACCTATTATACAAATTGAAGAGAAGAAGTTTATCTAGACTTTTATAGGAGTCGATTTTCGATATTTTATTTTCAATTTCCAATAGTGAACTCTAAAACTTGTGATATTTTACTTTTTGAATTTGAATTAGGTATTGAGTTTAGTAATTTATTACAAAATCAAAAATTGACTTCTATACAGACACAGATTAACTTCTCATCTACAATATTGATAATAGGTGTTTTTACTCTCAAACCATATTATTGGAAATACAAAAGTACATTTTCATAGATTTTTTCAATACTATTCATACCCCTTAAACATTAATACATTTATGAACCAACTATAAAGAAAGAAGGAATTGTTGTTTGATAATTGATAAATATCTATAACAATATAAATAAAACATTATTGTATACTTTTCATTATCAATTAAAGATCTAATGAGTCAAATGTAGCACAGATAATATTCCATACATTTTGATACTTCAGTTTTTTTGTTAAGCAAATTGTTACACCCAACAAATATGGTGCAAACAGGATATATAGAGACTCGGAAGTCGGAGTGGACATTCGTCTCGCATTGCTTTGTACAGACCCAAACAGTATCGTTTTATTATTTTTTTTTTATTGAGAATAAGGGTCAGAAGCTAAGCTAAAATAATTTTTTTCATTGGGATAAATTATAAGTTAATAATTACGTTCTATGAATATATTATATTTCATTGACTCTTGAACGCCACAAGTAGGATATATTATTTTAAAATTGTTTTCTTCTTCTTTATTTGTTAATAAGTGCTAATGGAAGAAATTTGTGCTGCATATGATATTCTAAGTCGATTTACAACTACTTCGTCTCTTCTGTTGTACGATGTCAGTTAAACCAAACATGTGTAGTATTTCTGATTACTCTTAATTGATCACACCTTGATACCCATTTTCTTTTCAACTTTCCTTCAAATTGGTTTTAAATGTGTTTATTTTATTCTAATAATATATAGTACCTTCTCTATCAAAGTTTTTTGATTTATCTTTACGAAGCCAATTCACTCTTTCTTTTTTAATTAATTACAATATGTTGTGTGTAATCAGTATGCAGTTAATATATTGTCATATTTCTGTACTGATATCTATTTATATACATTGATGCTAGAAGTGGAGTATTTAGGGGGGGGCGACGGGGGCAATTGCACCGTGGTGCCAAATTCTGAGTCCTCAAAAGGGCGCCGTTGCTAGAGCTTATAACAAAATTATTTTTTTATTTTATTGGATTTGTTGAGAACTTATATTAGTGATAACTGATAAGTGAATACCTGTATCTTTCTTATAATATCTTTTACATTTCTATACATATTTTTATGTAATATATATGTATATATATAAATAATGTATTTTATCAAATTGTCGTAAAAAAGGTTAAAAGGCTAAAATCAAAATCAAAATTATAATTTGTTTATTTAATTAGGAATAAACGGAGTGTTAATGGTAATATAAAAGTTTTCTCTAAATTAGTGGAAGCATAAATGCAATGAGAGGAAAATATACATTTTGGGTTATCAATTATCACTTTTAAGTGGCTTGAAACCGATTGAAAAAATTTCTGTTTTGGTTTCGATTTGTAAACCGGTTTCCAATTTTTTTCGGTTTTGGTTTTGGATTTTGTTTTCGGTTTCAGTTTTTAAACGGTTTATAACGGTTTCAAAAAACGGTTTCAAGACCTAGACTATAAATTTACTTTCATTCTTAGTTTATTAAGTTTTTTGAATCTCTGGATCGAGCGTCCGATCGCCTATTATGTAAAGTAAACTTTCCGAAATGTCAAGATACAAAGATTTTCAAAAAAATACCGTTTTTTAAATTATATTTTTGGTTTTTAATTATAATACAGGTATCAAATTTTTTTCGAGTCGGTATTGAATTTAATACCGGTTTCCAATTTTTTTCGGTTTCGGATTTGATTTTGTTTTCGGTTTCATAACGGTTTATACCAGTTTCAAGCCCTGCACTATTAACTGAGAGAAAAAGTAAATTGTAAATTACAGTTTTTTGTGAAAACGAGTAAAAGGAAACTGAGAAAAAAAGGGGCGCCAAAATGTGTGTACCCAGGGCGCCAAAATCGTAAATACGCCACTGGATGCTAGCCTTCGATAACTTTTAAAAAATATTCGTATACAACTCAAATTTGCATGTTTGTATCTTAACAAAACATTATTGTCGGCAGTCGGTAATATAAATATTAAAATATGTACATTAAAATTAAATAAAAAGAATTGGGTACCTACTCTCTATGTTTATTTAATGAAAATTAAATTAATTTTCATCTCTAGTTAACAGTCTTTTCTTAAAATAAAATTAATAAATCTTATTGATTGGTACTTCATGATAAATATTAATTAATTCAAATTTTCAGAAATGACTCCAAATGCGAAATCATGTTTTGTGTATGTATTTTCATCAAATGTAAACCTTAAAATAACATAACAAGTGTTAAGAACTTTAATTCATTAACTGCGTAATAGGTATGTACTTATTAATGTTAAAATGCATATGATTTGTGTAGTGTACATAATATACTTATAAGTGATTAATCCAAACAATATTAGTTTATTTTATTATTTTGTGTATAAGTAGGTTATATTTGATTTAATTTGTCATACATATCATATAGTATAAAAATAAAAGTTATATATGGCAAATAAACTTTTATTGATTGTAGGTACCTGTATATACAATTACTAAAAAAAAAGTTTTATATAAAACTAGGAAGGTGTGTTTTTTGAAAACTACCTTGACCTTGCCAAGATATATTATTATCTAAAGTCTAAATGACAATGAAGGCTAATAAACTTTTTTTTATAAAAATAAAACATGTGAGTATCTAGATTTCTTATGAAAAAAACCAGTAGGTACTAAAAGTTTAATATATTTTACCGCATCATTAAATTTAATCATACAATATTCATCAAAAGTAAAGTAATAATAATGTTAAATTATATTGAACTCCATGTTACATATTTTTTTAGCTTAATGCAAATAATTTATAATATTATATTATAAACAAGTATTGGTATCAACTGTTAGTGTTCTTTAACGGGATTTAGTAAATGTTATATTAAAGCACTTATACCCATGGTATCACGGCTTGTACTAAGCGTCAATATAAGAAAATAAAATTACTGGGATTTAAATTAACCTATTCAGTATTCATATTATCTGCAGGTGTTTAATATTGTAATGGTTTGTTAATACGCATAACGCACAATCGACCGGATAAGATAATTCATTTTTGAGCAGTACCTACCAATAGAATAATATGTAATTAGAACAGGGTGTTTTATGGTGATCAGCACTTCAAGGATGTATTATATCTATGCATAACACTGAGAGTATGACTAAAAAATATAACTATAGTATTATTCTCTTATTATTACCTATAGTGGGTACTGGGTACATTTTAATATTATGTTTATTATTAAGTATATGTTATTGATGTTGTCTAGATATACGAGTGTCTCATATGTTACAATACAACTACAATATAGAAAAATGATTTAACTAATCAGAAAACACATAAATTAAGGCATTCGTAGTCATATGGATATCCTATTATTAATAAATAGTCTAACATAATAATATTAAAAATGCAATTATTTAGATATTTTTGAACATAATTATCTCATTAGGTAATTTTTTTTAAATGTATTCTTATAATTCTCGAAAACATTTTTAAAAAGTTACACGAAAGAAATTATTGCTAGAAATTGTATTTAACTACCTTTTTTTTATATACAAATCAAAGAAAGTAGTGACAATGACCTACATCAACAGGATTTATTTATAACTGTTAAGTCTTAAACTATATTCAAACCGGTTGATAAGGAAAAAAATGGTTTTTATTTGATCAATATTTTATAGTTATAAATTATAATTTTTTAAAACAATAGAAATATATCTGTACTTCTATTATTTTTAATTGGGTAAGATATTATCCTTACTTCTGAACACATAAAGTTTAATAACACAAAACTGCTCGTTCGACATTCAATTTAGAAGCATTAACATTTAAAAAAATATAAGCATCCAATAATCTACAATTAAAAAATGATGTTCTCAATGAAAAAAAAATATGTTAGAATGGCGGAAGGGTGGATTTCATATGGGCAAATAACTAAACATTTCATATCGTTTGTTTTAATTGATACTTATCATGTGGGTGAAATTTACATATGGTCCCCTAGTATATCTAATACATCGTTTGGGTGATCTTATATACAGTCACAGAAAGATCTAACGAAAAAAAAAAATTGATACTAGTTAAACGTATGAAAAAAATTATGAAAATTGTATGGATAATAAATAATTTAAGAAAATATATACTTGTCAGGAAATTCCCAAAAATAATATATTGAAAACATTTTTTACGTTTTAAAATTTAAATTAGCTTATTCCAAAAAATATTGACATTTAAAAAATTCTGAAAAATAAACTACTTAACATGTTTTAACTATGAAAATTGTTCTTATAATCAGATTAACAAATTGGCTTTTTTGAAATATTTTTAATTTTAATTTTCAGTTTCAAGAAATAAAAATTAAAACAATTTAAAAATATTGATTATGTCATTACTCATTACATTAGTCAGTTCTTCTGTTACACCCTGTATATAATTTAGGAAAACCTTATACTGACACCTAATAATATGTCCACTACATTTTCCTTTCCGTTTTTAGAGACTTAGTTTTGAGCACTTCAAAATGATTATCGCCTATTGGCGTTTTCAATGTAGTAGGTATACCTAGTTAATATTATAAAAGTTGTTATTCCTGTATAACACGAGTATATACTTACATATTATAATTATAATATACTACTATATCAATATACTAGATCAAGACATGCTATATGACTATATATATAACAAACATAAATATAAATTCACTCAAATGATTGCTTTATACATCGCCCAATATATGCTTTACTCAGGTAAAATTTGGGTCATTCGCTCAAATGAATGACGCCCCCAAATGGAACTTCCTAAATTAAATAATAAATCTTAGTGTTTTAAAAATATTGTCTTGATATAGGTATATGGGTATATAAGTACCTTGTTAAAAATTCCAAAATTTGAACAGGGACATTATCCAAGGACGCTACACGGACATTTGTTGCCTCCGTCTTACAAGTGCGTAACGCAAATGTAAGCTCAGCAGATAACGTTTAGCTCCGTTAGTTTAAAAATTGGAGTGAACTTGATGGTAAGAACATTATTTGTGTTCGTATGTTGTTTTCTACGATAGTTCAATTTTTTAGCAAGTTATTCGCATATAATACAGCGAAAATTAAAAATGCTCATAACTCACTTAAAAATTTATAATCCTAAAAAACGAACATACGAACACAAATAATGTTCTTCCATCAAATATCATAATAGGTCGATTCACTCTAGTTTTCAAATTTACGGAGCTAAACGTTATCTGCTGAGCGTAAATTTGCTATGCTACGCATTTCTATAGGACGGAGACATCAAATGTCCGCGTTATCTTAAAGGATACAAAAAATATATACTCATGCTAGCTGAATTACAAAGTATATAAAATTAGTCTACAACTATATATTTATGCTCATCTGATTTACATAATTAAACTATTGATGAATTCAATATTTAGCTTACGATAACCTTTAAAACGGTTAATGGTTATTGATGATAACTAATTAATATTGGCACTAAATTTGGCGCATTGTCCAATATAAAGATTTATAGAAAAAATTCAACATAAAAACTAAATATTGACCTTGCAACAACTACTTACAACAGTCTTTAGCCTCACAATTTATACATTTACTTTCATTGTACAACTCTTTGTTTGGGATATTAAATGAACAGTTACTTTGATATCCGGATGGGTTCAAGTTTAATCCTAATTCCTTATGCAACCATTACACTTAATTTTCAGTAGGTACCTACAGGAACTAACCATATAAATGGTGATGTGATTGAGTGATTCATAAACCGTTATACCTTATGCGTCATAATTAAGATTTTAAGAATTTATAATCTGAAGATTGTCAGACTTTGTCATTATCTTGTGAATGATGAATCACTGTTTTTTTTAAATATAACTATTTTATTCTTCAACATGTTACGTTTGTATGACAACAGTTAATTTGATAAAATCATAATATTATCTATAATATAATATAATAAATAATATGTAGGTATATGTAATAGAATACAAATCTTTAAAAATATATATTTTAGAGCTAGTGTAAACATTAAGTTTTTAAATGGAAAAAGTCCAAACAAATCATTTTATGTTTAGTTAATTCAGTGTATACAACTAATCGATTATTATCCATCAGGTTTAATAAATTACCCAGTAAATTAAGTATATAAAATATAAATAATTTATTTATATTATGTTATGTCTTTATACTTTATAATGCACTGAATAATAAAAATTTTGATGGTTTATGAATCAAACAATATATTCTATACGATAATTTCCAAGTTAACTATTTGTTTCTGTACCTAATAGTAAAACGAATCATCAATAAATCTTATAATATAGGTATTTATATGCACTCGTTGTTCATTATATATATTTTATTTGAAATACTACCCAAGTATAATATTAACTTTATTTTTCATATTATGTTTTGTGTTGGATTTTTCAATTGTATACAATACATAAAATCTGGTAGAAAAGTATAAATAAATCATGATGTCTGTAGCCTGTAGGTACCTATCTGGTAAACATCTACATTTTTACTTGTAATGTATAACATATAGTACCTATCATTTGACATTGAGTATAGATTGTACAATTAATATCGGTATATCCAATGATACTGTGAATAAATGTTGTATTAATATTATTTTACTTTAATAATTTGTAGTTTATACCTACTATTTATTTGATTGTAAATGATTTTCAGCAGCCATTGTTGTTAAGCAGATAATTTTTTTGTTGAAAATTATGCATTTAAATCAACATCCAGAGTTTAGACAAATAGTTACTTATTTATAAACTAGGTACTTAATGTAAGGATAACAATCCTTAATAATGGTTTTCATCAAGCATAAAATAGATAAAATATTTAGCTAGATAGGTACAATAAGTACTGTAATAAATATTCGGACAATATTATTTAAATTATAAAATTTTAATATTCATTTTTAGTTAATATAACTTTCAAATCATAATTTATCCACCAAATCTTTAAACCTTTTATCATTGACTTTTATCCTAATATGGAACATGAAGTTCCATAGTTCAGAAAATAGTAAATTGTTCAAAATTCGATATCTGTAGATTATTTAAAAAAAAAGAAATCATCTGTCTAACAATAATTTGTAGCTAAATAATGTAATCCTCGTTTGAAAAATGAAAGTTTGTATCACCACTGGAGAGTATTTAAATAGCATAAAATAGGTAAGGAAGTATTTGAAAATATATTCTATAGCTAAACTTAAAATATCCAAATATCAGAATGTGAATAAATAAGTTATTTAAAAAAAATATGTGGTGATCAGTGATCTTGCCTGTTGAATCACTCTGTATATAAAGTATTTCTGTCAATTTCTTTCTATTATTATAAATAAATGCATATGAATTTTTACTATTCTGATGTGTGAAGGTGAACTTATTACTTATATTTATATTATATTCGTATGAATAAATAATTAAGGATTCAGGAAAATTCGTTCAATATCACGATATAGGGCATTAGAAGATATTAATTGAGTCTATTACGACCCTCATAAAATATTCGAATAAATCAACCTTGTTTCAAATTTACCTGGTACCTACGCATATGACAAGTAACGATAAATAAATGGTTGTAAAAAAGGCATAATCGGTATCCAACGGCGACGGCCCAGTATACATATTAAAGTGACCTTGGTGTTTTGTTATCAAAATTTGTGAAAAAAAGTGTGCAAGTAATGAATGAACGTATATAATACTACTAGGTATATGACAAATGACAATTCAAAATATGTATGTGTAGGTATAGACATATTGTACACTGCAGTAATGTATACGTAGGTATATATAATCATTAATATTTAATTTTACTTCGCACTCGAATGTAAAACGATTATGTAAAACGTGTTTATTAATAACTACTAAGACTAACTCCACATTTTTGTATTATTACATTTAAATATATATATATTATGTTCATAAAAATGTAGGTAGTACAAGTTAATAATAATTCGTACAATGTTACCACAAACAAGTTCTTATACAATATAATATAATAAATTAACTTTTTAATAAATCTAAATCATAATAAACCATATTATTACATATTTACACGCACATATGGAGTAGACACAAACATCAAAAAAATGTAGGTATACCACCTGCTTATTATATTTTAGTTTTGAAAAAAATCAAAAGTTTAAGATTAATAAATATATATCTATTGGGTAAAACTAAAGGTGCTGTTGAATTTCTCCTTAGTCCTTGAGATAGGTGCAACTCAAAGAACTTTCTATTTATTTGTTTAATTTATTTGAAGCCAAATTCCTGATAAGTTCGATAAAATAATACTTATTTGTATGTATCATTAATAATGGATCCGATTGGATCGTAATATTAATAGCCCATTATTTTTTCTAGTATATTTGGATTCTGAGTGGAGTGAAGAATGTATTTTTATGCGAAACTTTTTTTGAGTAGGAGTATTCAAAAAGTTTTGATAAAGTTCTACGTAAAAAAATATTGTGTTGTTATATTACAGATAGTGAAGTACAAAATATAATCATCAATTAAGATAATATTTTTTTTTTTGTATAATGTTATTAATAATATCTAATAAAATAAATATTTTAAAAAATGTTCTTTTTAAATTTAAATTTAAATGTATAGGCAATAGGCATCCTCTACATAGATTTAAAAATGTGTATATAAATACATAATACTAAAGGTTTATTTAGTTTTATGAAATTAAAAATAACGACGGTTTTGTATATTTTTTTTAAAACTATTTAGGTACTTCAAAGTTATTTTAAAATTAAAATACACTAAAATCAAATAAATATTGAAATAAAAGATTTATTATTAAACTCATACAATTGTAATGGTTAGTCTGCACAGTCTGCACAGTAGGTACGTTTTCCAAACATAATACCTGATTATCTATATTGGAATTCCAAGGTGAACACATTTAGATCTATAAAACCTATGAACCTACAATTAGGATTATTTCTGGGATTATTAAACTTCCTGTAAGTTATTTTAAATGTAAATTGAGACTGGTTTAATATAAATTTCAATATTTATATTCTTAAATTTTAGTCTTTACTCTTTATATAGAAAAATTAATTACAATTAATGTTGGCTGAAGACACCTTTATGATTTTTTAAAGATAATAATACATTATAATATAGTCTCCCAAAATAGTATAAAAATATATGTTTATCTATAGCAGGAATGGGCAACTCAATGCTACTAGAGTGTCAATTTTGGATGTTCAAAAATCTAGCGGGCCAGAGAACATAGAAAGCAAAAGCAAAACCTAATGTTAACTATACCCCTATAAATCTATATATATAAAAATGAATGTATGTCAGTGTGTGTGTCTGTGTGTCCATGTTACCATGGTTACCAAGGTTGCCATGGTTACTAAGGTTACCAAGATTTCATATCAATCTATATATATAAAAATGAATGTATGTCAGTGTGTGTGTGTGTGTGTGTGTGTGTGTCCATATTACCATGGCAACCATATCTGTATATAAAAAACAGTAAGCTGATTGACTGCTATCAACGCACAGCTCAAACCATTGGACGGATCTGGCTGAAATTTGGCATACAGATAGCTATTATAATATAGACGTGCGCTAAGAAAGGATTTGCCAAAATTCGCATTTTAAATAGGTGCTGAAACAGGGACATTGAGATTCACGATAGAAATTGGAAATTTTATTTTTATTTATTTATAGTTGCCATTGGTTACAGTCTACATTAGAAATTAGCATTTATTTATTGGTTGCCATTGGTTATTCGGGCAGATCAGGTACAAGCTTGCATCAAATCGAATTATTGAACAATGCTTACCAGGGTGGCAGAGTTGCACTTACCGCAGAAAATTACACCCAAAAGGAGTTCAACAATCATAATTTTTTAAGAGTTGCGATTTTTTACGAGCAACCAAATTTATTATATTAATCCACAGTATTACATCAAAATAAACTTGGTATAACTTTGATACTTTAGAGTTAAATCATACACTTCCGTACAAACAGCACGGGGTCCGCGATCTACCGCAGGTAGATTGCCTACCTGATAATGTACTGCTGCGATTCAGAGTTTTTATTCAGGGCAACGGGAAAGATAAGATAAATTTTGAACACCATACACGTTAATAAATTGAACAAAGTTTGAGTAGGTAGTATTGAGTTGATCCATTTAACGGGCGACGAAGTGCACGGGATCAGCTAGTAATATAATATTATTTACATTTAATAGTTCAATACTAGATAAGAATTTATATCTACGTTGTACGGTACACATTATATCGATTTTAATAATTTTATATTTTTATAAACTAAATTGAAATGTAGCACTGTCCAGTGAAAAATGGTTAGCACTACTACTAATTACTAGATTCACTATTCCGCCGAACAAGACACTGAAGTTGAAAATCGAAGCATTATTCCTACTACTTATCGTGTACTCAGAAACAAATAAAAATATAAAAAACACACATCATTGTAAAATCAATACATTCATCTCTCAGAATATAAAATGTATGATAATTTTTATATACAGTTCTGTGGAATTATTTATCTTAACTAAATCGACGCACGAATAATTAGGTATTGAGAATGTTGGTATAGTGTAATCTGAAAACTTTTTCCAAAGTCAAAACCTAACCTAACTATATCGATTATATGGGTATTATGTTTCCGTTCGTTGCGAATTTCGTAACTGGATAATACCAATAGGCAATAAATACGGTTTGAATTTTATAAACAAATATATCGTTTATAGATATTTTTAGTGTATACTATAGAGTACCTATAGCTGAGAATATTGTAGAGCTGATTTACTGATGTAATATATCAATATATGCATAATTATGCAAATACATTGTTAAGATAAAGTTTTTTTTTTAAATTTGATCTTAAGCCCAGCAACTATGGTCATTAGCTGTTTTCAGTTTTGTAGGTTAGTATGTCGGTAGGGGGAGGAATACGTGAGTGTTTGTTTGACAGATTTTTGATTGGCACCCTTAGGTATCTGCCATGCCCGGGTGCGGGATGGTGGAACTTGTTCTCCGGACACCATGACTTGCCCGAAGAAAAATGCCGCCCATGACTGAGGTATCGATCCAGCTTCTCAGCCGACGCCTTAGGCCGCTCGGCCACTCCGCCCCCCTGAGAGATAATGTTTATATTGTTAGCATAATAGGTACGTAATTAATAATTTTAAATTATTTAATATATCTACTTTATTCTAATATTATACCACAATTAATTTATTATTTATTATAAATATTGTGATACGATTGGTATTATATTGGCTTTAAACTATTTTATAGTAATGTAATTTTAAACATTCTAAATTTAATGGGATAATTTAGCATTAATTATTAATTATCAATTTTAGATTTATATGATATTATAGGTACGTAGCCACATAGGAATAATAAAGAACACATAAAGAATAATTTATTATATATGTACATACATTTAATTTCCTTGGGTAATTCCGTAATAATTGTGTAAAGTATAATACGCAGTTTATACAAACATACTTTTTATAGTCATGTGTATAACTTAATATTTTGGGCATGTTAAATCTAATGTTAAGTAATATTGAACTTTGCAGAAGCAGAAGTTATAGTGTACATATTATACATAGGTACCTACATAATAACAAATATTTAGAACAAAAACTGTCAAAAAAAACCACATATGTTAATTATTACTTTGTTACCGTTTCTTTCGTTAGCTTATTCAAATAACAAATTAATGCTAACTTATCTTAGAATTAGATATTCAACTGTTATGTGTAATGTGTATACAATACACATTATAATATATAGGTATTTTGAAGTGTTTACAATATTTCTGTTTTCTAAAATAGTGTTTTAAAATTATAAAATGTATTTAACCTAGCTGTATTGAAATGGATATCATTAAATGCTATTTAAATTAGTCGCTTATAAAGTTATATTATAATATAATATTTAAGTTTGATTTTTAATTTAAAAATATTATGAATTTACAATATTACCTCGTAATAAAATTATTATTTTATGCATACACTTTTTAAAGATTAACAATACACAATGGATCGTTTGGAATTTAAAAATTAAACAAACAAAACTTGCATGCTTTAGAGCCTATAATTTTATTATCTATCAGCTGCAAAAGTATATAGTATATCTAATAGTATTTAGTAGTAGTAGGTATTATATAAAACAGATAAAAAAAATCATTTTTTTTTTCTATTATTTATATGATAGTAACTATATAAGGTACATTATCATATCAATGAGCATAATGAATAAGTTGTATGCATATTCACAATTTGGACAAACACAATGACAACATAAGTGCATAACACAAATTACTCATTGAATACTAAATAAACAAATATATTCCCGACCAATATACCTAATCATATATGTAACAATGGTATCACTGTTATTCAAAATTACATATAATATGTACGCCGTTGTACGTTTTACCTAAATAATAAGAATACAACTGTGTTTGCTAGTTTTGGATATGATGACGCATTTAATGAATGATGCATGCACAATAAATAAAATTTATCAAACCATTTTTATTAATTTTTTTATTTTCTTTTAACTGTAAATAGGTTGGGTTACACAGTTTACATATAGTTTTAGATCAGGTGTATCAGAAATATTGTTTATTATTAAAGCGGTTTACATTTTCTTAACGTAATTTGGGATTCTGCGCGTTTTATGACACTTTTTTAGTTGGTACTTGATTTGTTTTATTATTCTAATTTTTACTTTTTTGGTCTAAGTAATACTTAAAATGATTCGAGAAGCTAAATTTTAGTTAAATAATTTTTTGTCTTTTTCATACGTTTTCTTGGATATCTACGAGGAGAAAATTTTGCTCGCCAAATATATGAAATTAATGGCATTCACCTACTTTCAACAAAATCAATTTTTATTCGATATTTTTAAAAATAAATTATTATTAATAAACTGAAAAATATTAAACAATGCATACAAAAAAAGAAAAAATGTCTCAAATAAGAGCTCTTTCTAAGATTCTACTTAAAATATATTATATGTGTATAATGGGTTAGACCAGAAGAAAATTAACTGTATTTATGTTAATGTATTTAACAATACATTTACATTGTAAAACACTAATCACTTTCACTTGCGTTTTAACAAAAAAAAATACCTGTACTATGCAACATGTTTTTATATTTTTAGGAAAATTGTTTAGGATAACAGATGGATACCACAAAGCTATATAAAAGTGTTAACTATTTTATAAGAGTTTACACTGTTTACAATTATGTATAAAGAAACTAGAGGTCTCTATTTCACGTGTACATAGGTCCGTGTACCTCTTATATATACGGAATACGGATACACGAGAAATTGAAATTCACGCATCCAATCACGTGAATCTGTGAATTTAACTTCACACGAATCCGTGAATTTTCGTATTAAACCACTCGTTTATTACATGTGGAATTTTATTTTCAATGGTTTTCTAGTTTTTACATAGCGGTGATCGGTGATCAATTATTTATTTTTAACCAGAAACTCCGCACAAAACTAATATTTTAGAATGAGGTTCTTTCGATAGTTATCTATTATGAAATTTATTTACATTTTACATACTTTTAAAATCAATTAAAAAATATTCAAATTGAACAATTTTTTTTTTTATAAGAAATTTACAATCTATTCTCAATTTGAATAATAAGCAAATTTGATAAGAGTATTTACATATGAATATTTTGAGAGAAGAAGCCACCCATTAGTGACACTATACCTATAGGTAAATAAAAACACAATTTCATAAATTACGCTAAGAAAATTTTGTAATACCATACAAATAGATAAAAATAAAAACATGTTTTTTCATTTAATTAATTAATTATTTGTTTACAAAAAGTACAATTTTAGCACGTACATAATGTATTCGTATAATATAGGTACATTGGTAAAAGGAATATATTACGATAATTAATGTATTATTTAATATAGTACGTTGTAGTTTAATACATTCTAACCTAACAGATAAACAGATATCCATGCACATGAGTGTATATATTATAAATTATAATAAGGATATAATACCTATAAGTATTACATGTTGTGTGAAATTAAATAAAAATTATTTATAAAAAATGTGAATGTAATAAATTTTATTCTAATTATTTTCTATGTTGATCAAGAAAAATCAACATATTAAAATTTTATGACAGCAAACAGCTTCTCTTTTATGTAACTTTTTTACCTGCAGTAGAAAAACATATTTTCGAACTTACAGATATTGCCGGTATTGTCAAATATTTAAATGCCAACTAACTTAGGTATAGCTGGATGTTTATGTTCCCATATTCTCCACCACTCGAATGGATCAAAGTCAAATCTTAATTGTGTTTCTGCTATGTATAGCCTTGAAACTGATCAGTTATGTCATTCTCGGCAAGATTTTCATGTTGCAGCCCAGCCCATTCAATTTTGGGTTTTGCTGTTAAACCAATATCTTTAAAATTTTAATTTTAACCATGCAGTTCATGCTGATTAGTGATTACATACTAAATATTGGTGGAACAATTTTCCAATATTTAGAGATGGGCCAGGCTGTCAAAACGTATGTAAGATTTTCATTACAATATAAAAATTTCAGATAATTATTATCGATCAACTATGTTATTGTGGTTGTTGTTGATGGCCAACAATGTCATTTAATAAATGTTTAACACGAGAACGAAGTTCTTCCCTAACATGAATCGGTTCATGTTCCAGATCTTTATACCTAGGGCTTAAAAAACTTGAAATAAGACTTACACTATACATTATTTGAGTAATGTCAAGTTGAAGATCAAATTGCTTTGTTTACAGGAATTATTAACATATCTTCTTTACTAATATTTTATTATAATTTAATGCATTTATAGTAAGTATTATGTTTTAAATACACGTGAAATAAATATCCGTGATTTACTAATTAATTACACTCGTATTTTTAAATTTAAATTCACGTGAACAAAAAATACGTGAGCACGTGAATCTTAATTCACGTTCAGATTAGAGCGTTCTAATAGAAACTCAATAAATATTATTACCATGTCCACATGTTAATTTGTGAATAACAGTAACATGGACTTTTTAAAGTTATTCATATGTTTTTATTCTTTTTAATATAGGATTTTCAGCAATCATGTGATATGCAATAGTATAGAATTTAAGCTACAATGTAATGTTGTGATAAAATTGTATTATATTACATTTGAATTATCTAATACATGTATATAGGTAGGTAAAATAATTCCTAAACAGGGGGCAACTGAAGGTTTGACATCACCCTTTTTAGCTCCCTTGTGATTTTTACAGCTAATAGATTCGGGGCCGCTGAATACGATAGAATATTATTACAAGTGAAAATATATTTTAAGTTAAGAAATTAGTGGAGGGGGAGGGTTGCTACCAACACTTATTAGTTATTAATAAATATTCTTTAAAAAAACAAAAAATTTAAATTCATTGTATTTTTAGGTATTATTTATAATATCACCTATATAGTACCTATAGTTATCATGAATATAAAAAAGAAAAGAAAACCTATAAAACTATTATGTCTATTGATGTAAAATATTGATAATATTTTAGAAGAGAACTTAAACTATCATGTCATATTAATTTATTTATTTCATAAAACAAATTCATTTAGATTGCAGTTATTATACTAACAATAAATTATTTTAGTAAGGTACCATAACTCATAATACAATAATGATATTCTAGTATTCTTTAAAAAGTAGGAATTAAAAGAAAATATGTTTGGTTGTAATACTTTTCTAGTCGTTTCTCTTTAGGGATGTAATGTTACGTGTTTATAATATTTTTATAAATGACTGTTTGAGTCATTTAATCAATTGATGTAACAGAAAGAATCTTCAATTACCTACTTTATATCATCAAGTACCTATTATCTTATATAATACGATTTTATAAAGCAATTACTATTTATAGTCTTAATTCAATAAGCTTGATTAAGGTTTGTTTATAAGAATGTTATTTCAGGAGGGGCGGGCGGAACAGAGTTTTTAAGTTCGTAATCGATTCAGGACATTGTATAGGTATAGTAATTAATAGGTAATAAGGTAAATACAATATAGTCATATAAGTTTTATTAAAAATATATTAATTAATGATTTATAATATTTATATTTAATATAAGTATTTGGTTTTAAGGATTTAGGTTTTGTATTAATTAATTAATTACATAATATAATATTCATGTATAAAATAAGTAGGCTATAGTTATATTTAGATATAGATATGCACGTATACCTACAAGACACAAGTATTAAGTACCTACCTAATTGATATCATAGTTTTAATAAATTGTATATTTTTATAGTCAATATTTAATATTTTTATGAAGTGTATACTATATTTGAAATAATAATGAACATTAAATAGAATATTTCTGAAAATGTCTCATGTCTAGTTACAGAAAGTTGTATTTTTAAAAACTTGTATTTACTATTTGTACGTGTCTTAAATAATATAGTATACATTTTCCTAAATTGAAAACAAAATTAATCTCATTTAAATTCTTATGATATTTATCATGCCACAAGTATATCGCATTACATTATTTGAATAGAAAAAATAATTGAAGCAGTCATATATTATACAACCAACTCATAACTTATTTTCAATACTATCATTGAGTATACATTGTAAACTTGTATACAACATATTATTATATTAAATTGTATAATATTATCTATAATAATGAGCAAAATAACAAGATATTTAAAAAAACAAAGTACCTAAATGAATAACAATTTAAAAAAAATAACCAACAACTTGATATAGTCAAAGTGTCAACAAATTTATTATTTTCGATATTTTGGATCATATATTTTTACACAATATTTTACAAATAGGTTACCTACTTACCTATATAAGTTACATTTTATCATAGGCGCAATTTGGGCTTAATTTATGGGGGTGCTAGATTTATGTGGACCAAAGTAACCCGTGGGGGGCTTCGCCCCCCCACTCCCCTCATAACACCATTCATGCATTCATAATACTACCTGATTAATCAATAATTATTAATATTGAAAAATAAATATATAATACAGGTAAATACGTTTTTTATTTTCATTTGAATATTATAATAAAGATATATGCCTTTGAGACATAGCAAAATTATTTATTATTTCATTTAATAAATATCAAAACTTACTTCTTGGTGTTTATCATTATCATTTTTTGACTTTTTTTCAAAATTGAAAATACTAAAAATATTTTTAGTATTTTCCAGAATAAAATTTAAAAACAATAACAACTTGAGTAGGTAATTAAAATAAAATTAAATATAATTTAAATTAAATTAAATACCTATAGGAAGTTAATGAGGATAAACAATAAAACACGTTACATGTACGTCGCACAGTCGCACAGACTTAACGATTCGAAAAATACGAGTGAAATATTATTATTATTATATAAGTCAAATCTTAGAAATTAATTTATCCTGTTGTCTATGACATAATACGTGTATAACCAATAACAATTAAATGATGCTGTTGAAAATTTGGGGGTGCTAATATGAATTTTGGGGGTGCTAAGCACCCCCAAGCACCCCCCAAATTGCGCCTATGCATTTTATATTAAATTATATTGTATAAATTCTATATAGGTAACCTATAAAATAATGTTTTAACCGTTAAAATAATGTTTGTACATTAAAATTGTATTTACAAGCAACTAATAGATTTAATTTTCGTTTAAAGTTTTAATTACAGCATATTATATGGAATATGGATTCTCCACGCAGAGAGGCACGTCATAATATATATTATTATATTAAAAAATTAATTCAAAAGATTATGTTTATTGATACTACAGAGTACAGATAACGTATATTACAAATATATATTGTATGGTACGAGATTATTGCAGTATAGTAGTCAGTAGGTGATGTAGCTATTATAGTCAAAGATAATATATATATGTTATAGGCAAAGTTCTGCGGAGATAAAGGAATAAAAGAGAGAAGTAATGCATATCTATATGTTTTCTATTAAAAGGTAAACATAATTTTAAAAAAAAAATTTTACTTCCCCTAAAATAATTTAACTAAATTTCCGCTAATAGTTATACTATTATATTATTATTGTTCTTGTTAAAATCAACCTCGGATTTTAAAAATACAATGCAAAGGATTATAATATTTAATAATATTATATTGATAGGACGTAACTATATTATAATATTATATTGCATGATGGGGATTCGGAGAAATTGCATTAAATATCGCGGTTACACAATAGTACGACACTACCGCGGTAACGGTGCGTCACAAAACAATCGTCACAAAAAAAGTATGAAACGCAGTGGCGCAAATAGGTGGGCGAGCTTAGCCCCCTCAAAATCACTCAGAGCCCCCCCAAAAAAATGAAAATTTAATATAATATATTTTAATTAAAAAAAAAATTTTCGGGGCTTGGGCCCCCCTTCAAACATTTTTCTTATTTGTGCCACTGATGAAAAGCTACAATAAAATCAAACAGCGAAAAGTCCCTTACCTCAGTTAGACTCGGACTGGTGTTGCGAGCGTGTGTGTAGCTGTAGTCGCTTACAGACTAAGACGAGTGTTAAGTATTTTGAAAAACCGAAACAGCCTCGCTCTTATTTTCGGTGACGTTATCACAATGCAAACAGACATCCGACCGGTTGACGCGTACCGACGAACAACATATGGATATGATTATTGTTACTATTAACGTCCCCAATTTTAGAGGTATTTGAGATTGGAAATTTGGTAATTCGATTGTAAGTTATATGCTACGTGCTATATATAACATATTATTATTGTCGTTATTATCCGCTAAATCCAACGACAATTTCGCAAAAATATCGTAAAAAAATTTTGATAAAACGGTGTGTGGGAAAAAACACGAAAAAAAACCACTACCGTGTCGCGGCGAATAATTATACTATTCTCGTGAAAAATATAATCTCGCACATTTGGCGAGACCGACGTCGGCCTGATCGTCACTGAAATATGAACCTGACACCGGCGAGTTTGACGCCGGACTACCAACGTGGTCGTGACTCGCGGTATACGCACCGCGCAGACGCCCCGCTGCCACCTGCCACCGCTAACGGAGCTGCCGCGGTTAACGGCGACGGCGCGATAACGCGGTAATGGTATATTATTTAGGTATGGTATAATCGCGTAGATCGGGGCGTCGATTCGTCACGACATTAATAATATATAATCACAATTATTATAAGATCAATTGACGACGGCGTTATTACTCATTATTATCATCGTTATTTCGTATAGTTGTATAACTCGTACTAATATGGTACCGCTTGCTACTGTTTGTTGACACAGCCGCGGTATAGCTGACGGTATAGCACATTTTTTCTAAGGATGTCACATAAATGTTTCTTCACATACTCACCTGCACATATTATTAAATGTACCAAAAAAAAGTATGCTTTAATCAGTTTTATTACTTTAATAACATTCATCATAATACCTACAATAATAGGAATAGTTATTAGTTTATCTCATAATGTAATGAAATAATCCAGCAGTAAGCCAGTAAATGTACCAGTCTTCAAGCCACCCACCATGGTGCACTTATTTTGATGTAGATGACCACCAATAACCCTGTATCCCTTTGTATATACAACCGGACTATTATTATTCAAGGTGTAACTGAAAGACTTGACGAAAAAAAAATAAATTATGCTACTTATATAGTTATATGTATGAAAAAAATTGTTAAAATTATATGATTAGTAAATAGTTAAAGAAATATACTCATGTCACCAAATTCCCCCAAAAAATATTTTGAAAAAAGTTATTAGTTATTACCTACGTTCCAAATACATTTAATCAAAAAAATATTGATATTTTAAAAAATTCTAAAAAATACACTACTTAACTTAGATAAATGTTTTTATCATCAAAATTGTTCTTATAATCAGATTCAGAAATTGGCTATTTTAAATATACCCAAAAAAATTTAAATCAAATTTAAAATTTTTTATTTTCTGTGTTAAAAAATACAAGTGACAAGTGACTATAAATTATATATAAAAAAAAAATTAAAATAATGATTAAAATAAAAGTTATTCCAAAAGTTAGTTCTATCTGTTACCCCCTACAGTCTTTGGGTGTAATATACATTATTACACTGAGGTACATAATAATATATAATATATTTTTATTTATATATATATATATATATATATTATAAATTAATATACATAATAATAGTACCACTGAGGCGCTTATGATCTGTGTGATGACGTGGGAATGATTATTTATGACGGTGACGGTCGTGTGCCTCTGTGGCTATTGACTAGATTTCAATGCTAATGGAAGACCCATTGCTGTAAGGTGTGAATCACTGGGAATCACTCGTTGATATGGTCGTAATAGAAATACTAGCGAAATCGTAAATGCTGCAATATCGTGTATAATATAGGTACATAATAATTGTGTGCTTTTATACATCAAACAGATAATTTATATCTATAATTATCTTTATACATTTTGACTTTTTGTTGCTTAAGCGTGCATCTGCTGCTGGTTTTGACCTCTCTGTTTTCACACAAATGAGATAAAGTGTAAGTATGTGATTGGTTCCGCATTTCAGCTAAAATCAGATTTAGGTAACCTGCGCTTTCGACACTTTAGACCAAAGATATTAATATTGTCCATACAATAATTGTTTATTTACTCTATCTAAATTTTATTCCTAATGTTATTTAGTATTTATACACATTTATCACATTATTACACAATTTAAATGGCAATTAATATATTTAAGCCAGAATGTGTAATATAAGGTTCAGGCGTTTTTCCTATTTTGGATGAAAAACAGACTCGTTTGTACAGTGGAATCATTCAGTAGGTATATAATACATTTATAGTTATATAGTATATGTGGTATATATATAGGTGATATATAGGTATTTATATAATTATAATAATATATCACAAATGTATTATATAAAGGTACCTATATAATTGTACTAATACTTAATAGACATATTATTATGAGGTAAGTCATTATCAATTTGGTATTATGCCAGCGGTCCAGTGTTATTATAGCATTAATATTATATAGGCATAAGTGATTAACAGTCGTTGTTTTTAAAGTTGACGACTGGACGTCTAATATCATATAAGTTATAACTATTATTTTTATTAAAACAACTAATGTTAAATTAGCACAATATATGCATTTGTACAATAGGTTGATTTTCTTTGTATAGGTAAATGTCTAAATTGTTTTAACCATTTCTCGAGCTAAATTCATACTGTTTTTTACAAAATGTGTGATACGCCATGTTCAAGATTAAACCTGTTTCAACATTTATTTTAAATAATACTAATACTTATAATAATAATAATAATAATATTAATATTAAAGTGTATGAAATGTAAACGACCAAAAACTGACCAAATATATATATTTTATAAACCTAATTATATAATAATATTATGCATATAATATATTATATTCTTTACCAGTCCCCTGCCAATAATGAATAAACTTAACAAAAACGGTTTGAATGCTTACTTAAAATAAATTTGTAATTTAACTAAAATAATTCACATAAATTATAGCTCTATAAATTGTCAATTTCAGATTTTTAAGGAACTCGAAAGCAATAATGTTTATATTTTCAGTTTAGATAAACCAAAAATATTTAATACTGTGAGAAATATTACACTATAATAATTGCATGGTAATAATCAGTATACCTATGCGTAGAAGAAAGTGGTACCATTTGATTAAATTATTTTTTCTTATTAATCCATAGCTAAGTGTAACGTAATTATCATTTATATTTTTCACTTACTCCACCCTTATCACATACATTTGTTCTACATATATATATATATATATGGACTGGATTCTATATAATACATTATATATTAAAGTAATAAGCAATAAGTAGGCTACGTATACCTAACTACATAGTTTGTACATTTTAACGTAAAATATGCATTTAAATTCACTTATATCAGTTTTACTTCTTAATAATTAGTAATAATTTAAAATAAAAATAAATAAATCGGTTAAATATTTATATAAAGACGAATGAGGTTGTAGTAGTGAATATTATTTTACCCATCAAAAAAAAATCTCTATATATATATTATATATATGTATATTACTGCAACTTGAAGAAAATAAAATAAATATCATTTTGTCCTCGCTCATCACGATAACCGACCTCGCAACTCAATTTTATACTTTTAAATTGACTTATATTAGCGAATAATATTGTTGGCACTCGATGTAAAACCTTGTCTACTTTGTCCACGAACTTGATCAGTTTTTTATTGTAATATTAGTAAAAATAATTATTATTATAAAAACCATTAATGGAATAATACTATGGTAAAATTAAAATTACGCAAATCCATAACAAGTACCTATACCTACCTATTTTTGATACAATAAGTTTATATTAGTTTATTAATTAAAATGCATCGTAAACATTTATGAATTTGATACGATTATTGGTAGGAGGATTTTGAATTATAGTGAGATCACCGTTGCAAAAATTCTAGAAAGATTTAGGTAGAATAGGTAAGTACCACTTTTAGTAGGTACATAAAAAAAATGTTATTTGTTGGATTTTATTTTGTATCATTGTCAATTTAAGAGTATACATATTAGGTGTACATTTATATTTTTTATTGCTTATGATGTAAACGTTTGACATTAATATAATACCGATACAGTATGTCTGTATTCTTACTGTAAATGTAATTTATACATTTCCCCAAGACCAAGGACAATAAAAAACAAGAGTATTTTTATATTCACGAGAAGTGAATTCTGGGACTAATTATATTTAGTTATAACATATTTATTAGTTTTCAAACAGAATAGTACATTTCTTTTATTATATACATTTTTGACATGCGTTAGAATCTAGAACATCTCTAACATATTATATATGTATACCTGCTTTTAATTTAAACGAATATAGCTATATTATGATATTCAAAGTCATTTAAATAAAAAATATGCTGTATTATAGTTATTTCTGTAGTTATAAGCCTATAAGGAGTGTATACTTTAGCTTTAACTTAATATATATATATATTATTTATTATATATTATGTAGACGGTGTTTTGAAAATGCAACTGTTAGAACCAATTAGGTTTGTGAGTTAATTCCACAAATATAAAGATAACGCTTATGATGAAAATTGCTATTGGCAAATATTTTTGCCACGATGTATGTATAGTAGAGTAATGTGATCCCTAACTTAGTGTTACAATATTGATACTGTCCAGTCTCCATTACTATTTAAAAAGATTAAATTCGGATACAAGATTGATATCATGGGCATATTTTAAATTCTATTCGTCTAAAAATGTTAAATAAAATATAAATTATAAAACAAAGAAATAATAATATTAAATGTCGTTAAAACATGTTTAACAATGTTGTTTCAAATTAAATAATTTTGGATAAGCTAAAAATCAAATGACTTTAATTTTATTAGGATGAAATTGCAATAGTGTTTACTGAAAAAGTTTTCAATGATTAAATAAATAAAGATTTTTACGATTCATTCAATAATTAATAGATAAGTATTTTTAGTGAATTTAAAATAACAGGAGCTTGTACCTACTTAATATAAAATCTTGTCAAACTTCCAATAGTCTACATTATACGTTGATACGTCATACGTCTTCTCGCCTTCATTTATCAAATGTTTCATGTATGATAAGTAATATAGTTGTATTTCTAATATAATGTTTATTATTTGCTAATATTAAAAATTAGTTCCATAAATCATATCACACAAAATTATAAACATTCAAAATAAAATAAAATGTTGTTAAAAATGCTAATTGTTTTTAATGTTATAATGTTCATTTTGTCTTATAGACTGTTCTATGTTCTATGGTATGTTTAGTGTTTACTTTTGTACTTATTAGTTATGAATATTTAATTAAGTTAGATTTTTGATATGGTACCACAGATATATATAATAACTAGATACCCGACTCCATCGGATATACCACAACGTTATTAAATGATGATGCCCGACGCCATTTGTGACTATGGCAATGTTTACAAATTCTTATCATTTTTTAATCGTTTTGATATCATACATTGTGATACAAATATTTCATAACAATATTGAATATACTCATAATATAGTTATTTTTTCATAAACTTAATATTATTACAAGTATTCTTATACAGTTATACATAATTATACCATAATTGATGGATGAACCAGTTAAGTTCAACTCATTTTACATTGTACGATTTACTGTAAGCCTAAAAATATAAGTTTAAATCAAAGAATCAGTGAAGTGAATATGAATTAATGGACTTGACTGTAAGCTGCCTATTTCAAAATGTGGTTCAACTGATTTTGACCAGCGACTTCGCTCTTTATGATCATAGAGATATGTCATCAATCGTAGTTTATTTTGAACAGCTAGGAAGATCGAAAAAGAAGTACTGGATAGAGGCGAGGGAGAAGAAGCATAGTCTAAATTAAATGTAATGACAGTGAAAAATTTACATAATTAAACACAGGTAAATATAGGTGTATTAAATGTAATGAGTCATACCTATAATAATCGTCGAAAAAGGGTCAGTACCACAGTAGTCAGTAAGTTGGGCAACAGACTTGTTTGATATGAACTATTGTTATCATTGTAAACATTGCCATAGTTGTAAATGGCTGCCAGCGTCATTGATAAGAAGAAGTCGGGTATCTAGTTATTATATATATCTGTGTATGGTACATTTTATAAATCCATGATAATATGGCACGGAAAATCTAGCACAATAGTACTTAGCTTAATACCATAATATTATTGTAAGTTGTAACAATACAGATTATTTATACGATGATAATACAATGTGAGTATTGAAATGAATTTTGTAATTTCATTGTGGTACTGTGATTTGAATCATGAAAAAAATAATGGGGAAAATTAATAAACCGCTTTGCTGTACAGAAGAATTCAAGTGCGTACATCGTCAATAGTATATTATAATTTATAGTAATAGTTCTATATTATACTATTTAAATTGTAACATCAAGATCAAAATCTTTTAGTATTAAGTATGTTTATAAATTAGTTTGTAATTATACATTACCACAACATTACCATATTGTAATAGGATTTATAGCATTGTCCGTATATTTGAAATAGGTAAATAAATAAATCGTCATTGAGTAGGCAGCCTGTAATGGATGTGTTAAATTTGAATTGAATGATAAATAATTGCACCTATACGAATAGAAACGATTTCAAGCAAAGAAGATATAACTTTTTCTTCGAGAAACCTCAATCAAAGTCATTGATCAGAGCATTTTTTCTACTAGAAAAAGTGTCTTCAGACACAATAAACAAATTAATTTACACCATTGTAATATTAATACAAAATTCATCACTAAGCTTAGAATATAAAAATTAGCTATAATTGTTTACATTCAACGTCTTCTTATTATATTTAGATTTTGATTTGTATAATTATTATTGTTTATATTATTATATTATTACATTAAGATGATACTCCCCGTAATGTTTTAATATTATGTTATTTTTAAACACAGTTATGTACCTATATTGCCTATCTGTTATGCCGTAATCAACTGGTATTCACTACGACAATACATAACACTAGAACAGTGCAGGTGTATTAGGATTATAAATCTAAAAGCAATATAATTCTATAAAATATAATTATTAATAATTGTGGTTTATTTTTTTTTTTTTTTTTATTAGGGTTGAGGCTTTGACAACATAGGTCATTAGCCTGTGGTACTGTAGGGGGGGAACTGTAGGTTGTTAACACGTGTGTGTGTTTTGGCAGAATTTTCGATTTGGGCACCCGTAGGTATCTGCCATGCCCGGGTGTTGGATGGCAGCACTTGTTCTCCGGACACCGTGACGTGCCCGAAGAAAATGCCGCCCGTGACCACGGGATCGAACCGGCGCCGGCAGCGTCAAACAATTTTCAAAAACATAAAATGTCAATAATATTTATTATTAAACATTTTTAATACAATGAGATCGTCTATGCTATTATGTAATGTGTTATACGGTAGCATAAATATAAAATAACAGTTATAAAATATAATATTATTGTTAAAGGTTGTTGGAATACTTTTATAGTTTTATCTGTAAAATGACATGAAAAAATATAACAATAAATATAATAGTATATTGCTATAGTTTTCAAAAATATTTTTAAAACCCCTGCCTAAGATTTGGTTACTTATATAAATGTATAACATGTGCATTTACAAACAAATGTGTTGTTATATCTTATATTTAAAAACACGGTACAAGTGTTCATTATTTGTCTACGGTTTTGAACAAAACGTAGGTATAATATAATTTAACAACAACTGGTATTTGGTTCGTAGTGGGAAAAATATAATAACATTTTGTATAATGGATTCAGTGATTCACTATTAACTCTAAAGTCTAAATATGAAAAATTATAACAATTCCTAAAAATTAAAATTGGCGTATGTTAATGGTTTTTAAAATGCCATAAAGTCAGCCATAAATTTCCACACTACCTCCCTCAAAACCAAACAAAGATTGAATAGACTGAATACTATATATAGTATATAGCCTATATTGAATCACAAATTGAACCAAATCATCAGGATAAGAATCGGACACACTTTCATTACACATTTTAAAATTCTTTTCTAATCATCGAAGATCCTCTACAAAATAATAATTATATATTTCCGCAGTACATATCAAGCTCACTTCACAATTATTAAATATATCATTGAGGAATGCCCAATATGCGATTCAACCCGCATATAACTCTTAAATGAGTCTTAATCTCCCAGTCAACATTAATGAAGCATTCAATGAAGCTACACAAATCCTCACCTTTATTTCTAAATGTAATTTACTTGGCAAACTTTGATAATTTAAACATTAGCAAATCAAACATTGTGAATATTACCATTATGTTATCATAAAATACCTGTAATATGTTAGCTAATAAGTAATAACCCTAAGTATAAAAGCTGTAAATTCATAATAATAAAAAAAATGTTTTTACATACAACCGATCCGAGTCCAATCAGCGAGCTTTCCTGAGCTTGAGGGGTTCTCTAAAATGTTTAAGTACCAGTTTAGCCCCCCTGGCCCTTACAATTATTATGAAGTGCCTAATTTCCGTCCTGGTTTCGATAAACATAAGGAATAAATTATTACAATATATTATTTATATATATATTATTGTATACAGTGTATATGTATAATATAATATTCTATCTATTTCACGTATTGTTTTAGATATTATTTTAGATTCCCCACAAATTGTTTTACCTTAAATTTTTCTAATTTTTTAATTACATTTTTATAGCTTAAAAGTTCAACGAAAAGTAACATTAATTTTTTATGAGCATTTTAATCAGAAATATAGACGATATTAGGTTTAAACCGGTAAATTAACGAATTTTCATACATCGATTTTTTATACTTTGTTGTAATTCAAAAACCAATGACCCTAGACACTCAAAATGTTCACTAAATGTTAAAATTGCCATTTTCCATAAATTAAATATACGTACATACAAAATATTTTTTTTCTATTTTTATCAAAATAAATGTTTACTCCACCTTGGTCTTGAAGTTTATATTTATCTATAATTATATGAAGTTGTAAGATATTGTAAGATCAACTATTATTTTTTATTGTTCAATTAGCTATCACTTACGACTTACCAGGCCATACTTAAAAATGAAGACACTATCATTAAAACAATAAACATAATATAGTAGGTATTCAAGAAAAGGTAATTTTAATTTATTTGTTCTGCGAATGATTCATTATGAGTACCTAATAAACATTTATATGTATTAAAATTATTATAATGGTTATAGGTTAGGTTAGGGTGAAATTATACAATAATTTGTTTTATTAAATACAGACTAGGTAGTAGGTAGTAGGTGCAGAGTGTGGTATATTAATAACTAATTATTAAAATCTTCAAATAAAAATAAAAACGAATGTTTTCTATTTAGGATGAGTATGAGTGTAAACCTAAAAAGTAATTATTTATTGTGATTTCGTTTTTAATTTCAATAATCTCTCTCAATACTTTAATAGGTAAGGACTTACAAAATAATAAATTATACAAAATCAACTATTAATATTAATTATTTATAATAAAAAAAATTATATTTAATATTAGAACAATATTCCAATAATAAAATATTAAATATAACCTAATATTAAAAAAAAAAAGTGAGATATAAAAAAAATGATTGTTTATTTTGAACTTAATTAATTATTTATTTTTAAGAGGACGTCACACCTACATGTGTTGTCTCCGTCTTACTTACTCCGTCTATTTTAGTTAACATAAATACAATAAAAGTTATTTGCTTCTAAACATTTCTTTTTTTTTTCTTTTTTCTTTTGGTTATAAAAAATGATTTGATAGTGCTATTAAAAAAAAAATCAAACTATTGCACAGATTAAGTTTTTTATTACGTGTTGTGAAAATTTGGTAGTTCTACAATAAATATGATGCTAGAAAAGTTGTCCCTCACAAACAGTTTTTGCTATGTTGTATATTTGTAAGACGGAGCCACCACATGTAGGCTTGACGTCCTCTTAAAAATAAATAATTAATTAAGTTCAAAATAAACAATCATTTTTTTTATATCTCACGTTTTTTTTTTTAATATTAGGTTATATTTAATATTTTATTATTGGAATATTGTTCTAATATTAAATATAATTTTTTTTATTAGTTTTTTTTATTAATTAAATGTATAATAATTTTTTTTAATATTTATTTATTGATTAAGTTTTTATTATTTTTATATTTTTAAATTAGTATGTTTTTCATATCATTATACATTATTTTAATGTTTCTTATATTTCAATTTGTTTATTGATTTAAAAAAAAAATTAATAACGAAAAAAAGATAAATAAATAAACAAAAACTTTAAAATAATTTTAATTTAAAAATAATAAGAACAACATTTTAATTTATTATTTTATTTTATATTGATGTTTTATTTTAGATTCTGAGTGAAACGATGAATCTATTGATTTTACAATGATGTGCGTGGGGGACGAGGTGGCCGAGCGGTCAACGCGTCGGCTACGGCGCTGCCGGTTCGGGTTCGATCCTCGACCACTGGGCGGCATTTTTCTCCGGGCAAGTCACGGTGTCCGGAGAACAAGTGCCGCCATCCCCCACTCCGGGGCATGGCAGAAACCTACGGGTGCCCCAATAGAAATTCTGCCAAACATTCACGTGTTCCAACCCTACTGTACCAACTGTTCCAACCCTACTGTACCAACCTTACCAACCGTCAGGCTAATGACCTCAGTTGTCGAAGCCTTAAAAAATAATAATAAAAAAAAAAAAAAAAAATGATGTGCGTGTTTTTTTTTTTTTTTGTGTCTGTGTAGACGATTAGTAGTCGAAATAATGCTTCGATTTTCAACTTCAGTAACTTGTTCGATGGAAAAGTGAATCTAGTTGGTACTTTTGGGAGGTCAAAATTTAAAATTCCCAATAGTTTTCACAAGCGACAAGATTAACAAAAAAAAATTAAGGAAAAACGGGAATTTTTACGCAAAATCGAATTTTCACAAAATTGAATTTGGTTTTTGGTGTAACTTTAAAACAAATGACCATAGACACTTGAAATTTTCACTGGTTTTTTATATTTGCATTTTCTATACACTATAATATTTTCAAAATATTTTGATTTATTTTGAACTGTTTTCATTTTCCGTTTTTTTTTAGTTTTTTTTCTAAAGATATCAATAAAATTTTATTTGTTTTAAAAATCCTTTGTCACAGTTTTTTTTTCTAAGCATTTAAAGTTCATAAATTGACAAAATATGGAAAAATCACGAAAATTAGCAAATTATTTTGAGTTAAAAATTCGTAAAAAATTTTCTTTTTAAATCTAATGTTTTAAAATGTAATAAAAGATTCCTCATAAGTTTGTCTACCTTTATCAAAAAAAAAATGTCTATAAGAAAGTCACATTAAATTTTTATGAGCGTTTTAAATTCAAATTTTTACAACATTGGATATTCAATCGATTTCTCATGTAGCGATTTCCTTATTTTGTTGTAATTCAAAAACGAATAACTGTAGATACATGAAAATTTCACTGAATATTTATATTAGTATTTTCTATACACCATACAATTTTGAAAATATTTTGACTCTTTTTGAGCTGTTAACGGACATATTCATTTTTAAATTTTTTTTAGTTTTTTTTTCTATGAATATCAATTAAGTTTTATCTGTTGGGCCAAAAAGTGTAAAAATTTAATTCAAGGCTCCTGATATATTGTTACAATAGCAATTGAAAAATATTAAAAATACATTGGCATAATTTTTTTTTATGAGCATTTAAAGATTGAATTTTGACAAAATTTATCAAAATCTCGAAAATTATCAATCATTTGTAATTAATAAATTAAAAAATGTTCAGTTTTTATAGCTAAGGATTGCAAATTTAAAACAAAGGTTCTCATGAATAGTTCATACTGTAACCAAAAAATCTAAAAAATATATGAACACAGTTATTTTTTACAGACATTTTAAATTCAAATCTGGACGAAATTACATAATAAAAAACCTAGAATAACTTTTTTAGTTATTTTGTCGTGATTGTATAATATTATTCGTGGGTACTTGAAACTTCTAAAGTATACTACTATATATGTATGGTAGTATCAGGGTTTGTTGTTGGAGTATAACGCGTTATAAGTACCTAATGGATATTGTGATATGATTAATTTGGAATTCATTATAGATCAATTTTTTTTAATACCATAGATAAGTATATAATATGTCTTATACCTAGAATGACATACCGTCTCCGTTCAGAATCGTTTTTCTTATACAATGTGATATATCATTGAATTCAAATGTAATACCATCAATTATACAGTGACCCACTTGTAACCTACTGTACAGCAGAGCGACACCCACTTGCCCACCTTTTTATGAATAATTTTTTAATAAACACAAAATAAAAAAAAAGTGGGCAAGTGGGTGTCGCTTTGCTTTATAATAAGTTATAAGTGGGTCACTGTAAATTGTAATGGATTGTGAATTTAACGATATGCTATCATTCTATACGAAAAACGATTCTGAGCAAAGACTGTTAGTCAGCCTTTGATATAATACTTAGTATATTTGATGATATTATTGTGGATAAATTAATGTATTCACGATTCACCTATTTACGCGGAACCTTGTTTTGAATTATCAATCCTTAGCTGTAAAAGCTAAATATTTCATTAATGTTTAACTAGAAAATAATTTTTAAATTTTAAATTTGATAATTATGAACTTTAAATGCTTATAAAAAAAATGGGTGCCCATCTATTTTTAAAATTTTATAACTACTATTGTAACAATATACCAGGAGCCTTGTATTAGTTTCGACGCTTTTTGCCCAACAAATAAAATTTTATTGATATTTTTAGAAAATAAAATTAAAAATTGAAAATGCCCTTAAACAGCTCAAAATGAGTCAAAATATTTTGTAAATTTTATCAAGTATAGAAATTGATAAATTTATATTTATTTTTAATATTAATAATATTTAATAATATAATATTATATTTTACCTATCTGATGATATTTCAACTTTCAAGTAGACTAAAATTAATGTATGAATTTACACAATACACATACAATATACATAGGTATACGAGTTTATTATAATATGTTAAAATGTCATCTAAATATCAAATTGAAAAACGTTTTAGTTGTTCCATCTTTGATAAGAATACAGTTTGATAAAAAAAAACTAAAATATACGCTTCACTGAGTTGGTATGGACCATTTCGTTTTTTCGCCGACCTTGGTAACAACATGTTCGCAGTGTTAACGCATAAAACAAGATTTTAATAATACTATAATATTACAATATATATTATATCATATAAAAACAACATGACGTCTTGTTGACCGAGCATACATAGTACATACCTAATACTTACAATATATATTATATTATCATTTTAACGTTAACTTCTGTGTTAGAGAAGGTGGTGCTGGCGAAAGGTGCACGCAATTCGTTTAGCGGAGGGGCGGAGGAGAAATTCAATATAATACATAAGTAGAGGTGCAACAGCAGTTTGATATACAGAAACGGCGTTAGTAGTGGCAATGGTACATATTATGGTTGCAAAAGACTTAGAGGGAAAATAATCGGACGCGCTCGTGTCAAGCTCGCACCCAAAGCGATCAACAACAGCACTGCCATCGATCAATAACTCGACGACTGTGAATCACAACGGTTTGGCTCATATAGTTTGGATTTTTTTGTACATTTACACAATACGATGAACGCCACGAGTGTGGTATTCATGGTGATCGTGGTGACTTTGTCAATGGCCGGGTCAGGCCACGGTATGGCGTATACCGTGTTCCAGGCGGTGGTCGAGTACTACCGGATGCTGGGACCGGCACCACAAGATGCCGTGCGGGACGCGGGTTTCGTGAGGCGGCAATATGACTTCGTGGTGGTAGGTGCCGGTTCCGGTGGCTCGGTGGTGGCCAACCGGCTGACCGAAGTGGCTGGCTGGACAGTATTGCTGATCGAGGCTGGCGGCGAGGAGAACGCCATGACGGACGTGCCACTGCTGGTCAGCTATCTAATCGGCACAGGATTCGACTGGGGCTACCGAACCGAACAGCAGGAAGGTATATGCGGTGCGATGACTGACCGGAAGTGCATGTGGCCCAGGGGCAAAGTGATGGGTGGTACCAGCGTTATCAACTACATGGTGTACACTCGTGGTGTGCCGGACGACTACGACAACTGGGCCAGACTAGGCAACGACGGGTGGAGTTACGCGGACGTGCTGCCGTACTTTAAGAAATCGGAGGACGTCAGGCAGAGCCCGCTGACAGAGTCACCGTACCACGGCCGCGGGGGATATCTCAAAGTGGAGGAGCCTACGTGGAAGACGAAACTAGGCCCAGTGTTCCTGCGCGCCGGCCGCGAGTTGGGCTACGACGTGCCAGCTGACCACAACGGGCCGCGGCCGTTGGGCTTCTCGTACGTGCTGGCCACGACAGACCATGGCACCCGGTGCAGCGCGTCAAAGGCGTTTCTGCGGCCAATCCGTAACAGGCCAAACTTTACAGTAACCAAAAATTCGCTGGTAACAAAGGTACTCCTGGACCCACACACCAAACGTGCCACCGGTGTCAAGTTCGTGAAAAACGGACAGACCATGGTGGTGCACGCCCGTAAGGAGGTAATACTGAGTGCCGGTGCACTCAACACGCCACAGATACTGATGTTATCAGGTATTGGACCGGCCGATCATCTGGCCGAAGTCGGCGTGCCCGTCGTCAAGGACCTCAAGGTGGGCTACAACCTGCAGGATCACGTGTCCATGGCTGGGCTGGTTTTCCTGGTCAACCAGTCGGTGACCATTATCGAGAGCAGGTACCGAAACCCCAAGTACCTACTCCAGTACGCAGTCAGCGGCGGAGGTCCGTTCACCATACCTGGGGGCGCGGAGGCGCTAGCATTCACGGCCACGCGGCACGCGACCAACGGATCCGTGGCCCCTGATATGGAACTGGTGTTCGGTCCAGGGGCCTTAACCGGTGACACGGGTGGGTCGTTGCGCAGGTTGCTCGGTATGAACGAAACTTTCTACGATCAGGTATACGGAAAGTTCAAAGAACACGACGCTTGGGGTCTGGTGCCGATCCTGCTCCGGCCCCTGAGTCGCGGACGCGTCAAGCTAAGGTCGAATAATCCTTTCCAAGCACCAATGTTCTACGCTGGCTACCTGACGGACAAGCGAGACAGAGAAACTCTTATCGAAGGCATAAAACAGGTAATTATTTTTATTACTATTATTATTGTGGCGAGTAAATTAATTATGACCATTATAATTTATAATTTAAGTAATTTCAACATAAAGAATAACGGACGACAAAAACAAAAATAATATAATATGTAGGTTACCTAATATAACGAAACTACGAAAGTATTAATAACCGATAACGCAGTGGAAGTAGGTATAAGTGTACAACTTAGTAAAACTGATAGGTACAATACGTCTTGTTTTCAATACAATAATGATATACAAATTTTAAAAATATATAGATAGTTAAGACCTTTTTTTTGCTGTTGGAACCGACGGCTCCGCGGGAATAGCTTTCGCATTACTCCCGCGCCGCCCCGACAGTTAGAGACCTATAAAGTATAAAGTATATAAAGTATAACTGTGTTATAACTTATAACTTGTCATGACTGTATAAAACATAACATTTTAGCTGTCTTGAGATTTAAATTACACCTAACCATTGTTGTAAAATGTTTAAGCATATAAATTTAGTAAAAAAGGGCTGTTGATAAAAACCACATATTTTTTTAATTTGTCACAGATGGACTATATATCTATGATTTATTTTTTTAGCCCAGATGGATAAATCCTAAGTAATACGTCCGACGTTGATTTGACGATCAGTTTGATAATTCCCTTTTATTTTCCGATATAAAAATATTTTGAAGGTATGAAATATGATATAAAATTTCATACATCATATTTTTTTTTTAAATTCATTATATCTTGAGGGGAGGGGCGGAAAAGTTGTAGAAAACTTTCTGGGAATGTTAACACCTCTACGTTATATTATGTTTTTAAATTAGTTTTAAAAGCATTTCCATTTTCCTATTATCCGCTAAATTAGGTGCTATAATAAAATTATATCATAAGAATACTCGTATAAGCTTTTAAAAACATCTTAAGATGTTGCTGAAAATAAATGTGTTTATTTTCATTATACTATCAAAACCAAAATATTATTAAATATAATCTGATTTAAATCGTTATGTTTATAAATATGGATGTACCGGAGGAAGGAAAATAATATGAATTTTGATTGTGCATGTAACGGCCAACGGGTACCTATTTGTTTATATTTTGGTCAATGGTCATAGTTTATTACGATTTACGAATGTATATAAATGACTTAAATGTATAATAATATTTGAATATCAGTGAATTTTATTTGTATCATAATATTATGTGTGCTCTAACCAAACCTAACCTATGGCCCAAGGCAAGTCTATATTTTTAAGATTCTCTGTCGTAACAAAAATGTACACATGAAACGTCAACTTGGGTACTAAAACAAAATTATTATCTTGTACTAGTATTTCTCGGATGCTGAATATTATAATATTATACTTTCGTTTTCCTCCATATGTTTATATTGTATAATAATACTAGCACGCATTCGTTCTTTCGATCAATTTGAGTTGTTTATAATATTCATTATTCGCGAGGAGGTATAAGTATAATATTAAATAATCAATATAATATAATTTCAACAATCAAGGTCAATAATACTTTCGGGCATTAAATATATAGGGTATTTAGGTGATATTTGAAGATACCGACACTTATACTTTCGCTACCCATTAAATATATACAAGTTACTTGTGTCACTAAACAGGTAATAAAATACCAATTCTGATTCTCGATACCAATATACATATAGGTCTGATACAGGCATACAGCTTTTTTCACTTTTGAGAACTTGGATTATTTTTATTTTCATAATTTTTGTTGAACATAAATTATAATATATTTACTATTCGTAGTATTCCAAGTTTGGACCGTCAGAGTTAGATTATCGCACGTTATTTACCAGGCTATTGGACGCCTAAATTAATTTGTATTCATTAACGAGTAACCACATAATATTATAACTTCATGTTATACATAATATAACTTAATGTTATTCTTCCAAACATTATTTTCCGGAATCCGCGACATCAAATACAGAAGTGAGTGCACTGACATCGGTTTGCGAAAGTACCACGCGTAAGTACTATGTAGATATTATTATGATGTACATGATAAGACTTTTTTTTTATTCACTTCACTGCATGAGTCGCGTCTGCGGAGTATAGTGTTATGCATTTGCGGCCGTTTTCTCTATTTTTGAAAACACGCGTACTCATATATCAAGTCATCTGCCCGACAATGGCAATTGAACGCAAGCCACCGGTGCACTGCAATAACAACAACAACAACAACTCGTTCTCCGCGGGTAATAATAATAATATAATGTTTACACCGCGTGGCGTTACGAAACGTCTTCGCGCCGCGGTAACCGGTTATTATGTATTAGGTATCACCATTATTATTATTAATATTAACCGGCCGTCGACGATATGCCGCAGTGTTATTATTAAAATTCGTTTGTTCGAGATCTGGTATCACTATTAATCGTGACACTGTAACGCAAATAAATAATAAACGATATACCGCAATATCATATTTTTATTTATCATCCCGTCCCCTAAACCGGTGCGCGGCGCTCCTGATCGGACCTTGACGCGCCCGCCGCCACCGACTCGGAGAACGCGAGCTCTAAACCCACGCGACCCAACGGCCTTGTACCAGTTATTTGTTCGTCTGGTCAGCAAGAAGATCAAATAGCTGCTGCAGAAACATCGATCGGCCGGGCACCAAGCGCAGCGGTTTATGCCGTCCGCGCGTTTTTCGACTCTTCGTCGTGCGCGACTATTCTCGTATTATATTACTATACAGTCTCTGAGTGTCGTACACCCTTAGAAGGGTTCCCCTTGGACACCAAAGTTTTCTAAACCAAGCTTTTTATCGTTTAATTTAATACTGTATAGCTGAACATCCCGGCTCCTCCTGTGTGCAGTTTTTTCTATGGCAAATCCTGTCTATATAGTATATTGTATGTCACATAGATGTATCTCGGTTTCAGCGTATCTCAGTGTGTTTTAGTGTAACTCAGTTCATTGACAAATTGGCGTCAGAGTAGGTACCTATCTTTGTGAAATAATGGGCAATCGCAATAGTCAAGAGTCGGATTTAGCACTTACTACATTATTTTTACAAGCCCGGGCAAGTTAATGATGATTTTTTTTTTACCCAGTTATTCAAAACTTATATTTAAACTTACAATTAACTTATTAACTTATGTTTAATATTTTCTCATTTAGGAATAGCCAGTAATATGGTTTAAAATAACAAAAAGTAAATGTTTACGCAACACCTATAATCATCTATAAATTATAGTAACTTGGATTTGATTAAAATTAACTCGTTATTTACTAAATTTATATCAATAAAAATCAGTTAAGTAAAAAATTTAAGTTAGTAAAAATGTTTAAAAAAAAAATAAATAACTTTTAACTTAACTTTAACTTTTTATCTCGTTTATGCCTAGGCTTGTATTTTTAACGTGGTATAAACTACTTATTATCTAAGCTTCAGTAATATCTCTAAAAACGATTTCTGGGATTTTCGTGAAAATCAATCGAGTAGTTTTTAAGTATATAAGCTAATAAAAACATACATTTGATTTTAATTTATTGGTAGTTTCTTTAATCGAGGCCATGTAAGCCCTACAATTTAATACATGCTTGTATCTGATTTACCAAGTAGCTAATAGCAAAGTAATTTATTAATAAACAGTAATTCGTAACTAATTTATAAACAAAAAAAAATTTCACCGTGAATCTTAAGAATCACTGTTTTATCACCTCTTTAAAATGGAAATATCGGAAAATCCTTTCTTATTCCACGTCTAGAAAATTAGAGGGACCAGGGAGCAGGGACCACGCTATTCCAAATTTAAAGTTCGTACATTTTGTAGTTTTTAAGATTTACCGATGAATGAGTGAGTGAGTAGTATTTGGCTTATATATTATATATATATAATATACATAGGCTATAGGTTGGATTGCGATCAATTTGTATTCGTCTATGTGGGCACAAGATTATTATACATATAATGTAGGCCGTTTAATACACCGACAAATATTTTCAGGGTACCTACAAATAACCTACAGCTATAATTAGCACATCCAAACTTTGAACCCCGTTATAAATTGAATACAATTTAAGTCCAAGAACGTCGATGTATAATATTTTCGGTACGTACCTAACCAGTTTTAAGAGTGGTAATCTGTTTTGGTAATGAAATAAAAAATATAGGTATATCGTATATGTTGCGTTTTGAAAATGTTCCTATCGTATATAATATGTTGCGTTTAAGCACAACAAATGAAAAATAAGGGAATATAAAATATTATATCAACAATATGACGCTGTGATACACGATGTCTCACATGATATTGATTATAGGTCTATCATAATCATAATATTCATGTTCACCGACCTAATATTAACAGTGTCAGTTTTAAACGAAAAACAATGTCAAACACGATTTAATAGCTTAAAATATTATATTTGCTTATAATCGAATTACTATAAAATACTATATTATGCACTTAATTAACGACGTGTATAATTACGAGTTATTCAAACACGCTACTAATTAGAAACGAAACGCGATATTTTAGCTAGGTATTAATTTGTTCGTTAATCATTCATTTAAATTTAACTCATCGATTGTTATGGTTCGATGGTACAAATTACAATTCTATAATATTTATCAATATCATATTCTACTGGATGTCTAATATTTTTGTATTTATTTGAAAACATTAGTAACAACATCACTTTTAAGACACTTTTATTTTGGCAATATTAATGTATCATAAAAATTAAAAATTAAGTACCTAGAATATATTTATTTATTTTATTATAAACATATTTTTGTGGACTACGATTTTCATCTTTTTGCATTGCATCACTTTTACTTTATTTCAGTGTAACACATTCGTTATGGCGCGTGTCCAGTAATATTATATATAAGTTAATACCTATACATCATAATTCATAACCGTCACTTACCGTTTCAGTTTATAGTAAAAAGTTAATAGCTACATTTAATGCTGGTAATTTATTATAAAACTAGGAGGAAGTTACTTAGGTAGTTACATAAATACATAATTACATGTATTACAACGCTTAAACAACATGATATATACTTATAAAATAACAAGTAGGCATTAATACAATTTATAGGCACCAACAAATTAAAAATTAAAAATATGAATACAACATTATAAATTTATAACTATACGACATACGTATTATTAGTTCTAACTGTACCAGTGGATATTATTTATCGTGTTTATTTTCTATTTCTTTTTAATAATTTGTCAGTGTATTATATTTGAGTGATACATTTTTCATTTGATAGTTCAATACAATAGTACAATCATGCAAATATATAATTCAACCTTGTTCTATAAATGTTATGTATTTGATTACGGACAAAATAAAGAAATACATCAAGCTCACCTAAAAAAATCAAAAACATTTGAAATTTATTTTCTTTCTAAAGTATTTGCTTAAACTTGACCTATATATACTATTTTTGATTAAATCAATTCACATATAATTATTTAACAAGTATAATCTGCCTTTATATATTTGATTCCACATCAATATATAAATATATTAATAAGTATAAAATTAAATAGGTAGGTACGTGGTCATTACAAATTTGTAAGTATATAATGAATATTGTTTGGATTGATAATAGTCCAATAATGTCTATAATGATTAATGAGTATAATTAATATTATTTACAATTTAGGATTTCAGGCGTAGCATAGTAATAGCCATTGCCCAGTTGTGAGTATACGCAATGTAATAAGTACTAATAACACACCTAGGACCTACATATTATGCTATGGACTACAGTTGAAAAAAAAAATGCTAATACTGTGATAATATACCACTCGGTCTAAATTCCACAAAAGTTATTCTAGTAGTAGACGTTTATAATATTATTAAATATGTATATATTACAAAAGAAAAGCAATTAATTGTAAACTAATTATCTATTGACATTTTTTAGGGTTAAAGTGTAACTCTGATTTAATTATAGTTTTTGTTTAATTGCATTAATTGGCCATTGTTAAAAGTTTAACGCGTAATTATTTAAATTAAGTGGTTTTAAACAATAAAATTACTTCGGTAGGTGTGGAAAACGAATATATACAAAGTACTACCGTTAACTACCCACTGATAGTTGTCAACTTAATGAACAAAATGCTTTATTTAATAATATATACTTTATATTAAACTCCACCGACACAAAATTAAAAAAAAAACAAACATGAGTCGATGTTAATTCAGTAACTAATAAATTTGCGTTCAAATGTACAATGAATTATGTTGAGTGAATATAAAATAAAAGCTTTGCGAATCAGTAATTTGTATTTTAAATCGTTCCAACTACGCTGAAAACTTAATGACTTGTCACAACTCACAATATTATCATAGATAATGTACATATGGATTGGATATCCCTATACTTAATTTTCACGTTATACTGTGATCGAAGAATCTATTAGTTATGACAATGGTTATAACTTATATGTGGTTCTGTGGTTGTAGGTACTTATGGTTTATGATAAAGAAAAACATTTTATCAATCCGAATCAATCGAATTTGAAATTCACTAAATTTCAGTAATATTTTTTTTTTTTTATTGTCATTGTTATAAGTTTATAACTATAATAATATTAGTCATATAGCAGCGTTGAAAGGTTATCATTCTACATTATTTAATATTATAAGTGGCCAAGATACCACAAACTCAATTTATTGCATGTAACCGCCACTTTGGTAACTATAGTTACTAGTACGCTCTTAGGTCACACTTAAATATACAATACATAATATCCTTTTAATATATATAATAATTAATGTTATCTATGAAGATTGATCAGCGACCTCCACAGTCCACACATTTTTTATTATGATTGTATTCTATAGGTACCTATTAGGCGTCAATAATAATTGCTAACTTTTTGTCACAGGCCATTGCAGTGAGCGAGACTCCGGCGTTCCAAAAATACGGTTCGAGGCTGTTGCCGATTCCGTTCCCCGGCTGCGAACACGAGCAGTTCATGTCAGATGCGTATTGGATGTGCGCCACCGGACTCGTGTCCACCAACCTGCACCATCAGTCTGGCACCTGCAAGATGGGGCCGGACACGGACCCGGACGCCGTTGTGGACACGAAACTCAGAGTGCGCGGCATCAAAGGCCTCCGAGTGGTCGACACTTCCATCATGCCCGTCATACCGGCCGGTCACACCAATGCGATGGCTTTCATGATCGGCGAGAAGGCGTCCGACATGATCAAGGAAAACTGGCTCAAATGAAAAATGAAAGGACATTACACGATAGAGATATGACTGCGACACGTCTACGTAGAACCACCTGCAGCATATACAATATAATAATTCATATAAAGTAATTTTACCTGGAGACCGGAGTATATACCTACTAAGCACATTATTATTGGATTGCGGTGGCCCGTCGACATTACAGGTCGTCGAGAGCAAGGAATTCAATTTTTTTTTGACCAGAGTTCGATTTGTAAGCAACGACGAAGTGATTTTAAATAATGACCGCGGACGCGAACATCGTACATAGTACGCACCTATAAGGTTGAAAAATGAAAGGTATAAAAAATAATGATTAAAAAAAAAAAAAAAAAAAATAGTTTTTACATTTTAATCTGATGTACCTAATTTATCTATGTATTATGATCTCACAGAATCAATATTTTTACTATTGTTTCTCAATCAATGTGTCTATATTGTTTGAATTGCTTATACCTATTAACAATTCAATCAAAAAAACTCCAAATGTATAATATTTTTATCTATAAACTGTTTTTGTTGATGTGTTCATGACTTAATGGTTATAACTTTTAATTAATTATAAAATAATGTAAATAATGTAAATAATGTAAATAATAATTAGTTTGATATTTGTATCATGATTTATTTAATATGTATGTGAATTAATAAGTAAATAAATTTAAAAATACAACGGTATAAAGTCATTAATTGTTTGTGAACAATGATTATATTTAACACTTTCTTAAAAAGTTTTGATTGTATATCTAACTTGGAAACGATTCCACTTGTTTCTAGATTCCAATTCCTCTAAAATTATATAGGTATTATTACATAATATATAAATATAGGTAAACAATATATAATATATTTGTATAATTGTATGGGCATATCATAGCTTGTCAAACATTCGGGCACTCTCAAAACATCATTGGTACACTATTGACATAATATTATTATGATGGCAATGGTTGAATTTTTTTTTTTTTTTATCCTGTATACAAAATTTCTACCAAAAGGAGTGCTTCAAATTTCAACATATAGTACCTTATCTTTTAGCAAATTGGATCAAGATGGTACTTTAGAGAGGTAGTTTTTAGATTTTCTCAATAGTTATGTAAAGCCACGTGAAAAGCTACCGAAAAATTACGAAAAACCGCTAAAAATGGGATTTTAATTTCTAACGCTTTGTTTATTACCATAGAAACGAATACAAAATTATAATATTATAATATTAATTCAACTTGCATGATATAATAATTAATGACAATATAAAATATCTAGACTGACAAACCAATTCCGCTCAGAATCGTTTTTCTTATACAATGATAGAATATCATTGAATTCAAGTTTAATACAATCCATTATAAATTGACGCACTTGTAATCTACTGTACAGCAGAGTGACATCCACTTACCTGTTTTTTATGATTGTTTATTGATCGGAGGTTTATTTACGAATGAATTTATTTAGTAGGAAATTCGTAAAATATTTTAAATAAATAATTTTTAATTTTGCAATAGAAAGGTATGACCTATATTATGCAAGTGCTTAAAATTAATATTTTGTATAAATCATTGAATTCTAGCAACGATTAAAAAATAATATTAATTCAACTTACAGGCTATAATAAATAATAACTAAAACCAAAACCCAGACTGACAAACCGTCACCTCTCAGAATCGTTTTTCTTATACCATGATATTATATCATTGAATTAAAGTTTAATACAATCCTTTATATATTGACCCAATTGTAACCTACTGTACAGCAGAGCAACATCCACTTACCTGCTTTTTTTTCTATACCCTTCTATTGTTCGATATGGTGATGCTCAAATTATGTAGATACGCTATTTTGGCTTAGGTAATCGACTTGATAGAAATTATGATCTAAATACTATGTATTTTAAACTGGGTGTCAGATCCCAATAACACATGCAATAACATATGCAAATACATGAATTCGGCATTACTTGTGGTGACTGCAGGCGGTAGCACAACTTCAATAAAGTTTCTATAAGTGCGGTACTTCACTCCGGTACTTGGCTTTTAACGACTATACAACCTATATACATCGGAACTATTGTTTTTTGATAGAGACTTGTTGTTTAACCTGTTAGAGCAAAACATTTATAATTTATGAACAAATTAGTATGAACTGTAATACTGTATAGTTTTATATTATTGTGTTAATTAAAAATGATGTTTTTTTTTTCAATAGATAAAAAGTAGTTACTTTGTAAATTAATTTCCATGCATTATAGGTATATACTATATTTATATATTATTTATTATATTGTTATATCAAAGTACGGATTTAATGCACAACTTAATAAACATTATGCTCGTTGTTTTAGATTTGAGATTTGAGATAAATCATAAAATTAAAAAAAATCAAATAACAAAATAATTTTAATCTCATAATATTTTAAGTAAATATTAATGGGGAAAAAAGTATACAATTATAAGTTAAAATAATTAAATAAATAAAATTGTTTAACACAGTATTAGCGGTTTTTTTATCATAATCTCACACAAAAAAAAAGATTTAAAAAAATAAGCCACCAGAATGTGTGTATTACACTATTATCTACATACTACATATTGTAAAAAAAACTATTTAAGTTCTATAAGAAAAAAAATCAGAGAATAAGGTGCTCCATTTATCAATATCGGGCCCTTTACCTATAGTAATACTGTAAGAAACATGTAGTATAGTGCTTATACAGTAAGTGGAAGTAAAATAATAAATATTATACCACTGTATTAAACTCCAAGATAATTAATAATAATGATAAGTATAACTTATAAGGCATAATAATATAATTGTGCATCGAGGAAAAACTTCAAAACTTATGAAAGTTAAGAAATAATTTTAATTTTAGTGAAAACGGTTATACAAGTTTAAAGTTCATTTTTTTTTTTTATAATAAAATATTATATTCATAGAATATAGGCTACATCTATGAATAAGTATAGAATAAGTAACTTAATGACTATTTTAACATGATAATAGTTAATAATTAAAAATAACAATATAACAACAGTAATATACTAATATCCAAAGTAAGTAATAGGTAAAGTTTGTTATAAATTATAAATAAATAATCATCGTTTTATATAAAGTGGTGATCGTGTGACATAATAAACGTAGCACGCTACTCGATATTTTCCACTTTGAAGATAATTTATGAATCATAAATATGTATTATAAATAAGTATAACCATTAATTGTTTTATGTTTATGTACTATTAACCTAGTGGAAATTAGGTAATTCTTACATTGCATTCGTTTCTATGGTGATAAACAAAGAGTTAGAAAAAATTGGCTAGAAAAATAAAATGTATCCAGTCAAAAAATATATTTATGATAATATTATAATATAATTGCGTAGAGAAGAATAATTTAATTAAAACATACTAAAATAATAAAGATTAACTTATAATATGATAATCGACTAGGTTGGTACCTAATAAGATCAACAAACCAAATCATTTATCGTGAAAATACGTAAATTTGAGTTCTATCGTAGGTATTAAAATGTACCTAACTCAAAACACGTATCAACCTTTAAAACACAAATACATAATATTGTAATAAATTACACCATAATAGTCATAACCCAGTTGCAATTTTGTTAGGGTGTTAGCACAAAATATCTTGTGCGCATTGCAAATGTTTATATAGTTTTTTTTTTTTTTATATCTTTGGATTAACAAATAGATAATAACAAGTGGGTTAAGTTAGGTGCCACTCTTTACATGGATTTGTTATTATATAATTGGCGTTGTGCACTCTTCAAGTCTTGACTATTTGCCAATATTAAGACAAGACAAACGTCGGTATGTTTTGTAAGATGCAATAAAATGCATACAAATTGTGTTATTAATTATAGAAGTATTCCATCAGATCAGAACTTGATTCTTTGTAATCGGTATATTTATGATTCCAGGTTATATAGTAGGTACCTACCTGTATAAATATATAATATAATTTGCCAATTTGCTGTATTCGTATTATAAATGCGTATTATATATTGAAGGCATGAAGTGAAACTAGATTTAACTGATTTAAGTTATTAAAACCATTCAACAACAGTTTTTATGATTAATAATACTATCACTAATACTGATTATAATACATTTATAATCATGAATTTTTTTTTTTTTATTTAAACTTTAGGTATGTAATAACTTTATAACAATACAAGTCTCGGAAAAAGCCTATGAATTAATATCAACTTACTTAATGATGTTTGTGTTTATTATTAATTATCAAGTGTATGATGTTTTTAATACTAATTTTCTACAGAGTTCTTAGATTTGCATTTATCAAACTAGATAAAACCTAAACAATGTAAATAAATTAATATCATTATTTTTTATGCGTACTAAATTTAGTAGCAAAACTATGCTGGTAAAATTTATTGTTTGATGCAGTAATATACTCTCATCAATAAATAATAAATAATAATAACTATACTACAACTATGAAATATTAGTTATTTATGTATACTTGTATACAATCCACATTGATTTTATATAAAAATGTAATTAATTGTAAAGTACATTTTGTTTTTCATTTAAAATTCTAATACGTCATAATATTTTCTTAAAATTATTTTATACGAATGATAAATAATGAATATTTTGACACGTCAACAATACACTTTTTTTTAATAAAAAAAAAAAATTTAAAACTTAAAAATCAAATTAATATATTGACTAATAACTAATAAGCTTATGTATATTGAATAGAGATAAGGTAAATTTACCAATTATTTTTTTACCAAAAAAAATTAGCATGTGGTGCCTCAAATTAAACGGCTTCACGGGGCCAACATGCATCAGTCATATCATATTAATAAAATGGAATAGTTTATATTATAAAATGTAAAACTTCCACAACCACTGATAGTGTAGTACCTATACTACATAACATTAAACATACGAATACACCATAAGAATATCTGATACGATCAATTATTATCGCAATTAATATACATTTGATTTTATCACAGATATAGATAATAAACCACGTTTAAAATATTAGCAATATTAAACTTTTCAAGGCTTTGGGGCACCGGTTAAACTTCTCTGATTATTTTTAAATGTTCTATACATAATTTTTATTATTTTTGACACATTTATTAGAGCCAGCACCACAGTCACTAAATTTAAAAAAAAATTGAAAATCCTACTATCCAGTAAATAAAAATAAATAAATGTTACCATAATTATAAGTTCATGGAAATACAGCAAATGCGGCAGAGAGGAGTTTCTGGAGGTGTTCCTATGGTTACAAACGAAAATTATCAAAATTTACCAAATTTACGTAAATTTTATATTTCTAATATTGAATGTATTCTATAGCCGATGTGTAGGGAAGTATTATAATTATTTAGAATAAAATGAATATCTTATAGTAATAATAACCCAGTAAAATAAGCTATTTATTGAGTATTAATTTAAGTAATAATTAATTCAGTATAATAGTTTATTTTCGAAAATTCACGTTGAGCTATAATTAATTTACCTAATTCTTATGTTTTAATCAATATTTTAATTGTCTATATTATTATGACTTACAATTTTTATTATTTATAAAATAACCGTTTCACAAATAGTAAAAATATATACAGATAGTCACGTAGGTATATTTAGATTACATTTTTGAAAGTAGCAATTGATAAATAAGATATAAGTTAACTATAATAATTAGGTAATTGTTATGTTGTCGTGATTTAAATTCCAAAGTTAATGGAATGCATCAAACTCTATCACATAGGAACCTACTACAACATAATATACCTTGCTCGTTTATGTTAATAATCATCAATCAATAATTATCAATTACATAATGTGTTGTATGATTAATAATTGCACACACGTAGATATTTTTGTGTAAAAAATTATTGATTACATTTAATTTGGGCTCGAGATGATGTAAGACAGCATTACAATAATAGGGTGCATATTGAGTGTTCTCAGCATGAGTCCTTTAAAATCTACTACTATGGAACCTATACTTCTATTCATAAGAAACCAAATAACAAATTAAAAAGATTATTAGATGTATTGATTTAAACAATGGTCATGGTTTAAGATAGAGACATCCGACATATCATATAGATATAACATTATCATGTGCATATTTCAAAGAAAGAGTTATATTATAACATACAGCGATAAGGAATTACTAAAAAACATAATAATATTATAGTAATTAATACTGATAAACACGAGTACTTCATGACATGGTGCAACAATATTATGTCTAGAAATATTATTATTTAATATTTATTATCTATTATAAATTGTTCTCCTTGTTTTGAAAACAAGAGACCGGAGAGACTATGTTTTGCTTACATAACGTAATATAATATAAGTATAAGTATAATATGACATAGGTATAACGTGCAATTTTAGAAATGTGAACATTGAACGTGCACAACATGTTTTAATATAGGTGGGTTGTTTTTTTGTTTTATCTGAACAATAACTATTAATAATAATATGCACATATTAATATATTCATCCATGTGCTATCAATGAAAACCACTAATCTATATTACATAAGTATCACGAATACTGGAAAAAAATTTTTTTTGAAATGTTATTTTGTAATAACTGAAAAAAAAAGTTTCTTTAAAAACGTTGATAGTTTTCAAATAATGAGTGCCATTCGTTAAAAAAAATCCCCCTGTATAATATAAAGAATGTAAATTTAATTATTCAAATCGCGAGTATCTAGCTACCTCTAAAATCAAAAATGTATGTAACATTAATTTATATTTTAACATAAAATATAAAAAAAATGTAATAGGTTGTAAAGCTACAACTAAAAAATAACTACCTAGAGTTTCCAGTACATAAAATATAAAAATATATATAACCTATATATTAGAGTAAATTATGCAATATTTTGTATTCAACAAATATAACTGATGGGATAAGAAGTTGTAGTGAACTAAGTAGTTCAATGGCATGGTTACTACTTAGTGCATGATGAAATATATAGCAAGACGTCAAAATATCAAAAAACAAAAATTGATTTACAAACGGTGATTTGTCTATTGCTCCTTATAAATATTTAGGTCAAAAGCGGTAATCCGATAAATTCTTGTTTTTACAGAACATAGCTGATGGATACTTAATATGTATATACCTAACTGTTAGTACATCAACTAAAATATGAACGTGTTAAATACATTATGTACTAGGTAGTCGGTAAAAGTAATATTTATGTTTAATCAATGTTAAGCTTTTGATTTTTCTATATTTTCTTTTATAATATTTATAAGATCAAAAAGAAAGAATGTATTATTTATTTTACAATGATATGGGTTTGCTTACATTTGATTTTATAGTATTTATTAATTCTATTTTATTTTTAGTTGCACTTTGTTTTTATTGTCATCGGTACCTATATATTTGACTATATTTCTTTGGGTAAGACAAAATTGCCTGTAAATCTAAAAATTAAATATGACTTGGAAATGTGAAGTATAACTACAATGTTATTTTGTACCTATGTCATACAAAAGTGAATACTACTTGTTTTTACAAGCTGAAATAAAACTACTAGACCCACCTAATACCTAAATATGTATAGGAGTACCAACCTAATGTATATTTTTGAATTGTTGAAAACCTTAAAAATGTGTATTTGTATAGAAGAAAATTAACAACAATGTAGCATAATATTTATAATAATACATTGCTTTTAAGTATGATGCAATTCCCGAAGTACAAAAAAAACATATTTTATTACCTGTAGGTATATTTTTGCTTGAATTAATTTTTGTATGAGGAATTTATATTTTACACAAATTAATAGTAATACTGATTATTTCCTAGACAGCATTTTGCAATTATAATATTATAATGGTATTATAATAACGTTATACTAATATTATTAGTTATTATAATGTTATAATAGTATTATAATAACGTTATACTAATATTATTAGTTATTATAATGTTATAATAATATTATAAAACAAAAAATTTCTGTCTGGGATTTAGTTATATTTGTTTTATATCGTGTTCGTATTAACTCTAGATGGTACTTTAAAGTCAATGTTTTTGAATATATGAAAGTGTCATAAATATTCAAACTGTAGTTAGTGAAACAAAAATATTTAAAAAAAATTAAAGATATATTTTTTGCTACACATTTTCTTTAAAATAAGTGCATAAAAAACAATTTATGGGATAAATAATGGCAAGATACATACCTACTTACTATAAATATATATCAATCATTTAAATACTCGTTAAAATTATTAAAAATACAGAATAATATGATGTCTTAGAGTAATTTATATTGGATTAAAAACTTAACTTTAATCTTGATTATAGTGAATCACAAAAAAAAAACAAAAAAATAATTGCTAAAAAAATAATGATGCTGAACGTGTTGTTATGCGTAAACAATTAAATATTAGTTAAATTAAAAAACTTTGAACACCTAAGATAAAAATTTATATAGACAAAATTTTATTTTCAACGATTTTGTTCCCAACCGTGATATTATATTATAATAATAATTAAATAATGTAGATCAAGATCATTGTGAAGTGTTAAGATAATGTAATAAATTAGTTATTACTTATTGTTAATAGTTGTTGAATAATATTTTCATCAATACAATTTAGATTGCGTGATTTTGTTTACGTAATATATAAGCAGATATTAAATCTGAGTAAAAATAGTTTTGATGTATTGAATTGGGTGTAGTATCGTTGTTATTTTAGTATAATAGTTTTAAATTGTTTTAGAGGATATTTAAAATTAAAATAATGTATTATGATTTTATGGTCATTGGGCAACAAAAATAAAATTAATATAGGTACGCTTGTTTATATTTTAATTTATCTATGTATATACCGGGGCTGAAATAATGAAAGTAGTAAAATTAATAATTAATAATTATCTAACACTACCACCTTTATTATTGTTATTTTATTTTCATTGGCTAAAATGTTTACGATCGTTATTCAATTTACGATTAAAAAACAAAAAATTTGTTATATCGTGAAATGTTTGCTTATTTTTTATTTTACATATTTCAGTTTAAAATAGGGTACCTACTTGAAAAACGTGTGATCTATACCGTATGCTATACAATTAGTAAGATAAGTTAGGAATAATTATACATATTGTGTAATATATCAATGTACATTTATAAAGCATTTTATCACCAAAATAACTTCGTAGATTCTATTACAAAAGCTCTGTCCATGAATTTTCCCCCCTCCCCCCGAATTTGACATAGGGACTCAAAACTTGTGCAACCAGCATTAAAAAATGAAAATCCTAGATAACATACATATACTCGATAAATTAAAAATGTAAGGGGTGAAATAATGTTATGATTTATTCATAGAAATGATGTTTCTATTGCCTCTGTTATCGTGACGGTTATTATCTACAAGTAGAATTGTTATGACTTCTAGTCAATATATTTTTGATATATTTAAAATTTTTAGAAGATAATATATGGAGACAGTTTTTTACATCACCGGTGCCTTGTACCTAGTTTATGCGCAAACTGTTCAAATATTTTTTTAGTCAAAACTATGTATTCCAATAGATCGCACATGTTACACCACCTAACCTAACCAGCTATAACCACATATTATATATTCTAGTGAGGTTAGATAAATAAACAATAATTTGTGTTTTTTTTTAAATAAACATTGCACATTATACCAGTGCTTTAAATTGTAACTATGTGACGGTTGGAATATGATGCAGCTGCAGCGTATAATCGATGAGTTCAAAAATACGCTCAATAAGCATTTAATTATTATTTAATTTACCTGCAAAAATGAGACGGTTCATTTTTTTAAGTCCACGAAATAGAAGCATTGAAGTTTAAAAATATTTTATTAACGGTACACTGCATAAGGAAACTTTTTTATATATTTGATATTCAAACAAATATTGCACAATCAAAATTGTACAAAATTATAAGGACGGTTAAAAATCAGTTTTTTTTTCCAAATAACCTATCTTCGTGTAGTTTGTTTTTGTTTTTAAAACAATAAGCTCTAAAGACTACATAAATATTCAACAAATTTAAATTACAACATTTTAACCGACAAACGTCCAAATCGTTAATACAAATATGACTATTCCACTGCGTAATAAACCTTCATAACTCATAAGACATAACTATAATAGTATCATTATCACGTCATGACGTTTTATAATATTATAGGTATCAATAATAGTAGTAATGTTGTACACGGAGTAGTAATGGTTAAACAGATCCCCATTGTCACCGGTTCAAAATAAAAATAATAAAAAGAGGGATATCAATAATAACTCAATAGGCAATACTAATTAGATTAAATATATTATTTCGTTAGCCAGTTGTCTATGGCTATTGCAGTATATTATTTATTTTACGGTGTACAGCGACCTGGAAATAGTGTGCACACTGCTCAGGTGATTTTAGAAATATTATATCAAAATTAGATTTGCTCGGTTTTATTAAGCATTGTTCGCGTTGAGTGTTGACCACGCATTTTTCACAAAGACGTGTCTCGGGTATTATTCCTGTCCGAATATCTTGACAACGTGACGCGAATTGTACAAGACATCTGTGTTTTTTTAACCACACAACCTAACCTAATATATTGATAGGTATATAAGCTATAAAGTTCCTAAAATATAATAATATGACTGATGACTCTATAAGAATCAAGTTATGATTCCATGGAATGCTGCAGCCATATTATTTTTATTATAATGTCCATGACGTAGGTGGTAGGTACATAACTATATTGTAACCATAATTTAATTACACCAATATTTATTTTTAGGAGCATCACGCGTAGTCATTACAGTCTGGCAAAATTAATTTTTACTGCTGATAGAATTTGTTCAACGGACAACAACTGTATATTTAAATACCTACTGACATTTAAATTAGGAGAGTCATCCATTTGTGTTGTGTGAAAAAAAATGCACACAATATAATATAATATATTTATTATGTAAGAAAGTTTTAAAATAATATTTAACGAATGATTCTCAATGTTACTTGATTTGTTCTGGTACAATTTTGGTACGAGGTAAACAGACAATTGCGAGATAATTAATTCTACTCGGATAACATAAAACATTCACTTGACTACATCCATTGAAGCGATAGCCACACATTTAACAATAGCCAAATATTTTTTTTCCAGTCTCTATAATTTTGATTTTATGTTTAAATATAGGTCAAACTTAGCTATAATACTCACTAAGAAATGTAGTATTATTTTTTTTTATCTAAGAAATACGATCTTTTCAATTAAGTAATGTCTATAACTGTCTGTTAAAATATTATCATATTGCTTATTTCATTTAAGCTTATAAACTTCCACAAATTTAAATTTTGTCATTTACATATTCAATTTTCGATTCGAATAAAGTGGTCCATCTTCAAGCCTTGAAAACTCGGAATAGTTACAACACATTTTGACCCATAGAGCAAAATTATTTAATACCTAATGTAATATATTATATCGCTTCAATGCCATTTGAAAGCAAATTATAAGATGTATTATAATATTCGCGTGTTATTGTGTTTACGTAAACCATTTGTTCTTCTCATCCAAAATTCATTACAAATTTGCTTAGTATTTCGTAGAAATGTTCTTATAGTTCTTTATAATTTGTATGATATTTAGGTTGAATTAAATCATTTTATATTTTTGATCTACGTACTATAGTCAATTACTGCAGTAGTAAGTAAGGTATAATAAGTTCATATTTGAAAACATTAAATTTATAATATCTATATTATTATTTATTAAGATTTTTTTTCAAGCCTGCTATCCATTTATTTGTATGCTGCACCTACTCAAATTTGAGTTAATACTCCAAACATGTTAAATAGCAATGCAATAACAACAAATATTTTTTTAACTAAGAAACAATTATAGTAAGAGTTGCATTTGATTAAAATATTATAGCCTTATTGGAATAATGAATAATTAAGTATTTTACTTTAGTAATTATAATAATAGTATTATTTATTTCCCACGTCAAATGATGATTATTACCATTTATAAAGAATTTTTTTTATCAGTTAAGGTAAGTTAAATCCCTAAAGTTTTCCTCCAGATTTCTAGATTAAATTTCCTTAGCCAACTTTTTAGGCCTAATTACGCTATTGATGATAACATAATATCTTCAGTAAGTTCTAGAATGAACCGTTTCCATTCTTTATCTGTTGTGTGCAAGTCACTAACTAAATTAATGTCTAAATATATTTCATGTTGTTACAAGTTTATGATTTTATATTATTTGATAATAATTAAATAATATAAAGGAAGATAAAAATAAAATAAAATGTTCAAAATAACTTTGTTTTAAATATTCTGGTGTTAAAATTTTTTTTTTAAAGTTATATGATTTAAATTTAATATTATATTTGACAGTTGGTATTTAGTCTTCACTTGTGACGCTTTCCATTTCAATGACTTAATTCAAAAATTCTATGTGGTGATATATAGTCTTAGACGCTAATTGCTGATCTGTGTTTCTTTTTATCTAATCAGATAAAAACATAAACATATATGTATCTATTTGCTTCATGTGAACTTAATAAATATATTTGATAGAACTTGTTTTGGGTGGATATAATATAATATTTCTATCTTAATTATAGTAGATCAACGATTACGTATGTAATCAAAGGGACGAGGCCGAATTATTAATGTTATTATATTATACTATACGCAGCCACTATGAATATATTTTTTTAGTGATAAACTGAAGTTTACCCAACTTTATATACTGTCAGATAACTAAGATTAATATAATCTTGGAGGAGTTGTTTGTTTACGTAATATTACCTATATTTTACAAGCCAGTGTGTTATAAATCAAAGATCGTTAATAAAGCTTTTAGTTCGTAAGCAATTTAAAAAAAAATTATGTGTAATTTGTAAAAAAAAATATTTTCACAATAACTGTTTTGATTAGGTACCTCTACATTTTTTTATTTCTGTTAAACAATCGTTCGTGGAGTAAAAACAATTTTTCGTTGATCGACTGTTGATCGACATTAAAACATATTTTTGTAAAGCTTGTTATATGTACAACAACTAGAAAGCCGTCTCCTTATCGTCGAAGTCAACCGCCATTTACAAAGAAGGCAATGTTTACAAAATTGAAAATACTATTATCACAGTATATAATAGTATATAATATGTATATGAATAAATGTAAAATAAATGTATAAATTTAAGCATTGCCTGCTTTATAAATGGCCCAACATCGGTCACAACTGTAGTATAAAAACGGCTATCTAGTTGTTGTATAAGTCCTATGGTCTTCACTCACTCAAGTCGATGAATCGACAATGGGTAATTATACCTATATGTCAAAAACTCATAATATCGTCATTCGTCATCAGCATTGTTCGATGTCACACATAGATACTAATCCATATGCTTATAATATTTTCAATTTTGTACCTACCAATCTACAAACGGAGAAATCGTCGCATTAACGTACCTATTTAAAGTAAATCGTAATCAGCGTATAATTGCATTTTAATTATATATATCTATATATCGAGGTTTAACCCTATGTGTCGAGGCGAAAGCATATTTTCAAGGGAACCACATAGACCGGGGGGGGGGAGAGGGACAAGAACGGAATGTTTTAATGACCGGCGTCACGTATTACGGAGTGGTAGTATAAACTATAGCAATACCATGGTAGTAGTATATTATTTCTGAGGACCTTGAATACACGGCGCTACACGCGTCTGCTCGGGAACGAACCCGATCACTTGTCGTCGATTCGCGCACACTGGCGTCGCTATCGAATCTCCGCGGTCCGGCGGTGCGCTCGCAATTTTCGCTCACAACAACAATATCATCTGTGCTCGTTCACAACAACGTCACACCCTCATCAGTACCTTTATCATAATATTATATCTCAAATAAATTATTTTTTTTCTGCACCGTGAAGCGACAACATGAAACCGACCGTAGCGCTTCGGCACGCGGTTTCGGTGCTGGTCGCGGTGGTAATAATTTCGGTCAGGCCCGGACACGGTATGGCGTACACAGTTTTCCAGGCAGTGGTCGAGTACTACCGGATGATAGCACCGGAACCAGTGGACGCAGTGCCGGATGCGCCGTACATTGGCCGGCAGTATGACTTTATTGTGGTGGGCGCCGGTTCCGGTGGGTCGGTGGTAGCCAACCGGTTGACCGAGGTGGCAGGCTGGACGGTGCTGCTGATCGAGGCGGGTGGCGAAGAGAACGCCATGACGGACGTGCCACTGCTGGTCAGCTATCTGATTGGCAGCGGATACGACTGGGGCTACCGGACCGAACCACAGGACGGCGTGTGCGGCGCGATGGATGACCGTAAGTGTCGGTGGCCACGAGGCAAGGTTATGGGCGGCACCAGCGTCCTCAACTACATGATGTACACGCGGGGCGTACCGGAGGACTACGACCGTTGGGCCAGGCTGGGAAACGTCGGTTGGAGTTACGCGGACGTGCTGCCTTACTTTAAGAAATCGGAGGACTTGGGAAACGGTCGGGTTGCCGCGTCACCAGAAGCAGCACATCTACACGGCCGCGGCGGGTACGTTAAGGTCCAGGAACCGTCGTGGAAAACTCCGCTAGGTCCGGTATTCCTGCGCGCAGGCCGCGAGCTGGGCTACGAGACGCCTGTCGATTACAACGGACCACGGCCACTTGGCTTCTCGTACGTACTGGCCACGACAGACCACGGATCCCGATGCAGCGCGTCCAAAGCTTTCCTGAGACCGATCCGGCACCGGCCCAACCTTACGGTGGCCAAGCGGACGACGGTCACCAAGGTGCTCATCGAGCCTAGCACAAAGCGCGCGTACGGTGTGCGGCTCGTCAGGAATCGTCGGACCTCTTTGGTGTACGCCCGCAAGGAGGTGATACTGTGTGCCGGGGCGTTTAACTCACCACAGCTGCTCATGTTGTCGGGTGTTGGCCCGGCCGAACACCTAGCCGACGTTGGCGTGCCCGTCGTTAGCGACCTCCGGGTAGGCTACAATCTGCAGGACCACGTGTCCATGGCCGGACTGGTGTTCCTAGTCAACCAGTCGGTGACTATCGTCGAAAGTCGGTATCGGCACCCTAGGTACCTGGTCCAGTATGCCCTCAACGGTGATGGACCGCTGACCGTTCCCGGTGGCGCCGAAGCGGTGGCGTTTACGGCCACGCGGTATGCAACCAACGGGTCAGTAGTACCCGACATGGAACTGGTTTTTGGTCCCGGAGCGCTGACCGGCGACACGGGCGGCTCACTGCACCGCTTGTTCGGCATGCGCGAAGACTTCTACGAAAAGGTGTACGGCGGGTTCCGTGGCCGGGACGCTTGGGGCCTAGTGCCCATACTTCTACGACCACGCAGTCGCGGCCGGGTCATGTTGCGGTCGGCCAACCCGTTTCACGCGCCGCTCCTCTTCCCCGGGTACTTGTCTGACACCCACGACCGCGACGTGCTCGTCGAAGGCATAAAACAGGTATACTTTACGTATTATAATAGCCATCATATTATAATGTCAATGTCTTTGGGTTTATATATTATATTATAACCGATCGATACTGACACTAATTACCTTAAAGTACTAATTGTATATGTTTGTTATATTGCATGAGGTAGTGTGCAATTAAATGAGAGGCATAACTCATTTAGAGCACATAATATACCCTGTCGATCAATCGATCGTATTCCACAATGGATAACGATAATTTGTATCTTCTACCGTTAGAAAATATAAATCAAAGTTAGTTAGTTCGTTTCTTTGACTGAAATGTCCAATAGTTTTGAATACGCCTAAGTTTTTGTTCTACTTTAGTGTGCTAATTCTTTCAAATTTCAAATTTTTAATGCTTTGTAGTTACTACACTTAATATTTTATTATAATATTACATCGCAATATATAAATATTATTTAAAAATTGTTTTCTCAAACAATCGTAAATATTTACAACACACGAATGCGTGTTTTATTATGCTGTTTCTATCAATTTCTTAGTGCAATAAAGTACTAATAATGATTAAAACCAAAAAGACTGAAAATCAACTTTTACTCCCATAGTACCTAATGTAGTATACGTACTAGACGGTTTTTATTGTCGGCATAAATGAAAAATACATTTCTGCACTAACCGTATAGACCTATATATATCACAATATTTCCACACACTTTTGTATCAGAAATTATTACCCCATACTTTTACAAAAACGACATGCGTATACAATATAACGATAATATATTGTGCGCATATCGGAATATTAATAATAATATTATATATTATAAAATATAAATAATAAAACCCGTTTGTCGACGGCTGAGGGCATTGAAATCACTAGGCGGTTCGTCTGCACAAATACGCTCGGTGTCGCGGTCACATATACGCGTATTATAACATACCTACCTCTATAAAACAGCTACTGCATATTTATAATTTATGCGCAGCCCGACGACGACGACTTCGTCAAACCGGAGGCAATACCACACCGTGACGCGTCTGCTGCAGTATATTATCGCTATTTTCGTACACATAGGTATATCGGTATATGAGTTTAACCGGCGTTGGTCAATAATACGATCGATGCAGCTAGATATTAATTTTATTATTATCGTCGAGCGTACGATATGTCATCTTAGGTTAGGCTATAGTACGCGCATAGTGGGATAGAAAAAATGAAATCGAAAACCCGTTGACCGGACGACAAGCTTTACTTACTTTCGCGTGAAATATTATATACCTATATGATTTTTTTCCCCTCGTTTACAACGTTGTGAAATAATATCTTACGACTATTGCAAACCCACACACAATCGGAACCCCCGGTCGAGCCAGCCTACTCAGTTATACAGAGTGATTCACCAAGCATGTTTACCCCCATTTTTCCATTAAATATACCTACAATAAATGTATTCAAATTATAATATTTTGAATTTGTAAACGTATCCTTTACGACATTTTCAGTTATTTAGATTTTTACACTAACATTTTCAAATAAAAATTGCCATTTATTCGTCTTAAAAAGATGATTATTTTTATTTTTAAATGTTGAAGTATCCAAATTTAATTAATTCTGGAAGTGAACACGTATGGTGAATCACCCAGTGTTCGACGAGCAGATAAGCCACTGCGCGTCTTTTTGGCCACGCAATTTGCTCACGTCCTCAAATAGGAGCTGGTCAAATACTAACCGGCAAACGTGATATATCTATGTACTATTTATTATAATGGTATTCAACATTATTATAGGTTGTTTCAACTTGTTTATTTCGCAATCACTTTGTCATACGATCACGACTGCATTTTTTGCGGTAGCGTCCGACACGTGATCCGAACTATCACGTCCATCACGACTATTCGATCTTCATATGATAATAATATAATATAATAAGATTTAAAATAATAATTTTATACGTATTCCAATAAACAGTATATAAACTCTATAATGATGATGATGATGGCAATAAATATGATAGTTAATAATGATTATATAGTATCACAAACCGTATTATTTTATAAACCATCACAACAAATCCCCCGAGATTGATAAACATTTCAGTGTCATATGTAATATATACACATTACACAGGCAGAGCTCAAACAAAAAACTTAAATTCTTTTATATGTATTAATTGTTATAACGACTGTTTCATTAGAATAATAATGTTATATCATTTTCATAAATTAATGTCATATATTATTTATTAAATAAGTATATAGGTATTATATTGATTACAATTATTTTGTTTGTCCTTCAAAGTAGTCTATGCAAATACTTGTTAATTACTTAATACATTTCTAAACTTGTATGGGGACAATATTTTTAATTAGGTACAATTTTCAGATCATTAAATAAACGCATTCTTAAATAATTATTATTTATTTACCATTTAACGAAGTTCTATCCATTTAAATAATAACAACTCTTTAATCTATTATTTCGTAATTTAATCAAATATTTTGGTATTTAGGTATTGATATGTTATAAAACCTAATATTTATCATTTAATAGCAATTCATTAAATCATTTGTGATTAAACTAAGAATTGGTCGAAATTATTTTCCCTTTCCTCGCTAGTACACAATTATTCCTCAAGAGCTAGGATTAATTAATTTAATATTCATGAATAATAATTGTAGTTTTGGAAAAACCATCTAGTATATACAAATTGCTTTTTCCCCTCTCTCATATTCATTACGTTTTTAATTTTTTTAATTCCTTGGTGCTTATGTTTAACAATTCCATACATTTATACATACTAGATATAAATTATATATACATGCTTTTAATGATTTGTATAGTATATTATTATAGTGATTCAAAAATCATACAATAATTATAAATAGTCTCTGAAATATGTTTTAAATATGAAATACGTATTTTTTTAACCGTTCGGTTGATACCTAATACAGCATGACCTATTGCTTTAGGATTCAAATGTTTTACATTCATTTAAAATGAGCTTAATGCATTATAATCACATTACTAAAATATAAAATGTATAACTACGTACTAACAAGCAGTTGCTTAAAAGAGGTATGCAAGGTTTGCAAATATTATTTTGTTTATAATATTATTTTATGTACGATTGAGAAATATATATTAATATATTATTATTTTTCTCATATATTAATCATTAAATAGGTACTAAAGTAAATCAAATTATAACTAAGTATAATACTCATTCTTTGGTAAATAATAATTATACTCATAACGTGTTGGGTGACTACAGTAAAATCATTATTAGTTTACTATATTTTGTATAGAATTTGATCAATATAATAGATAAGAATGTTATTGGTTTATGAGTCATTTAGAACTTCACGACAAATTCGTATAAATATATTGGCCGTGTAACACTAAACTAATAACAATATTATTAGAACCTACCTTGAAATTTTACTGTCACAATTATTGTAAATGTAATTTTAAATAATTATTGACCAAACAATATAATAATATATTTACTACTTACTTTATGAGCGAATTAGTATAACTGATATTCGACAACATTTTCTAAATAGCTACGGCCTTCCAAAATAGTTGCAACATATGAGATAAAATCATACTTATTTCTGCTCACCCATCGGTATGTAACTGTCAAAATTCCAATATATTAGGCACTGATTTATATTCACTCACGGACATCTTCAAATTGAGTAACATAATTACTAAAACGAATTATATTTTACTTGTTTGAATTCAAAGTTCGAAAATGTTGTCATGTTCAAATTTAGGTATGCATAAACCACTTTCTCCTTCAAATATAAATAATAAAAATGGAATTTTATTTTTTCTTAACAATTTTAGAGGTCAAACCCGATTTTGGGTTACGACATCGCCTAAAGACATACCTAACTTTATTACAAATGAGTAATGACTGGACATTTAACATTTGTCTAATGAAACCTTTGATATAGTAAACCTATAGCTCTTCCAAGATTATGTTCAGATGTGATGATTTGTCAATACTTTTAAATTTATAATGATAATACACCACTATTTTGCGCCAAGATGAGTTTTCTGTTAGAATACCTACTTGGTTTGTGTATCGTATATTTATATAATTATTATCGTTGTACGGCGTGACGTATAGGCAATAGAGGTACATTATTGCGTTCAATTAAAATCGATTACACATAAATCATAATAGGTCGTATAACATAAATAAATAAATCTGGTTTTTATATTATTACTATCCGTATACTACTTTTGTTCAAACGTGTTTTCTTAGTTTGGAGTCTTATGTGCCTCTAAATGAGTGTAATGACTATAAGACATAATTACAATGTATAATAATGGATAAGATGTCCAACTTTTTTTTTTTTAATCGCATTTATTTTACTCATCTTTTGGTTATAATAATATTGTAGGCTATCGCAGTGAGCAAAACCCAAGCATTTCAAAAATACGGGTCTACTCTGTTGTCGGTGCCGTTCCCGGGCTGTGAACACGAGACTTTCGGGTCGGACGCGTACTGGGGTTGCTCCATCGGACAGCTGACCACAAACCTTCACCACCAGGTGGGCACGTGCAAGATGGGACCCGCCTCGGACCCGGACGCCGTGGTCGATCCAAAGCTGAGGGTACGTGGCGTCAAAGGGCTCCGGGTGGTGGACGCGTCAATCATGCCGCTCATACCGGGCGGTCACACCAACGCGATGACGTTCATGATTGGCGAGAAAGCGGCCGACATGATCAAGGAAAACTGGATCAAATGATCGAACAGGTCGTGCTACGCTGCTGCCACTGTGGATATATCACATGTAATATATTACACTACGGTAGGTCCAAACCATATTATAATATCGTATTATGTCGTCACTGTTTCGACAAATATTTAAATTATTATAAATATTATTTTTGAAAAAAAAACTTTATTTTATCAGTCGTTGCGACTTAACGTTGTTTTCAGTTTCCATCTTCGTCTTACTTGAAATGATTTTTTTTTTCAGGTGTTAATAACGAGTTCTATGAAAAATCAATAATTTGTTCGCATAATATATATTATAATATATATTGGACAATGTAATCGTTTTATGAAATACATTCGTCATCGTCAATACCACGGTTCATATACCTATACTAATGCATAATAAATCGATTACACACGTTTGATTCAAAGAACAATATAGTGTTCAATATAGTATATACGCTATAAAGTATAAACTATATGTAAATAAGAAGATTATAGACTTTAATTGTGTCCGCCAAAAATCAACAAGTATCTCAGAATTTAATTTTCGTTACTTCGAATATAATATTAAAAAGTGTCTCAATAACAGATAACTCGAACTCACTTCATCCCCACAACCTTCGAGGCATAAGAGTATATATGTTACCGGCAAAGACGTAAATTAAAGAATTAACGTTAATGACTAGTCAATAAAATGAACTCTAATTTTAGGTAGATACATATTATAAGTTGTAAATAGTTATATGTATGTAAAAGTTTAAATAATGTGTTGGTAAATTTTTACAATTAGAAACGGCTTTGAGTAGTAAAGTCTATTTATCGAATATCTATAATGGGTACTAACAATAGCGGACTTTCCGACTCTAATATGTCGAAGGTCGTACATTTGGTACATTTTTAATAAAAGATAGCCGTCTATCGGATACTTATGTCATCTATATAGACATATAGTAATTATTAGATTTACAATATAAATCACGGTTACTTATTTTTTATAATAATTATATTAATTAAATTATAATATTTATACCCATTGCATAACATGTATCTAGTACCTACCTTCAAAGTGTCACGACACATCAAATTTAGAAAATAAATGATTCAATTTATTTATTTTATCTGTGTAATATTAAGTAAAAATTTATAGTTTATCTTATATACATTATTAAATTTCTGACCCAATTTAAATATTTCGCTAAGCAAAATTATCAACATTGTCTATCAGTATTAGACATTTATATAATTTCCTAATCATTGTTGTAAATGTGTTGACAAAATAATATTTGAATTTTACAACCTTGCCTATGTTGTCAGTTAATACCTAGACTTTGACGATATCGACTACTAATATTAGGAATTTATGATATTGGCTAGGCTTTTAAGTGATTACCTAATTATATCATTGACGGTAACATATACATATTATAATCAATACCTACGTAAAATGCTCCCAACCAACAGCATATTTTGGTACATAAATATATAATATGATATTATCTAGTCAACAAATAAAATGTGCATTACATATTGCTTCCATTTAATTTATTTTTGTTTTAAATTACACTTTAGTTTATTCCTATTTTTAATTATGGATATTATGTAAAAATGTTATAATATTGTACAATAATCGTACTATATAATATAATTTTGATGTATTAAGATAAAACAATTTTTTGTTGTATGTCTTACTAATCTTTAATTGAAGATAAGAAAATGCAATGCAAACAATGTAAAAAACTTGGTTTTTCATAAATAACTATCTAGTGTAAATTATGTATAATTTAATTGTTTTTATAATTGTTTTTCTTAAATAGTTATTACTTTTTTGTATTATATTAGATGTTAATTGTGAAATATATGTTATTCGTTGTAAGACTTTTTATTTTGAGAATAAATATGTTTTGTATTACTTTGATACATTATAGTTATTGCAGACTGATTTGCGCCTACATAATGCTCTACAATATTTCCGTACAGGTTTAATAAAAAATATAGGTCAAATTTTAAAAAAAATTGGGACTACCTTAAAATTCTTAAGTAATATAATATATACATTTACTATTTAAATATCCGGTTGAAACAATGGATTATGTAAGAATAAAACTATTTTTATAATCCGCTATACAAAAATTATCAAACAGAAGTGTGTTTAGCAGTGATTTACAATACACATTATACCTACCTATAATATTAATTTAACGTTATAGTGTTCTTAGTAATGTTTTCAGCTTGGTAAGTTTTTTTTTTAAATTTCTTTTGTTTATTAATCAAACATTCATACTAACCGTGAATAAATGAAGAAGTAGTGAACAAGCACAGCTTTAAATAATGTAAGCATAATTATTATTTATAACACAATTCTTTATATAAGATAGATGATATTAGAATAGATAATCTAGATCACGGACTAAGGTTAGGTATATTGAGCTATTAGGTAAATGATTAAGAAAAAGCAATGTAAATAAAAATTTAAACTAGAAAAATAATTAGTGTGCATAATTTATTATATTGCATACATTGCGTACATGGCTTGATTACATAGTTTACATTATAATAATATTGTGTTTTATTATCTTTCCAACTTCTTACTATTCATCGTTATACACATGCTGAACAAACTTCACGCATAAGATCTTCAAAGGTTCGTTTTAGAGTTGGTACAAAACCTGAAATTCACAGAATGCATGAGGAAATTCAGAAATTAAAACTTCTAATAGGTATTTAAGAAGACAATAAGTTTACACTTTCCCGCATTCTAAATAAATATCACTGTCATGAAATAATATGAAATAACATCATAATATGCTTACCAGAAGAGAATGCGCTAGCTATATTGTGCTCTTGATAGTTCTTGCTTTCTAGGTGAATTTCTGAAAGGTTAGAAAAAAATAATACTGTTATTTAACACTGTTAAATAATATTTACATATTATAACATATTATGTTCCATCTAAATTCTCAAATGAGATGAAAGTAAAAAATAAACTTTATATTATATAATTAATTGTTATTATTCTTAATTGAGTTTATTGGAAAATAATAAATAAACACTATTAGGTTCAAACTTACTCAATATACTTGCTCCGTCAGATGAAAATACAACCATAACAACAATAAGAAACACAACAAAAAACGTTTTGCTTAACTCAAACATTATTGAGATTACAAATATCTATAAGAATAAAAAGTTGCGTCATTACGATTGATATAATAATATTTAAGCATTAATTATATTATTATACTTTAGATGTAATATATTATGTGTTACAATATTTAACTAAAACCGTAAGTTAGGATAAACTAATACGATAATAGTTGGAAGATATTTTAAATCATAAAAAAATTATTATTGTCAAAAAATATGAAGTGTAGGTTTTGAGAATGTGAGAATGAAGTAAGTAATTGTAAATGTGAAAATGTATTAGCCAGCAGTAGATGCTAAGAAATAATAATTATTTCTCTAAGATTAATAATAGGAAAAAACCTAGAAACTATATAATGGAAATATGTTAAAAACGCTAAAGAGGTGTGAGGTTTATTTTTGTTTCCGATAAATGTTGTAACGTAGGTACACACAAATATTATTTGTCATTAGTTATTAATTTTTTTAATGAGAAAAATGTTTTGAAAAATTAGTAGTCTAGTTGCCCGTTAGGCTATTCCACCTTACACACCTTATATCAAAACTTTAAATTATGTTAATACAGTTTTGGTACTTATACCATACATTTATAGTATTTATAGGATAATATTTAAAAATGTTAAAATATGAAATAAAAAATTATGGTAACATATTTACAACTTATTAAGTAGGCATCTAAAAAATAACTATGATAAAAATACCTAGTAAATAACTAGATTAGTTTGCTGAATTTCAATGATGACAGTGTGTAACTCGTTATTAATTTAAATAAGTGAATATCTTTTTTCAAAATCATAGAAGTATAACAAAATATAATATACAAACAATTACTTATCTTTAATATCAGTAGCGTATTCAGAATTTTTTTTTCGGGAGGGGTTATAATTTATTTTTGTCGAATTTTTTCTGAAAATGATTTTTTAATGATAACTTTGTTATAATTTAACAATTTTCGGGAAGGTACAACCCCCTAACCCCCCTGGATACGCCACTGTTTAATATTAATTTAGTATTTTGTAATAACAATTATATTGAATATAATATTTACCTGTACTGCAGCTATGGAGTATAAGAACTGTTAAAAACTAATTGTCAACTAAATAAATTACAATATTCAAGTGCATAAGAACAATTTAAAAATTATTATGTGAAACACATTTTTGAATTGTTTAACCACGACAATGTTTACCCTAAATTCTAAGTAGATGCAGCTATAGTAGACCAGTGCTTCCCAAAGGGTATTCCACAGGCTGCATCACACTATTGTAGTATGCTGTGAAATTCTAAAGGTTTGCTGTGAAACTTTAGGTTTTTACGTTACTGTTTCATACAATAGAATAAAATATTGCTCGATATCCAAAAAAATTAATATATAAATATATATCTTATATAATATAATTTTACTAGACATGATAAAGTTTATGATATCTGCGTATTCACCTATGTTTTCGTAATCCTAATGAGAACTTATTTTTGGAAACCCTAATATAATATTTATCCGAAGTATACTGAGACTTAAAATTACTAATAATAATGTGCCACGATAGACAAAACAAGACTGGGAACCACTGTACAAGACCACGTATTTCTGTGCAAATATTAAAATACAATCCTTATATTATAGTGTTGTATAATGTTGGTTCTTAATTAGACGTTTTAATCGATATTATTTTATAAAATAACATTAAGTACTGGTTTCTTTATTTTATACATCGATAAAACAATTGTGTTATTAGTTTATAATTTAACTAAATATAATAATATAGTAATAAAATATGTATTACTAAAATAATATATTAATTTTTTGAAAAAATGTTTGGACTTCAATATTATAATCAAGGTTGTAAGTTTATTTTTACTGTACAGCCGCTAATGACAGGAGAGACCGCTTGCGCATTCTTTCCTCTATCAATGACGATACATAGTTTACCATCATTAATTCCAATTACAAGAATAATAAGCCGGTTAAATTTAGTATTAGTCTTTAAAACTGGAGGTAAGACCTTTGAGTATCACGGGCTTGACCTGAGCATGTCGCCCTGAATCACTATAGTTGTGAGTGATAGGTAGGTTAGGTTGCACATTGATCACCTGGCCAACTCTATAACAGTATCACCTAGTGATCATAGGTCATTAGTTATTAGTTATTTCACTTGTTAGTGTACCTATAATATAGTTCAGTTAATTTTGAGGATTTCGGATTTCGTGTTAAAAACCTGGTAACATTTTTTGCGGGTTTTGAGATTCGTGTTCAAAACAGGGTCCCCCCGGGTTCAAACCCATTTTAATACAATTAAAAATATCAAAATTAAATATATGAATATATTTTTGATTTAAACCCAAAAATAGGATGAGCATGCTAAACAATAACCCTATATAGTTTTGGTATAACTAAAAATCTAATAACCTTCGAAAGGTACTTTAAATTTTCACCAGTCACCAGATGTATATATGTTACCATTTTCTATACACCATACAATTTTAATATATTTTTCTCTTTTTGAGCTAATTATAGGTATTTATAAAAAAAATTTTAATTTCTATTAGTTTATATTTAATATTGTCGATAAAAATGTATTGCTCAGTCAAAATACATTAAAATGTAATACAAGGTTCCTCACGAGTTGTTTTAAATGGAAATTAAAAAAATAAGTTGAACGTAAATCTACAATAATTTTTATGAAAGTATGAAGAATTTCTAACAAAATTCATCAAGATCACGAAAATTTGCAAATTATTTTGAGTTATAAATTCTTAAAAATGTTCTACTTATATCTAAGATTTTAAAATGTAATACCTACTAAATTTCTAATAACTTTTGTTACCTTTTAAAAAAAGTTAAGCTTCTTTTTGAAAATTATAGAAAAGTTACTCATGAGCATTCAAAATAGCGTCATTTACTGAGTAAATACAAATAATTCATATTTACGCTGAAATAAATATTGGTTATAATAAAAAAAAGTGAATAATAGTATACAAAGTGTTAGGTATAAGTAGGGATGTTCGATTGTTTCGATTAACCAATGCTATTACAGTCGTTTAATCGATTATTTTTTTAAAAGTAGTCGCCACCTATTACCGATTAATCGAAATACGACTGTACATTGTAAAATACTTAAATCATTAAATGTATTAATTAATCGAAAAACCAAGCCATATATGAGCAATTTTAATTTTTCATAGTTTTCATCTTGCTTGAAAATAAAAACATAACAAATCGCCGATGCTTAATCACAGATTTCTTACCTAAAAGTTTGATAATAGGTCAATTCACACTATTATAAAAACTAACAGCATGCTATTGAAACTAGTGAACGAAAATTTAATATGTTCGATGTCGTATGTGTGTAAGACGGAGACAACAAATTCATGGATAACCTCCTCTTAAATGAGTAAACAAATTAAATGAATAATACAGCTATTATAGTATAATACTTAAACCGTTAAACTTCTATCGATTGTATTTATCGATATTTTATTGTCTTAAAATGTTAAATCGATTAATCGATTGTTTCAATAGATTAATCGGTCGGTCTTTAACTATTTCAACAATCGAGCACCTTAGCACTTCTTCATTAAAACCTTCGATTAATCGAAATTTTCGATTATTTAATACTTTTGACAATCGAGTAGGTACCTATTTATTCTGACAACCAAACAGCCCTAGGTAAAAGGTATCGTAAATTAAAATACGTAGAATAGTATCTACTTGCGTTTGTCTACGATCACTCGATACCTACCTACTCTCAATTAAATAATAATTAGAACATAAATAATTTGAGGTAAAGGTAAATAAAGTATTTTTTACACGTTTAATATTTTTATTTTAGTAATTTAATATTTTAATTATAGAAATTTTAGATTCACAATAATTTAGATTTTCCAAGATGACTTGCGATCGAATAGATATTAAGATATACATTATAATATTATATACATATTATATTTATTGCTATTATTATACTATCGTTAAAAAATTGCATTCTGCTTAGGTACCTACATGATCATATTTTGCAAGACCAAGCATTGCTTATTGCATAGAAATATTTTATGGATGTATGTAATAATAATGGTTAATTATTGACTACATTTTGGTAATGCATGTATTAATAATGAACAATATTATTTTTGTCACGCCTGCACCGAAAGTTTGGTTTTCGACCACGGTTGAAGCGTTCGAAAGCGTCCTTTTTCCGTCCAGCGGGCGGTAAAGTGGAAATCCCCAAAGTGCCGGGCGGAAAAGAGGAAATCCCCAAAAGTGCCGGGCGGAAAAGAGGAAATCCCCAAAAGTGCCGGGCGGAAAAGAGGAAATCCCCAAAAGTGCCGGCCGCCGGGCGCGTATCCCCTGCACAACCAGAAAGTAAAATGTATACCTACCACGGTTCTTACAAAACATAAACTTTTGGTTACATCTTAAATGTATAGTATAACCTCCTTGCATGACGCATAGATCCCTGCATAACCTTTTCCATGAACGCAGGGGCGTGACAAAAAATAGTATGTGTGGCTCGCGCGGGAAGGCCATTTCAGTCTTGTGCGAAATGCGGCACTCGCCTACGGCTCGTGCCGCACACGACGCCCGCAACTGAAATGGCTCACTTCCCGCCCTTGCCACACAATATACTATTTATTTAAACTATTAAGTTAATTTGTCGCAAAGTTATAGTTATGTATTACATCATATTGTATTTAGTATTTTTTCAAACCTTTTTACGATTGGTCAGGTTGAAGTCATAAAAAAATTAATTTTTTATTTGTTTTATAGACACTAATACCAAATCGAAATACTGATCATGTTCAAGATTACATGGCTTTGTGTTCTTTTCATATTAGCAATGTTTATGTCTTCATCATTTTGTATGGACTTATTTAGTAAGTATTGATACATAATTTTAACGATGAAAAGTCTGGAATTATATATGTAACCCGAGAATCTAGGACCTCCCACTTTTTCTTTTTGTAAAAATAATCAACACCGTCTCAGTATAAACTAAATCAATCTACTACCTACTGTATGAGTAGGTATACTATAAAATGTGAATCAGGCTTTGTTTTTCATAAATAACAAGAAGTCAACCGATATGTCATTAATAATCCAGGCACTGTATGACGGATATCAATAAACGACATTTTAAAAACTTCATTGTTAAATCTGTGTATAAAACCAATTTTATCTAACTTACACCTCCTAATGGCTAATACTAACATTAAACCCAAAATTTTAATTTTCAGAAGCCCAAACGTCGTTGAATATGGTCAACAAATATTCCAATAGTAAGCAAGTTCTCTATATAATTCACCAATTTAATATAATGAAATATTACATAATTGTGTCGATACATAATCATAATGTTTTATATTCTACAATTTGAAATTACATTATTTTCAGATTTTCAACCGATTTTACAATTCGGAGAAACAACTATATTAAATGAATCAGCACCCATATAAATAATTATGAAATAATAAGGTTAAACAAATTATTTTCTATTTAGATAATACCATGTCATAAGGGATTTAAATAAATATTTACTTAGAATAAAAATATGTTTACAGATACCGCCATTTTTTTATTTATTATGGAAAAATCAAATCAATGGATGTACGGTGTACCTAATAGAAAAGTTAATTCAACACAACAATATTACTAATGATCTGTAATTGAATTATAAAAAAATATAAATTTACCCAAAAATAAAGTCAATTAATAATTATCATGAAATGTTTACTGTATCTTTATTATATCAAATAAATTGATGTACTTATTCAATATACCTGTTATATTCTTAAGATAATAAAATAAATGCAATATAATTATTAGAATATTTTGATACTTAAAAGTTGGTTCTAGACTTCTGGTATTGTTAAAATTTGCACAACTGTATTATAACCTATACACTCTACAAAACAACTAGGTACCATATTTTTGTTTTCAAACAAAATGTGTATACGTAAATTCAAATGAAAAATAGTAAAATAAAAAAGCGCAGAGACAATTTTTTTTTTAAAATAAATATTCAAAATCGATTGCTCCAATTTAGCATACGTACTTTGCGCAATGCTATTGTCCCATTTGTTCATACCTGTCGTAAGTCAATGGGGCTAACCTAGAACGGTGTAAAACAAAAATTATGAGATCAGAAACTGAATATAGGCGCTTGTTCTTATCTCGGATGTTTGTGAGGACAACAGGTTAGAGATAACAATACAATTGGTGTAGTAGATGCAGGTGCTACACCAAGGACATATTTTGAGGGAGGGGCCAAGGCTCCTAGTAAAAATCGTACAAAAAAAACATGTATAATCTATGTGTAAATGTGATTACTGATTATAATTATTATCAATTTATCTATGAGCATTTACATTAATTCACCGGAACTACGTCTGTACTGTGAAACAAAAGCAATCATTCCTATTTCAGTATCACACACACGAATACCCAATATTTAACAGTTAAAATTGTTGTTGGATAAAAGGCAGTATGCCACATGATAAGGACATGGTTTGGTGGCATGATAATGTTGTATGGATCGGAATATTGGACAGTGAACAATAAAACAGAACAGAGGGTACGAGTTGTGGAGATGTGAATGTTAAGATGAAGCGACTGGAGAAGATAGAATAAGAAATTATTTCATTAAGGGGAGTGGCACTAATTATAGAAAAAATGAGATAGAATAGGTAGAGTGAATTTGGTTATGAAATTTAACGTAAAAAGAAAAAGAGGGAGAGGAATGTCGAAGAAGAGTTAAATAAGTAGACAGTATAGAAAATAAGCTGATGTGAGTAAAAAAATAGGTGGGGTTCAGATAGCCCTGTGGAGATGTAGGACTATGGTGGCCGACCATGTAAAGTTGACAGCGAAGTGCAAAGAGATAGATAAAGATTTTGAGCAATACTCCTATAGTTCTATATACTATTTATTATATTATCTTTTTTAACAGTTAATACACAACAATATTGCTAATTTCTAATGATTGAAAATTTTTTTTAATTTTAACGATTTCGCATTAATTTCTGCATCCTATAACCGATTTAATGACATTAATGCCAAAGTACGAATTTTGACGTAACTCTCTCAACATTTTTATTCATCTTGGACTTGTTGTTGTATAAACATTTATTGGTGGATCAAAAATATATTTAATTTTTTACTTAGTATATATTACTATATAGTATATACTATTTATTATTAGTAAATGTATTTAATGTAGACATGTAGTAGGTATATTATATTACATACAAATTGATAATTTTGCTTACATAAAAATCAAAATACAAAATAAAATTTTCGTAACTATTACCATTGATTCGTTTTAGGTCCTTAGTGGAGAGAGAAAGTATTAATTTTACAGTGATCTGTATTTATTTATTTATTTTTTTTTTGTGGCTGTTCAATTTAATACAACTGCTGAAACATGGTTAATATTGTAATATTATGAAAATGAAGGGAAACGCATCCAAAACGGTGCTTATTTCCTTTGTTGTATCTAAATAGCCTATCCAAGATGGCAAGATGCCATGTTGTCATAATATTTTTACTTCTGAAATTACTTGATTTATCCATTCCACACCAATATACCATTAGTAGTAACTAGTGACCAGTCGTGATTAGGTACTAAATAGCGATATCTAAGTGAAACCTAACACATATTTTTCTTCATATCAAGGGTTAAAGGTATATTGTATTTTCTTTTGAGTACAATAATTAATAAGTACTTAATATTAATTAGAATATTATAAATGTATGGTGAAAAATAAGAGGCCCGAAAAAAATTCAAGTCTTGTGCCTTGGTGGCCATTCCCCTCTCCCTTAATCTAGGCTTGCGCATGAACATATTAACTGAAATCGTTTAGTTAGTAAATACAAACAATTCATATTTACAATTAAGTTAGTGTTGCATAAAAATGTATTAGGAATGGTATGTAAAATACTAGGTAGTTGTGTTTGTCTGTGCTCTTGCAGTATTCACTCGAACCACACCTATATTATTTATTAATTGTTAAAAGAACATATTAAATCATTTGACTATTTTTGGGGTAAAGGTAAATACAAATTCTATTGCTTAGAAACATATAATGGTTTTGTATCTACTAAATTTTAGTAATATACATGTATTAATAATATAATAATATAGGAACTATTTTATTTTATCTTAACTATTAAGTTGATTTACCATACTAAAGGAGTTGTGCATTAAGTCGTGAATTTATTACAGTATTTTTTCAAAGCCTGTAATAATATGTCATCGAAAAATTAATTGATGTATTTATTTTATAGCAACTAATAATAGCAATAATGATTGGGTTTAAGAAAACATGGCTTTACGTTATTTTCGTAGTAGCTGCAATGTTCGTATCATCGTCGTATGGGATGAATATATTGAGTGAGTATTGATACATAATATTATATTATACATAATATTATGATATACATATATTGATACATAATTTTAAAGATGAAAAAGTCTTGAGTTACTCTAACTTGGCTTTCTTTGAAAGTAATCCAGAGATCAGGACCTCCCATTTATTCCCTCCGAAAAAATGATCAACACCATCTCAGTATAAATTAAATCATTAAACCTACCTACTACTGTTTGGGTATTCCGATTAGTCCAACCATCTACTTACTTAGGCCGGGTTGATGGGTCACTAGGACAGCTGGACAAGATAACTCCATTTCAGTACCGGTTAGTCTGGTTGGTGCAGTAGAACACAAACTACACGACACACTACCTACTCACAATATACGATAAAAATAGGTTGATCACTTCACTAAGGTTTCTATAAAATAAAGTTATGTAATGTGAATCAAACTATGTCAAAAATAAATAAATAAATTGCAATAACACGAAGTCTACCAATAAGTAAGTATAATAGTCCAGACGTTGTATCTTATAATATTATGAATACCAATAAACGAAATTACAAAAACTTCATAACTAAATCTATGTATAAAATCAATTTTATCTAACTTATACCTCCTAATACTATGTTAAAACCAAATTTTTAATTTTCAGGAGCCCATACTTCGTTGAATATGGTCAACGAATATGCCAATAGTAAGCAAGTTATTTTTATACTTCGTACGATCAGCTTTATAAATATTGAATTATGACTTTCATATCATAATTGTATATAGGTTGTTATCTCTATCAATTATGGATATTACAGTTCAACACTGTTCTATTCTTCCAATATTCTATTGGACCTATCTATTTTTGATCTATTTTTGGGCCTACCGTGAGCCCGTGGTACACGGCCCAAATCTCGGGAGGATCATAAGCTGAGGCATCTCGCCGACGAAGCTTCGTCCGAGCATCCTACCAATGATGTGCCTTACCTCACGGGAGGTGAGAATGGTGCTTCGGGATGTGAGGGGGCCCCTCGGTGTTGAGAGATTAACATCGAGCCCTCACACGTCGGTCGTGGTGGACACTGCCTCGACCGTCGGCGGATTGGTTTCGAAGTGGCAGTTTGCAGGAGCATACTATGTGGTTAAAGGCCACACGCTTGGCCAGGGGAAGGCGGCCGAGTGACTGGACTGGGCGGACTCGAACGGCGACAGTCGGCCGGGAAAGCACAGCCCTCCTTAGCGCTCACCCAGCTTATCGTTGGAGCTATATACAGCGAAGGTTGTCCGTGACCAAAAACGGAAAGCAAAGTGGATAGATTGCGGCCTCACCAGGGTGGCGAAAGGCACCTGTATGCCCTAGCCGGATGGTACGGGCGCTCCGGGGAATTCCCCCGAGCGCGTCCGGTGCTCGTGGTCCCTAGACGACGTGCGGCCGTCAGTCCCGCCGACCCTCGGGCCATGTCAGACACGAAAGTGCTGTGGGGAGGTTCGGCGGGCGGCGCCCGTAAGCCTCCACGGCCCTTGACTAGCACCAAGTGCTAATAAAAGGTCCGCGGTTGTAGCCGCAAGGCACCAAACCCGGGAGCTTCGTGTTCTATTCTTCCAAATGAGAGCTTAGATATTATACATTAGTTAGGTATTATTTATGGGTAGATAATAAAAAACGGGGGGACGGAGTGGCCGAGCGGTCTAAGGCGTCGGTTGCGATGCAGTCAATGCCGGCTTGATTCCCGGCCGCGGGCGGCATTTTTCTTCGGGCAACGGTGTCCGGAAAATAAGTGCTGCCATCCCCCCCACCCGGCCATGGCAGATACCTACGGGTGCCCACTAAACAATCTGCCAAACACACACGTGTTCCATCCCCCTATACAGTTCCACAGGCTAATAACCACAGTAGTTGAAGCCTCAACCCCCCCCCCCTCCAAAAAAAAAAAAACTAAAATAAAAAACGTTGAGAAAATAATTTCAGATATTAATCATTCCATTTATTTTTTTTTTATTATTATTTAAATAATATTATTACAACAGTCCTTCGTATTTATATTTTAAAACTTATATCCTAAATGAAAAGATTGAAATATCAATAAGCATTTTACTTGGTTTGTATGCACTAGATAATTTGCATGTTGAAAATAATGAAATATTACATAATTCAATAATTGTAATACACAGTCATACTTTGTATTTAGATTCTAATGTATTTAAATTATAATCATAATTTCTTATATTATACCTTTTCAAAATTACATTATTTTCAGATTTTCAATCGATTATACAATTATCTTTACACAAATCAACAACTATATAAAAATTTAGAAAATAATAATATTATCTACATATTATTATATTATGTACCATGTCATAAGGGATTTAAATAAATATTTATACATTTACAGATTTGATTACAATTAAATCAAATAAATTAGTGAAATAGAAAAGTAAATTCAACACAACAATATTAATGTTCTATAATTTAATTGTAAAAAATATTTATTTAGGTACCCAAAAATAAACATGATTAATAATTATCGCCCAATATTTATTGTATATTTATTATAGTAAAACAATTGATACACCTATACGGATATACGTATTTATTAACACGTATGTGTTAAAGATTGAAGTCAAATTTAATATTTTTTTTACAAACAGATTTAAAGATTTGAAAATAAGATTGTAGCTCGCTTATCTATAAAACGTGAACGATGTGTAGAAGTAAAATATTATAAATTATAATAATTTTAAATGAGGAAATCAACGTAAATGGTTGTTGAAATTAATAAAATATGTAGTATTTTGAATGGAGAACGAAAATTAAGGCGAATATTAATTATATCGGAGATGTGTAGTTGTATTTTACAGACAGAGTGAAGATGTGACAAGAATAAAAATATACAATAGAGAACTATTATAGACATTAAGAAATCTTTTAGTGTATTTAGTTTTTAATTCTATTTTAAAGCATTAATTTATTTCGAACAAATTATTTTTTTTGTAACTAAACAGCTTTTGTAAGTATAGTATATGGTGGTTAGGTATGGTGCAAAAAATTATAAAAGTACAAAACAATGTTCATTGTTTCATTTTTTAGGTATGGAGTCAAAATGTAATAAAAACATTTTAGTTTTGAATTGGCTTAACAAATAACAATATTACATATCGTCGGCCTAATTCGCAAAGGTCGTATGTCCAAAATTACAAATTGTTCAGGAGAAGAAAAAAACGTTTAATTAATTCACTTTGATAAAATTAGACATTATTCTTTTCCCTTTCATTTAAAAAACATAATTGCAATTATAATAGAACAATATAAACATTGTAGTGTTCATTAATAATTTTATAATGGACTTAGGACTTTTTCTTCTTAGGGCCGTTCTTACAATGTCCGGTAAAGTGTCGGTTAACGCTAACCGACTGATAACAGATTTTATTACCGGCAGAATTCTTCCGGTTAAGTGTCGGTTAACTTTAACCGGACGTCGTAAGAACGGCCCTTAGATTGCCCAATAAATATATCGTGGCCATATTATTAATTGGAGATACGACGATTTCTAATTATCAATTTCATGGAGGATAATATTATGAAATCGGAAATTTGATTGTATCAACAGACGCAGTTTTTTTTTCTTTATTTTATGAGTAAATAATCCCAAAATGACAAAAAATGGAGATACGACTTTTGCGAATTAGGCCGACGATATATTATTCAAAACGGTATCATATACCTATCTAAAATCCAAAGTATTGTAATTGATAACAACGATAGCTAATTGTTAATCTATATTGTTAATGTGCGATTACTTAAGAAAAATTATAGGAACCTATTGGCTATAATGATTGCTAATGATATATCATTATTCTATAACACTTTTCATACAAACTATTACTTTTTAGTTATTAGTTATTAGTAGGTATCTATACATTAAAAATTATTTTAAACCATTTTTAATTTAACTATGTTATTATAATACATTTACAATCACCATCTAACTCATGATTGATTATATTATGTTGCCCACTGTCGTAATAGTTTGTGCAATAGTCAATAATGCATAGGTATTATCTATATATATATACAAAATAGTGAAAATAGTGTGAAAAATGTATAGTAATTAAAAATTGGACCCCGTAGGTCCAACTCGAAGAGGGGTTCAAACAGGAATTTTGAGATTTACGATGAAAATTGTTGTTTATAAATGGTTGCTATTGGTTATAGGAGACATAATTAGTAAAAATAAGTATTTATTATTTTACTGGTTGCCATTGGTTATCGGACAGATCCGGTACAAGCATGCATCAAATTGAATTTTCGATGCACATTGCCTATAAAGGTGGGCGGTGGCCGAGTTGCACGATCATCGGCGTGTATCGTGTATGCAATCCACCACAGGTACTTGATATGCTGTCGCACATTGTCCGCTATCCGACATAGGTGGATTGCCTACCAGGGTGTCAGAGTTGCACTTACAGCAACAAGTAACACCCAAAAGGAGTTGAACAATCACATTTTTTTTTATAAGAGTTGTCATTTTTTAAGGGCAACGAATTGCGCGGGATCAACTAGAGCTGATAAATATATTTATATTTAATATACAAAATAATTTGTACATAATAATACGTTTAATTTTTAAGCAAAAAATGCAAGACGATGATTTTAATATTTCGAAATTTCAAAGTTCTGCAGGTATTGTTCAAATACACACAAATTCCGAGCATAGCACATTTCGTTAACTATATAAACAACAACCATGTTGTTGTTTTCTAACAAAATGTGTACGTGAATCCACAAGAAAAATATTAAAATAAAAAAAAACATACTAACGAATGATATTTTATTATTTAAAAAAATTAATCAAAATCGATTGTTCCAATTTTGCATATGTATTTTGTAGTTTGTACCTACTATATACCGCTATTTATATTTTTTTATTAATTGATTATATTAATCCACCGTAGGTGGAATTAAGTAAAAACCACAGACTTGGTATACATTTGATACATTAGAGTTAAATTATACACTTACGTACAAACGGCTATATTATGACATAATCGCCAAGCTACGATTTTGGCGCTTACGTACGATAAAACTTTTTTTTACTTATCTCATTTTGGCACTTATATCTTCCACCGGTAGGACTAGGTACCTACCTGATAATATACTGTTGCGAATCTTACAAACAACGAGATAGTTATACATTAAAATACAATAATATCATTTTCACTTAAAAAGATATTGCTCCCACAGTGTGTTACATCCAAAAGTAGTTGAACAATCAGAATTTTTTTTCCGGGCAACGGAAAAATCAAGAGGATTGAACACCATACACCGAATATTAAATAATACGAATCGAACAAAGTTTGAGTCATATTATATAGTTGGTACATTTAACGGGCAACGAAGTGCGCGGGATCAGCTAGTTATAAATATATATCTTTATATATATATAATTCTACTATACTTGTGTTTGTAAGCGAACTCCTCCTAAACGGCTGAACCGATTTTGATGAAATTTTTTGTGCGTGCTTTAGTGGGCTCTAGAATATTTTAGATTGACAATCGGACCCGGCAGGCCCATTCCGCGGAGGTGCTCAAACGGGAATGTTGAGATTTATGGTGGATATTTTTGTTTATAAATGGTTGTCATGGGTTTTAAAGCCATTATTATAATAATAAATATTGATTGCCGTGAAATCAGAAATAATTAGAAATAATTTATAAACAACGTTAAGATAATTGAAACCAACGAAAATTCTTAATTTTTTTATAAAATGAATCGTTATCAATAAAGAATTTCGTTTTGTACAGCAACGGGTACATAAAACAATGCCACGTCAGGCAAGAGGAAATATTAGTCTACGGACTAGGAATGCACAACTAGTCTATAACTATCGGTTAAATAGATCGGCAGAAGATCAATTGACGGACAATGAAAATGTAAGAAACAAATTTGTATAGGTGAAGTTGTTCTCCTGCCATGAATCCCAATGATCCCTTCAGACTCACCCATACCATTCAGACGTCTGCAATTTAAAATTCGCTTGGCATTTGCCATGACTATTAATAAGTCACAAGGTCAAACAATGCCGATTTGTGGGTTAGATCTCGATAATCCGGTTACTCAGAAATTGACTAAAAATATTGTTCATAAACTAGCATTAAGATAAAATTAAAGAAAACAAAAATTATTGATTATAACGAATTGTATTTAGAAAAATTGATGTTATTTCAAAATAAAGAATAATGAAATTATTATATTATTTGGCTTTCATTTCATACTTTATTTAATATACTAATCGATTGAAATATCATGCAGGACAATGTCTGTCGGGTCAGCTAGTAATATATATATATATATATATAAATATTGTTCCTCTTAACTGCAAATACACTATTGCTATGGAGACACATCAATTTTACAATATGTTAAACATTTTTAAATTTTAACGACTCAGCATTCTTTTCTGCATTTTCGAATTCTCGATAACCTAGTTTGGAATTAAAATTGAAATATATTTATTTATATTTATATAATATATAAAGGGACCAGATTAAATATTAATTTAACTCAAAATTTCAGTGACATTTCCAGGAATTTTTAATGGGGCAGGGAGTGTTATAACTATAATAATGCATTTAAATGAATTGTGGTGGTAATACCAAAGACACAAATAAGGAGAATTTATGGTCAATGGGGGGTGAGGTATATAACTCTTAATGGGCACGCCATTGCAAATGTTTGTGATTGATATTATGATCCTGAGGAATTTTAATATGTATATTTTAACATAAACCAATCACATAAATTATTCCCAAATCATATAAATTGGGTTATCAATTTTTCAACCAAATTATTTCCATTTTGAATGTCTGTATAATTTTAACTTATTAAAATATACATAATAAAAAATAATAATAATAATAATAACGTAGTGTAGAAAGAAATGTATAAAGACAAGTACGCAATATCAGTGTTTCTTAACTTGGGGATCGAGACCCCCTCGCGGGTCCCCAACTTATTATTTAGCGCCGAGTATGAATTAGAAGTTAACGTTCAATACGTTTATTTAATTAAAAATAATTATAATATTATATGTATTTTATGTTGTGTACAATGTACAGTACTTTTACTATTGATTATTAATAAAAATCTATATTCTATGCATGTAAATAAAAAAAATATATGTAGGGGGGTCGCTAAAAAATTGAAATTAAAAAAAAAGGGGGTCACTACAATAAAAAGGTTGAGAACTTGAGAAACACTGCGCTATACCTACTATAATTAAATTATATAGGTAAGTATTCTAGTAACTATTCATAAATTGTTGTGACTTGTGACAAAAGTTAAATAAACATTAATTTATTATTATTGCATAGGTATAATAGACAAACCACACTCATCGCTATAGGTTTGTCATTTAAAGTTTGGGAAAAAATTGAATTTCAGATATTTCGATTATATGTATTTGATTTACTTATGTACAACAAAGTTAATCACCAACATTATTAGGAAATTGAGAACAAATTTCAAAACTTCCAAATTCCTTTTTAAACAACGATAAGTACCTATTTACAATACAAATTAATAATTATTGTATATAAACCACAGTATAACTATAAAAATAATAATAATAATAATAATAATAATAATAATAATAATAATGAAAATAAAATTAAATAACAATATAATATATGATGATAATAGTTAAGTTACCTGGTACCTGGTACCTACTATAAATATTTTTTAACGATTTTACAAATAATTATTTTACAAATATTAAAAGCGGTACCTATGTAATCATAATAACAATGATTTTTCTTTTTTTATTATAAATAATCATAATAATTCAGTTAAATAATTTAATAATTAAAAATATAATAGTTAAGAAAATTAAATTATCTAAATTTTCTGTGTTAAGTACTCTGACAGTTCAGATTACCATAATTTTTCGGATTATCTTAGTTAAATCGGTTGTCCTTATAATCCTGCAGATTTTCAGATTTCCTTCAAACTCAAATCCTGACACTCGGCATTAGACTCCAAACTATTATTATTTCATTAAATTTCAGTTGGATGTTGATCATTGTCCAACGTTATGGTCACACTGGGAATGTTTTGGATTGTAGACTTGTGCGACGATGTGCAATCGTCTTGGGTCTGATTTTGAGTGGTTGTGGTCGTGGTCACAGACGGTATACCTCTGTGAACATTTGACATGGCATCGTTGTACTGGTACTCAACACTGAACACAGCGGGTATTGTCGAGTGACCACTGCTGGTATACCCGCTGCTAGTCGAAGGCAACCACGATTGTGGTTGATAGTAATGGTCGTTTCTCGTCGCTTCCTCGTACGACGGCGGCGGTGTCGGACTATTCGGGTATGGGAGGTCGGGAGTTTTTAGAACTTGTTGGTTGTTTTCAGAGTTCATTGTTGAGACTTCTCCCTGAAAAATAATATTAAATATTTAAATATAAGCAAGAAATTAATATCAAAATACAAAGTACTCGCTTCTGCTATTTAGTAGATTTCAAGGGTATCTCATTATTGAGTAAGATACTGTAATCGCGTGGACATATTATGTATAGAGTTTTAACACACTAGGTAAAGTTTTAATGTAACCCAAATGCCCACTTAAAAAAATGTGTCACTGAACTATTTAAAATTTAAATACAAAAAGTTTTTAAGGACTTATACGAACTACTAACCCTGTTACTACATACATGTCAAACCTTCTGGTTTCTTGATTCTAATTTATGATTCATAAAATTATGTTCTAATTTAAGAACTTAATAGAAATTAGTAATAACAAGTGTATTTTTATAAATTAATTGTTTCTGGAGCAAATTTTTTAGATGTTGTGCCACTTAGTTTTATTATTTTGTAATATTATTAAATTGTATCAAACTTAGTCTAAAACAATGAATACAATAATTAACAATTATAAAGTATATTATATGATCACATTTTAAAACATTAAAGTACTAACTGGTTATACCTAAATTATATTCATAGAATTAAATAAATAGGTAATAATGCCTGATAATGCAGACCTAACCTAACCTAACCTAACCTAACCTGCAGCTGCTGTGATATGAATTATCACAATATATTTTGTAAATTGCCATGACAATAAATATATATATTACAATCTCAAGTATCTATCAACATTTTAAATTCTACAGGGAAATTAGCTCCCCTAATGACTGTAGAATTTTAAGTTTCTAAAGTCACCAAAACTCTACAAAAGTCTTTTACATTTGTATTATATACTTTATTAGTAAAAGAGAAATTCTCATAAGTACAAAACAAAAACAATTAGTTAAAACATGTTATAAAAACGCATAAGAGCATGTGGATTAACAATTTGTATATATTTCTATGTTTCTAACCTATAACAAAGTTAACAGTTTTTACATAATAATCAATTTAACAACATAACAACATAAGTAATAATAATAGTATCAGTCTGACCACCTGAGGGAAATGTTTTTTTTTTTTTGTTTTTTTATTCAATCTATTACAAAGAAAAACAATAAAAATTGATGGGTTAAAATGTTAAAATAAAAATAAAAAGGCAAATTGGATGGAATGTAGAGGCTTCCCCAGCGGAAGTACTACGACATGAGTACACAGGAAATGTTAACACTAATAATACATTTAAATGAATTCTGGTGTGGTAGTACCAAAGCCCAAAGGCACAAATAAAGGGATTTATCAGATGATGGTGGGGGGGCTATAACACCTAACCCCCCCACTGGGCATGCCACTGATTTTGATGGTTAGTTATGATGGATGGTCGTATTCCATCCATATTTGGCTCGTAATCAACTAGTTACCAGGTCCAGTGGTGTACTTATGAGAGGGGTGAGTCCAAGGGATCCGGAAATCACCCCCCCCCCCCATAATGATGAACAATTTTTTTTTATGTGTTTATATAAAATTATTAGAAATGTAACCCACTGCAGTTTTGAATAGGTAACGAAGTTTATGTGAAACCCCTCCCACCCATGAAAAATTATTCCTAAATACGCTACTGAGTATTCCCTAAACCGTTATTTGTCATGAGTTACTTTTTTCTTAAAATCTTCTCCTTTCCTTATGACTACACCACTATTCACTCTATTCGATGTATTCCTACCCATGTATCTCACTGCGTTAATCCAGATACCACTTTTGTTTAATTCCCTACAGAGGCACAGTTGAAGCTCCTCTCCTCGCATCAATCTGATCCCATTTCCCTGCTGAAAAATCCAGCAATTATATTCAAAATAACTACATTAATATTTAATACTTGATTAATGCTTATTAAATACCATAACGCCCATAACATAAAATTCACAAAACAGTATAAAAGCAGTCTTAATGCTTATAACAAAAATAATAACAGTTCTAAAAGTGTAGGCTAATTGTATTACGTATACCAATCGTAAAATAATATTAGTAGAAAATCAACAACGAAAGTCACAACAGAAATATATACCATAACGAACCTTAATGACAAGGAATTAAAATCACATTCATGAATAATTGTGAACATAATTATTATTTTAAGTGACAACTATAAAAAGAAATAATTGTTCGGAAAACATTATAATTAAAAAACTAATTTAAAGGCTATTCAATTAATTTGTTATAAAGATTATTTTGACATATCTACCTAAACATGCGGTCATAAAATACTAACCAATTTTAACGTGTGCTATAATATGAACTCTATAGTCTATTGTCTATAGTACAATTTACGTTAATTTATGTTTTAGAAATAGAATCAAGAAACACGTTAGATAATTTCTTTAAAATGTCCGACTTTATCATACTTACACTATAATATATAAGGTGCAAAGTGATCATTATGTTGGGAGAGCCCCACCATACGTTTTTTTATAACTATTATATTTACATTCAGCAATATTATATAATAATTAATAGCACATAAACATAGTACTATGTATAATGATAATAGTAAGTAGGTATATAAAATATACTTGGATTTCAGTTTAATATTTATATAGACACGGGTTATAATAATTTTAAATTTAAAAATAATAAAAAAATTTGCTTTTAAGTTTTATTTAATTAATACAAATTATTTATCTTTAACGTTATAAAATATACTAAAAGACTCCTCTTGGAAGCTTTGATAACAATCATTCAATATAAAAAGGTACCTATCCACAACCACTGGTCAAGCAAAACAGTTAACCTTTAACGAGCAAGGAATGTTTGATTCTTAATAACTAATATTACAATAAGTTTTTTCGCTATTGTCATCAAAACATTTTATATATGATAGTAATTTATGGTAGACATTTTTTCAATACAATTTTTAGCATAGATCGTTAGACTCGTTCAATTTTGCATACCTATGAAAAATTCCTGCACGCGCCTATTTATGAGTGTGCTCTGTTATCACCTTATATTTTATAATAATGACGTTACATATCAATGTATGACTACATCAATCGGAATCAATAAAATATACCTACACTCGTATGTTACTAAAATTAAATACAAAAGCTGGGAGGGTTTAATAAAGTGTAATGTGTATTGCAATACTATTAGGTACATTATAATAATATGTTATTATTTTTATTGTTATTAGGTATAAATAGCACCCTACGTGCAGTCTCATTAATATTATTAAACGACGTGCATTTATTTTATTGGCTAGGTACCTATAACATACATGCTGTAACATTAAAACCTGACAAATTAAATAATTTTTGTACTAATAAATATTTTTCAATTATTTTATTTTTGAAATATCATTTACAAACGCTTCCACAACAAGTATAGTAGGCAGGTACCTATAACACGTTTTGTTTTTGTTTTTTAATATTGTAAATAAAACAATATAAAAATATTATATATAATCTATAAATTTGTTTTTTAAAAATTCAATATAGTTTAGTAGTCAATTTGTAAATCTTGTTTTTAGAAAAATTTAGATTGTAAGAACATTTATTTAAGTTATGAGTTTATTTTTTAAAATTCTTTTAAATCTCATTATTTTTGATAAGTTAACTTGATCCAATCGTAAAAAACATTTGAATTTTTTAACTCAAAAAGTATACACTTTTTCAAAATATTTTACGAGAATTTTTAAATAGGTAAGTACTTGTTAAAATCTAAATATTCTTTTAAAAAGTATAAGTTAAAACTTTTCAAAAAAATTTTAACATTTAAAAAAACGATGATAAATAAACTACTTGACGAAAATAAATGTTTTTTCAGTCAATAGTTTTCTAAAAACCAGATTAACAAATTGGCTCTTTTGAAACTTTCAAAAATAATTTTAATCAGATTTAAAATTTTTTATTTCAGTATTAAAAAATAAAAATAAAAAAAGGTGCTCTGCTGTACAGTAGGTTACAAATGGGTCACTGTATAATGGATGGTATTAAATTTCGAATTCAATGATATAATATCATTGCATAAGAAAAACGATTCTGAGCGGAGACGGTATGTCAGTCTAAGACAATTATTATATACTTATCTGTTATAAAAAAAAATTGACCTATAATAGGTACCTATAATAAACTTAAAATTAATCATATCACAATATCCATTACAACAAAATCTGATATTATCATAGATATTTAATAGTACACTTTAGAAGTTTCAAGTAATAATATTATACAATCACAACAAAATAACTAAAATGGTTATTCTAGGATTTTTCTAGTCATTTCGTCCAAATTTGAACTTAAAATTACTATAAAAATAAACTATGCTTATGTATTATTTAGATTTTTTGGAAACAGAATTAACTACTTAAGTAGAATCTTGTTTTAAATTTTCAATCCTTAGATATAAAAGTTGAACATCTTATAAATTTTTACCTACAAAATAATTATTCAATTTTAAATTTGATAAATTTTGTCAACATTTGATATTTAAATGCTTATAAAAAAATATTGTACCTATGTATTTTTAATATTTTTCAACTGATATTGTAACAATATATCAGAAGCCTTGTATTAAATTTTTACACTTTTTGACCCAACAGATAAAACTATTGATATTTATAGAAAAAAAAAACTAAAAAAATTGAAAACTGTAAATGTCCGTAAACAGCTCAAAAAGAGTCAAAATTGTATGGTGTATAGGAAATTCTAATATACACATTCAGTGAAATTTTCATGTATGTACAGTTATTCGTTTTTGAATTACAACAAAATAAGGAAATCGCTACATGAGAAATCGAGTGAATATAAAATGTTGTACACATTTGAATTTCAAACGCTCATAAAAATTTCATTTGACTTTCTTATAGACATTTTTATTTTGATAAAGGTAAGATAATCTTATAAGGAATCTTGTATTACATTTTAAAACCTTAGATTTAAAAAGAAAATTTTTTACGAATTCTTAACACAAAATAATTTGCTTAATTTCGGGATTTTTCCATATTTTGTCAATTTTTGAACTTTAAATGCTTATAAAAAAAAAACTGTGACTAAGGATTTTTAATATTTTTCATCTGCCTTTGAAACAATATACTAGGAGCTTTCTATTACATTTTTAAGCTTTTTTAACCAACAAATAAAATTTTATTGATATTTTTAGAAAAAAAAACTAAAAAAAAATGGAAACCGCTAATATGGTAATATGAACATTCAGTCGAAATTGCATGTATATACGGTCATTTGTTTAAGAGTTGCACCAAAAACCAAAATCGATTTTCTCGAAAACAGATTTTGCGTAAAAATTCCCGTTTTTCCTTAATTTTTCTTCTGTTTTTCAAGGTGCTTTTGAAAACTACTGAGAAGTTTTTACTTTTGACCCCCCGAAAGTACCAACTACATTCACTTTTCTATCGAAAAGATACTGTTGAAGAAAATCCAAGTACGTTTACTGTCCTAAAAGGTGATGACAGACAAAAAAAAAAAACACATCATTTTAAAATCCATATATTCATCGTTCCACTCAGAATCTAAAATGTAGGTATATTTTATATGTAACGCACAAATCAATAAATTGTATATAAGCAAAAAAATGTTTAAAAATATTGATTAGAACAAAAGTAATGAAAAATAATGTTAGTTCATTCTGTTACACCCTATATATAATATAGAAATAGAAATTATAATTATAATAATATTATTTGGTTCATAAATTAATTTTGTATGACTCATACCTATAGTATATCTATAATATTATGCATACTTCCCAATTCCCAAATGTCCATACAAATTTAAATTTAGTGGTAACAATATAATTCTAAAATGCATGGCCATAGAGATGCAATAATTTTGATTTTTAAAAGTCAACAAAATAAAATATGATCGGACGAAATATGAAATAAAAATGACAGCTGTGTTTGTCAAATATGCTCTTGCAAACACGATTTGTGTAAACCTACACAAGGTTGCAGCAGTTTCAGCTGCACACAATAAAAGATGCTATTATGGTAAAAAACAAAAATTACAAACTATACATTTCAGAGAAAACAATGATTTTTGCAAAGAATTTTCAAAACATTTTTACAGAAAAACAGTATTACCAACTTATAAACCATTTTTATAAAAATAATTCAATTATTATTCAACCACAATAATATATTTTAACATAACCTATAAGCCTAACCTACGTCAATGAAATATCAATAATTGTTAATTTAATATTATTTACACTCCGAAGTTGAAAATATAAATTATATACAATATTATATGTAAGCATTTACAAGCCCACTATTTCACTCAAATTTGAAATACATAATTTCACGTTATGGGTCCCCTCACACATCGGGATACCTAGAAACGAGAAAGCAGACCAGACTTCCTACGAAGCCACCTCTCTCCATTATTCATAAAAATGAAAACGTCATCCTCGTTCGAAACGTTTAATATAATCCATACCAAAATAATGGAAGACATTTTGGAAAAATCTACCTCTCTCCAACAAATCGAGAAATGTTAAATTATTTAAAAAAAAATTAAAATATCCTCCTGATACGAAGAGAAGAGAGCAATAGTAACCATTACTCAAGCTAAAATAGTCCTATCTCATCTAACACATGTAGGTATATTTCATCAGGAAGGAACCAGGCCCAGTAAATAATACGTCTATTGTAATGTAACTATAACAATAGAACATATCGCACTGTCAGTACAAGAGGGCCGTATATCGAAATTTTTTAATTTTAAGGTTTTGGTATCTCTGAATTCGTATTTTTTTTCTCTATTTTTATAGAGTGGCGCGATCTATGTTACTATATTATTAAATTTACTATTAATGAAATAAACTTATTGCACTGAACCAGTTTTATAGGTAGTTGATAACAATAAAGCCGTAAAACGAAATGTGGCCTTCTAAATATAACTATTTAGAACAATACCGCCGCATAATGAAATACGGCCTTATTGCACTAAAATATTTTTTGATACAGATATCGATAAAAGCCGTATATCGAAATACGGCGTTCTTGCATTAAAATTATGGTTTAAATAAATATAAAATATAAATAATATATTTATAGAAAAATATGACCAAAATATTCTCCAATGATATTAATATTATTATTTCGATTATCATAATTGTGTGGTTTGTTATATTATTTTGATCGTCGATCCTCATTCTTTCATCGTCATCGTATAGAAGAGACTTGACTAACGTTCTTAATAATAATAATTATTATTAATTATTATAATTGAAATTATGTCATCTCACTTAAGAGCACGGAAGATACTCCAACAAGTCGTTAATGTAAAAACGACAAGTTCTAAACAAAACAATCAAATCAATACAGTAAGTAATAATTATAATGATATTATAATAACAATAATTTAATTTTTAATTGATTTACTTTTATTTAAAAAGACTGCTGAAACCCCCCAGAACAGCTCTTTTTCTCAATTTGAAAATCCAACTGCTGAAAATCTTGAACAAGTGTTATTAGATATTAAAGTATGTGTACTATAAACAAATTTAAAAATGATTAACATTTACAATTATTATTAATTTGTGTTTAAACTGTTTAAAATAATATTATTATTATTATGTAGGATGTAAATTATGATCTTGATTTTCTTGAGAAAAATGATAATAATTATTCAACAATAATGGATGAAATTGTGAATATGCAAATTGAAAACTCAGGATTTATCCAGATTGATACACTGGATATAGAAAATAATATTGTAATGGAGAATTATTCCTACACCAATGGTAAAATTAATATTAATATTGTTATACTTTTATTATGATTATCATGATTTTTTATTATTTATATTATTTGTATTAGGTATCACCTAGTTTTAAAATCTATTATATTATTTATGAATTAAAAATAACATTATAGATTACTAATGGAAATCCTTAATACTGAATTTTTTTATTAAAATAATCAATAAATACAAAATACCTTTTAGTGAGTAAATTAATATTATATATTATTATATCTAAGCACAACATATTGAATATTCAGATGAGTTAGAATTAATGCATAATATGCAATATTATTAATAAAAAAAAGTAATATACCTAAATTTAATAAAATATAATTGGCTAAGATTGTTTTTTATTTATTTAAAGCAGGCAATGTAGAAACTGGACAATATGTAGAAAATGAGGCAATTACTTCTGTTCTAAACTATGAGGAAGAATTTGTTTGTGTTGAGGCTGAATCAATTAATACTATTTCCATTTCAAATAATGTGGAAGAATCTGGAGGTCAATATGAAACAGAGCAAACAATAAGTGACTGCCAACCAATGGATATTGAGGAAACAAAAAAATCAACAAGAAAGCGCACTAGAAATTCACATTTGTGGAAACGAAACTTGAAAGCAGCGGCAAAAAATAAAGGTGAACAATATATTAATGCATCTGGGATCATTGTAAGTCCAAAAGTATTAAAACCTCCATGTACAAATTGTCGTTTTGATTGCAATTCAAAATTAAATTTAGAGCAAAGAGAAAATATTAAAAAAGAGTTTTGGGCAATGGGTGATAAGAATAGGCAAAGAGAATTTATAGTCAGGCATACTAAAGTAGTTACTCCGTTATATTCAATGAAGACACCTAATTCCAAAAGGATAAAAAACAATTTGGCCTACTCTTTAAATATTAATAATAGTACTATACAAGAAAGAGTATGTAAAAAAATGTTTGAGGCTACACTTGTTATTAGTGATAAAATTATCAGAAACAGTATTGGTAGTTTAACCAGTGAAGGGGTACTTAAAACTTTAAGCCAAGGAAAACATAATAATCAAAAAAAAATTTCAGATGAATTAAAGCTTGATGTATTAAAACACATTGATTCTTTTCCAAGAATCCCTTCACACTACTTAAGAGCACAAACTGAAAGAGAGTACATTGATGGTAGTTTATCAGTGAGTACTATGTACAAATTGTATGTCATAAATCAAAACCAAAATGGTAAAGAATGTGTACTCCAACATGTTTACTATGATTTATTTAACCATCAGCGCAACATTGGATTTTTTCAACCAAAAAAAGATCAATGTACAATATGTGTGGGTTGGATAAATAAGACCACAGAAGACAAAGAGGCTAGTCGTGAAGAATATGATGCACACATCTTGGCTAAAGAACAATGTAGAGAAGAAAAATCAAAAGATTCAGCTAAAGGTAGAGAAGGAATCATTAAAGTCTGTTGTTATGATCTACAAGCGGTATTACAAACTCCATGTGGGGACGTTAACATGTTTTACTATAAAAGAAAATTAGGTGTATACAATTTTACTATTTATGAGATCTCTTCAAGGGATGGTTATTGTTTTGTTTGGAATGAGGAACAAGCTAATAGAGGTGCCATTGAAATGGCCTCTTGTTTGTGGAAATACTTGAATGAAGTGAACTCAGTAGACATTCCAATAATATTTTATTCAGACAACTGTGCAGGTCAAAATAAAAACAAATTTATAGCTACGCTTTACATGTATGCTACAATGAAGTTAAATATTCCATCAATTACACACAAATTTTTATTATGTGGTCATTCCCAAAACGAAGGAGATGCAATGCATGCTTGTATCGAAAAAGAAAAGAAAAGATGTCTAAAAAGTGGACCAATTTATGTGCCTGAACAATGGATCCCTATAATAAGTTTAGCACGAAAAGGAGAGCCATATAAGGTTAATCAGATGGGTACTGAAGACATGCTTGACTTCAAAAAATTATGTTCTGACATTGGAAATAATTTTACAGTGAATAGTGAAAATGAAAAAGTTATGTGGGGTAAAATAAAAGTGTTAGAAGCTCGAAAGGATTCTCCATATAAACTGTTTTATAAAAATGAATTTTCTGAAAAGGAATTCAAAACAATTGCAGTAAGAAAAGTTGCAACTCGAGGACGAAGACCCAGAGCTCTTGGTGATGACCTTAATCTACAACTAGCCTATTCTAAGCCACCTGGAATAACTTCACTAAAAAAAAAAGATTTAATTAGCTTATGCGATGCAAATTGTATCCCAAACTACTATAAACCATTTTACAATAATTTAAATACTAACAATTGCCAAACTATTGAGGAAGACGATGAATAAGACTTATAATTGATTTAGCATTTAAAATTATTATGATGTTTGATTTTATTTTTATAGTTGTTATGTTTTTATGTTATTATAATAACTTTTATTAAAATGTTAATTTTAATTTTTAATTAATTTTAGTGTAATAAAAGTCCAATTGAATCATGTAACTTGACTGTCAAAGTATTATTTATTTTTAAATATTTTCAAAAAGTTAAATTTGTTTTAGGTATTAAAAACTGAGTTAATACCTTTTAAATAAATAAGACATTTTTATTTATTATGAAATTATTCAATAATAGAAATTCTTAACTTGATATTATTATTTTAAGGAATACAATAATAACAATAATTGTTAATAAATAATTATTATTTATTAATAATATTAATATAAAATAATGGTTATTTAATAAAATTATGAATGCAATAAGGCCATATATCTCAAAACATTTATTTTTAATACAAGTAAATACTATTTCTGTTAAGTTTAAGTTCTTAAAAAGGACATCATCAAACTCAGAAGAAAATATTGAATACAATTTGTTATACTTATATCTGGCTGAAGATAACTCACTAATTTTTATAAGCTATTGAATCTTAAAAACGCTCTCCTGAACAATTTACCTTTTTAGATATACGGCCCTCTTGTACTGACAGTACGATATAGTCATCAACTTCCCCAAACACACCGAAGTCCACAAGATTCACAATAACCTTCTCACACTTCCCCAACCCTTCAAATGAATAAGAGAACGCCGTGGCCGTCACAATCAGTGCATTTTCCTGTCATAAAATCTTAGTCATAAATTGTAAATAACGTATTTGTATTAAGTGTTATTGTATTTTATATTTGTATTAAGTTTTAATGTATATCCACTAGGTACCTCTTAATTTAAATATTAATTTAATGTGGGCTAAAACCTATGTAGTTGAAGCCTTTCACCATTACCAAATATATATTTAAAACAATGTATACCTAATTAAAAAATAAAACTATATAAGACTTATTAACCCTTAAGTATGACCAATGACCATATTATATTATAATTTATTATAAATCATGTATGCACTTTACGAGTAAGCTATTGTTTTATACTTTTATTGTAGAAAAGTTACGGATAATACATTTTCCTGTAATTATTATATCTAAAAAGAAATAAATAGTATTTTATTTTTGTCGCTAACGATTAATACATTTTAGTTGAATCGGACGAAAATCTGTTTTGGAAAACACGAAAAAAACTTTATATGTAACAGCAAGGTCATCGCTGTAATTTTGATATCAAACATATTTATATAAATCTTATTTGGTGGTTAGGCTTAGGATTAATTAAGTACCAATATCAGAAGCCTTCTTCAGAAATTATCTCTCGTGAATGGTGATATCTATAGACTATACGCTCTTCAATATATCGACTAGTTATAAACAAAAACGTAAAAACGATGATGTATGGTGATGTGATCAGTTGATAATTGAAATGCTTTCGATGTCTGAAAATGTAATATAATATTTTTACCAAAATAAATCGTATAATAATTCAACTAAACTGTTACAGCTATATATGTAGTATTATAATTTATAATATTATTATGTAATTAAAACAAAATATATGCGAAGAAGAAAAGTTTATGCATGCTATTTGATAGACATGTGTTTCTAGTTCAAATTTATAGTCGATTTATTAGACGATTGATAGATACTGCGTTTAAGTCTAATATAATATTATAAGTGATATTGATTTTTAATGATATGGGACAATAATAATTATTACACTCATACTATTTAATAATCAACAATTCGTAAATGTATAACGCTTTAAACATTTTAAATGTGTCCTAGTATTTTTTTTTTTATATTTTACCGCGCTTTCTACTTTTTTTTAAAACATGCAATTATTTACCTAGTTCAATATTATAATTTAAAAAATGCCGGTACTGGATATAATTTTGATGAGTTGAGAATGTCAAGATTCACTGCGAAATTAGCCAATGGCTGACTCAAAAATTCAGTGAATTCTTATACTTCTAAAAAAAAAATGTCTCATCATCCAACTACGCCTAGCCTCCCGAACAAAAAAATTGTTAATAATATTTTATAAGTACGGTATAATGTATAATATTATTGTATTACCGTATGTGCTGCATAATATACTAGCTAGAGTGTGTATAGTCAGCGATAAACAGGAATAAAACCACCTGTACGGTATAGGCGCAGTATGTGGTATATAATATTATATGATGAATACCCTTGAAATACTTTGCATAATATTACGTACGGTTTAGCCAGTATTTACTATATACGGCGTGTCAGCTAGAGCTGACATACAAATACGATTTTATAACACGTATTGCCCGAGTTTAATCATACTCACGGCTTGATTCGAAGCAATTACGCTGGTGCTGAACTTCAAAACGAGAACGGTTGTGTAGTAGACGGCTGGCAACAACACTAACGTGACGATGATCAGTGGCACGACATGTACTGAAAACTTGGAGAAATGAAACACCGATAACAGCACCAGCAGAACGATTATGAATGCGATTATGTATTTCTTCAGGTGGTCAATCACAGACAGCAACTCGTCGATGTTACCTCGATAAACTGCGTCAACCATGGCAGCGGTTCTGTAAAGAAAAAAAAATAAATGCATAATATTATATTATATTATATTTAAGTACAATTATAATATTTTATACTACAGGTACGGTGGATAAAACGGATCGATAAAATTTGTGTTTCAATAACAAATAATGTGACGGCCACGTCGTATGTCGATATGATATTTACTGTACCAGCTATTATAGGTATTATTATAACAGCATTAAAATATGTATACAATATTTTAATTTTTAACGAAACAAAATATTGTGCTAGTTGTGCGAAAAATTGTTGAGTGTAATCAACCAAATATAAATCATTTTTTTACAACATCATATTAATTATAATGCGTTTACTTTCTTTTTATTATTATTATTACTATTCAACTGTCTATATTATAGAACGTTATCGAATGTCGGCGCGCCCATATATAACTACTCCTATTGTCTTATAATATAATATTTTTTTCTCGGGTAAATATACGTTAAATTTAGTACTTATATATATTTCTTTTTTTAAATACTGATCAGAGATCTATACTAGCTACAGGTACCTATACTTATTTTACTTTTCCCGCCTCGCTAATGTGGTGCTATATAGAAATTTAATATCTAAGATGATAAATCATAGCAATCGAAAAACGATTTCGAGTTGAGCATTTCAAACAATAATACTGGCAGGTGACATTTCTTCAAAAATGATCGACGGTCGTCAGTATTTCTTTTTTAACTTTTGAGTAAAATCGAGAAGTTACAACTCCAATAATGTACTTACCTACCATTAAGAAAATAATTTTATTGTTTTCATTGAATATGTTATGCACGAAATAATTTACGAGCACTTCAACTATCCGAAAAAAGTGTTCACCAAAAGATACAATATAGGAACCTATCTAGGAATAAAAAAAACATCACTAACCAGCATTCTTCGCTTCACTCAGAATCTATTAAAATAGAGAGCCGTAAACGTCAGTAAATATTTGCACTGTAGATAAACAGATAATACGATACATTATATTATAACAGAGAGTAGAACTGCTATTTAATTTTCTATATAATAAACGTTGTCTAATATGTCTTACACCAGCGTCAACAGCAATTGCATCATTATTATTATTATTGTAATCATATTATTATATTGATACATTCAACAATAGGTGTATTATATTATAAAACATTTGATAATATTATATTAACATATACTATAATATAATCGTAACGACAGTTAATAATAATATAATCATTTAATATACGTACCTTGCGCATGTAGCAGTATAAAAATAATGATTCAAAAATAAAAAATTTAATTTTTACAGATTCCATTATTGAATATAATTTATTTAAATCGATTAAAACGGTCATCATGCGCGCGTTATCTGCAATTATTACACTTATATTCACAATAGTCTATTGCGCAAGACTTCTGATTTAACACATGGATAATGGATATACCTATAATACCTAATAATATATTGACTATTGTGCGCTGGCCTCCTAAAAGTTAGATAGGTAGATATTATTAAGAGTTAAGACTATATATAACATATTATACACTGCGTATACGTATAGTTGACAAATAACAGCTCGTGTGTAGGTATAGACAGAATATTCGCGTACGAAACGCGAACGTTCTTGCCTCTTGGGAATCTAGGAGAGATAGACTTTAGGGGAAAATAATACTCATAAATTATACATGGATATTATATACTTACCATTGTAACTGTAATAAACGAATAACTCGTATGTGTACGTTATGAGCTCGAGAAGAGGGCAGGTTTGAATCCCTGCACAAGCGCGTGAGTGTCTGCAGTGTAGAGTGTATAAAGTACATATAAAGTAATATATTATTATATTATTATGATAACTCACCTATTTAGTAGTGTTACAATGGTATGTATAAAATAATGTACAAATAGATATTATAATATAATGACTAACGAGGATTCGAATTTAATACGTCTGATTTAATCATCTATATCGTTAAGTCTCGTTTACAAATCTTGTAGCCGAGTAATATAAGTTACTGCCTATTATTTTTATAATACTGTTATTGAAATACACACACACACACAAACTACATGTACTCCCATACATACATACATACATATATACATACATACAATAATACAACACTCGACTACGGCTGTTTACCAGATGATAAAAGCCGTGTATTTACTCGAGAGATACTATTGTAAAACGGCGACAACCAAGTAGGTACTCTAGATAAAAATAGACGATAACCAAGAAAAATTATCATTACCATAATTCATAGTCATCAATGATTCATCATCATCATCATCATCATTGTAATATTAACTGTATATAATATTATACAGCTATAAAACACATTACGCAAACGGTGTATAGGGTGTTCGCGCCGTTGTCGGAAAACGCTTATTATTATTATGATGATGTATATAGTCGTATAGATCAGTGAAACTGTGGTTCACAAATTATTATTATACCTACTTTATTGATGTTAGATTAAGTTATTTTTATTACAGGGTCCGCAATCATTTTTTTTTTTACTAACCTCTGAGGGGTCCGTCGGTGGAGAAACATTTTGGGTACCTAACGCTGATGTAGATCATTATTGTCGATCCACAGTAATACGGCTGAGATACGCGTGGCACTCACTATCTGTGCGAATATTGTATGACATCTAGAAATAGATGTTCTTCTTATGAAATCGAAAAATATATCGGTTTCGACATTGAAACGCGGCCGGATTAACTGGGTATAGATAGACTGCACTACGTTGGAACGTGCAAACCACAACATTAAACACTGAGCAGGTAAAAGATAAAAAAAAAATCGACTTTTTTTAAATTTTCGATAAAAATTATTTAGGAGTCGTTAAACGAGTTTTTATAACCGTCCGGTGGTACAGAATATAATATATACATATATGATTTTATATTATTTGGACATATTGGATACTGTATAGGCGTACTACTGGGTATATGATAATTGATGGCGCCTGTACGCCCAACCTGTAACCCAGCAACACCCCAATTATTGCACAATACTCGTTTAAACTTTTAAAGGTATATATTTTATTTGACTGAATAAACATGTTTATATAATATTATAGGTACCGGCGGGGTTACCGGTGGGGTTTTAAAATTTAAATAGGAATTGCGGGAAAAAAATGTAATAGGTAAACTTTTAGTTACGTAATATTGTACTATTGTAGCATGTTATGAAAACCTGAATTTTAATTAGTTCAATAAAAACATAATATCTAAATTCAAATATATGTACTGGTAAATACTTATACTACTCGTATATACTCGTACTATATTATATACTCGTAAGGGAAAAATGAGTAAATTTATTCAAATACTTTTTAAGTAATCAAATAGGTATCCACGTATTTTAAATACTTTTGAAAAAATCAACTGTACAAAGTATTTTAAATACTTTCTTAAGTGGGCATTTGAGTCAGAAAATATGTTCTACAACAATTTTAAATATCACAAGTATTGTCTAGGACTCTAGGAGCACCCGAGCACCTATACCTACTTAATATTGTATACATATTACATACAATAAAATAGTATATTTTTAAAAACAATTATTAGTGTCATTAGTGAATACTTAATACGGTACCTGGGCACTTTGATGTGTAATGCACGTAATAATACACGAAGTCACAAAATGCGTATTTTGACTGTTGAGTGACTATAAAAAAATGTAAATAATTTGATAAAGAAAATAATTTTTATGAGTAATGTATTAATAGTTAAACAAAATGATTCTGTGTAAAATACTCTATAAAATTAAAGTCAATCATGAAAAAACCTAAAAAAAAATAATCAGTTAAGTTGATTTATAAAGTAAAATAAAATGTTGTCTAAAAAATTTGAAAGTATTTAAAAGTATCTATAAATACTTTTTACAGAATATTCAAGTACCTACGTATTTCGTCAAATTTCAAAATAATAGTATCTGTATACTTGAATACTTATCAAAAGTATCTTATCACGTTTCACAAGACAGAGGAATAGGCTAATGGGATATCCCTCATATAGGCCCACACACTTTAATTTCAACAATTCAACTATTACGTAGGTATTAGGCGATAGCCAAAGTTTTGAATAACTCCTACACAAATGGTGTGAACAATGAAACAACATTCTTCAGGGATATTATTCAATTAATTCAAAAATCTAAATGCATTATGATTTATATTTTATGGGTAGTACTTAATTATAATAAATGTATAAACATATCAATTTATATACCTTTTATGAGTTAAGGGTTGAAAATATAGGTATCTAACACAAAATTGCTAATAACTTTTTCTTACTGGAATTAAAAAGAAGCTTAAGGCCACATTAATTTTGTGATGAGCATTTCGAGTTCAAATTATTATGAATTTAGAATACCTATTTACGAAAATAAAGATTTTAGTATAACACTAAATACATTAGCCAATGTTTGCATGTATAATATAGTAGGTATCGATGCAGATATTTTCTATACATATATACCTACCTGGCTACCTATACCTATACACGTGATCGATCTGAGTATTATTATTTAATCATTTTAATCAATGGTACCTATATTGGTATTCATAAAAAATTAATTAATTACGCGCTAGGTACCTCCCATTTCATTGAGAATGGAGTCAGGATAGGTACCTACATTTACACTCTACAGTCTACAGCTTTGTCTCCCTGTCATATAGCAAGTCACAACAACTGTCATAAATTCATAATTTATCAGTAATATGGACCTCAGAGACGGACTTCGAGTTTTGACGATCTGGTAAAGGTTTGATGATGACCATGTAACCTATAACTTGGTTTTAAGTATGCAAAAACGCCAAAAACCATTTAAACCATGGTGCGTTTGGTAAGACCATTAACGAAACAACCCATCTAAACGCAGATTCCACATACAGGTACCAGGTCTCAGCAGTTGGTAATTTGACTAGGTGTACATATGGGGGCCCTCTTATAAGTTATAGTGACTGCTTTTATGTATAAAAGGTAGGTAGGTGGGTGCCCTTAAACAAGGTTTACCCCAGTGGTTTAAAAAAGGTTCGGCGCCACTGTTCTATACTTTTATAGGCTATAGTAGGTAACCTAGATGGTTGTCTTAATCATCTTCTATAGTATTCTATCCAAATACTGTCTTGTCCATTGTATACCTATCTCATTGTATAATGTGAATAAGTGCATTTTTAGAATAATTATTGATGTAGGCCCTATAAAAGTACTCAATCTATCAAATTAGTTATTAATTTTTAAAATTAAAATCTAATTTGATGGATTGAGTAGGTACTTATGGTTTTAACCACAAAAAAACCACTAACACACAGTTAAAAATAAAAATTAATTGGATTCATAAATTCATTCAAATAATATATTGTAGGTGTTAGGATGGTGTGGAAATTATTTTTTAAAAATTATACTTGAGATAGATACTCGTGAAGTTCACGACGTGAACTGGGTATAACCGTATGGTAGGTGGCTTGGTAAAATGAATACAGAATAAGTAATAATTTTTATCACTTTTCATACGTACTTAATTACTAATTCGAGATTTAGGTAAATGCGAAATACTTACGAATTTGAAAGATTTAAAAAGATTGACCATGGTTTTAAAAAGTACAGCATGCACACCAACAAACGCCTCTACTTTGACTTAAGTACACAGTTTCACTCGACTTTTGGTTCTATCTTTTTTTTTGCCATATGCCCATATATTATGAAGGTACCTACCTATTTTTGTAGAATTAAAATCGATATTATTATTAATTTTAATTTACAGATTACTGTAAATAAAAAAAAAATTTACTCTAATTACAGCTGTACAAAATTGTTTACAGGTATTAAAAATAACTAAAAAACGTTACCTGTGGTATATTATTAGGTATTAATGTTATTACGTTAAAACGACTATCAAAATCAAAAAAACCTTTTTCACGTTATTTGATTTTAATTTTGAACTATATTCCACCTAGTAATGACTAGACGTATGGTAAACAAAGCAACATTAAAAGTCCCTGTGCCTTTGAGCAAGTGGATGAGGGATATCATGATGGGAGTCAAGAAAAAAACAAAAAATAATATGCATAATGAAATTCAGTTATGAATAAGTAATGCGAATAAAGCCTATTTTGCCATAAATAAGATGCTCGGCTCCAGATTATTCCAGTGTTCCATGATAGTCCATTCAATAAATCCGGCGATTGATGGATCGGGGAGATCGGGGCATTGGGCTACACGGTGCATCCGAATTGCATGCCAAAAAAATAAATATAAATCGGGTCGTCCGAATTGCATGCCGTCTCTTGGAGGGGTCTGTCCGAATGGACACATACTAGTTGCGGACGAATTATTCAGGTTAGGAATTATAATATAACAATTGCGGACACGAGCTTCGTTGTCATAATACTAATTGCGTACAGAGCTTTTTTTAATAAAAACTACGTTAGTTGTGGACACAAATATTTCCCTTCACCACTTTTTCAGAACTTATGACAATAGCTAAAAAAAAAATTGGTAGGTGGGGTTAAAAATATTTGTGTCTTGCAAAAGAGCAATCGTTATTTTTGAAATGTTGTTGAATTATAGATTGTTTTAATTTTGTGGAAAAAATTGTTTATAAAATATTTATAGATTATCGTCATTATTAATAATCGTCATAGTTTTTAAAACAGCCTGTATATATGATATTCTACTGATTTCACCACGTGAATATTGTAACATTATCCGCAATTAGTATCTTATATTTGTGTCCGCAATTCGTATGTTACCTTTTTAGATTTCGTCCGCAACTCACATGGTTTTTGTCACTTTGTCCGCAATTCGGAAACACCGGTCCGAATTGCATGCCGTCTCTTGGAGGGGTCTGTCATTTGGGGCATGCAATTTGGACATTTTTATTTTTTGGCATGCAATTCGTATGCAGCCGGGCTACATATGAGGTACCTACCAACTCGAACATGATGTCAAGCCAAAGATACCGAGAATACAATAATTTAACACATGGGTATTGGGTAGGTTGAAAATATGTTGTATTCGTCAGTGTTCCGTCAACTGTGACGATAAGTAATAAGTATGTTACATGTAGCCATGTAGGTACGACCTCACTCAATACTCATCAGTCATCACTCATCATATTATTATTGTGATCGTTTGTTAACTCAAGGTATCGTCCGTCGCACGTGTTTTTTAAGTTTTAATTAATTTACATTACCTATTGGCTATTACACATTTTCGTATTTTACGTTATTATATTATATTTTATTACTGAGTAATCTGATGCACCTCGAGTCTAAGCACGCACACGCCCAAACACATACACGCACACACACACACACACACACACGCGCGCGCGCGCGCGCGCGCTCGCAAGTAAGGTAATAGATAAAAGCGAAAACGTACCTAAAATAATAATAAAATACTATCTAATAATATTAATTAAAGCGTAATATATTTTTAGTTTTTATTTCACGCGTTGAAATGTTATACATAAGTAATTTAATATTATAAATGTAGGTATCTATTTATTTTGTTACAACTTGACTTTCATTAATAAAAATATGGTTACAATAAAATATATAAAACAAACAAAAAGAATCTATTAATCAATAATGCAATCACAGCCTGTAAATAAAAATCTATCAAATTACATGTAAACATTTAACATAAAATATAATATAACACACGGTAGCCCACTAAAGAGATTTTTAAGTTACAATTAACAGAGAATTTTATCAATCTGCTAATTTATTAATATCTTTGGCGTGAACCCCACTGCGTACGTAAATATAAAATAAGATCTGAACTTGTTTAAGTAATTTAAAACATTACAATTTCGATAAGTCTGTTTGAACATTTTAATTTGATCAACCATATTAAAGCTTAATGAATAATAATAAAAATAATTTTTGTTCGAAATACATCTCAAACAGTAATTAAATTATATAAATAAAATAATCTTATATAATAAATAATATATCAAGGCACAATGTTTAAGGCACTAAGGTAACTTATTGTTAGCATATGTAGCGTTTGTATATGTTATTAATAGCTCATAATAAAACAGTCTTCTTATAGATTACTAACGTGTATTACAATATTTCTTTTAAGCCCATGAAGAAATACTTCATTACTCAAATATCCAGTCACAAGGAAGCTTTGGCATTTTGGATGCAGGCCATGGCAAATATCCAGCCGTTTTGAATACCCAATAATCATATGAAACTTTTCCAATCAACAAAAAAAGTACCGACAATTCAGCAATGATCACATAATACATATAGTGTGTCCAATCAGCTTTTTTAATGCACACTAATTGTTGATCCAAGTCTATTACCTATGAATTATTCAATACAAAATTAACTAATTGAATTGATAATCTGTCATGCTAATAAGACAATCTGAGAAACCAAAAATGATATTAAGCCATAGGCGTGTCTAAGATTCGTACATGAAATTACCACTGAAAATATCACGAATATTTTTTTTATTGTTTTCTCAGAAGTGATTAATATATTACTGGCTTCTAATTAACTTTGATGAAAACAAATTTTCGGTACTTCAAAAATTATTAATATTCCTTGCAAACCGTTATAAGTTATAAAAAATATAACATTTTCAAAAATGTTTGATAATCCAAAATCTATTTATGGTTTTAAAATTTTTTTTTACATTAATTTGTTGATAAATACACAGAATAAAAAACAACACATACATATTTTTATATGAGAAGAGAAAAGTCAAAACCACCACTCTTTTTTAGGTATATTTACCATGCTATCAACTAAATCTGGACACGCCTATAAATTAAACACTCGCCATTAAACAATAAATTATTGTTCCCATGTGGAGAAATTAAAATCAATTTGAACACTAGAACTAGATATTTATAATAATAATTTTAAACTGGATTTACTTTTACTTTGTACTGCATATTACTGCATACAATTTCATTGTAGTCTGGAATATGAATATGATTTGTTAATAACCATATCTGAAATTACAAAAACTTTTTTCAATTCAGAATTCTTTCATAACATTCATGATAAAAATGAAATAATTGATGATGATTTTATTTTATTTACATAGTCAATACCTATTGGCTACCCAATAACATTAAAAATCAAAAATAAATACATTTTAAAGTAGGAATTTATAGTAATGAATTGAATTTTTTAATATCCAATAAATCAGCTATATTATAATAATTGAATAGTGAATACCATTAACTATAATTTATAAGATAAATAGCATATTATTTATCAAATAACTATACAATTTAAATAATTTTAGAACCATAAAACGGCTATGTTGAAAAACCAATTAATTGAGCCGACTTTTATATTTAAAAATTATAAGTTACAATCAACAGAATTGATAAAGGTAATATTGTAATGAAATATCTTGAAAAATGAAAAAATAAGTTAATAATGAAATCTAAAATAAATTTTTATTTAAATATTTATCACTATCGTCATCATGACAAATCACATTTCCATTTTTTTTATAAATTATAACAAACCTTTAATGAATTTGCAGTACTGCAGTCACATTGAAGTTCATTTCCACCCAAGTTCACAATATGTCCCTCAAATCTAGTAAAGGAATTTTGAAGTATATACATAGGCAACTAAAAAAATAATAATAAGCAATGATTATAACAATGTATATATTTAAATTAAAAAAAAAAACATTGGAAGTCGCTCTGATGTATGGTAGGTTCTAAGTATTGAGTAGGTCACAGTAATGAATTTGATAAATTTTAATTCAATGATAAACATTAAATAATATAAAAACGATTCTGAACAGACTGTTAGCCTCTACATCTGAGAATATTTTATAATGTATTTATATTACTGTAAGTAATATGGTAGGTTGAACTAGTTTTTGCCAATAACATAGCATATATATTTTTTTAAATTATTATTATATCAAATATTGTTGTTATTGTTTAGGTGTATTATACTGTAGCTAAGTGGAACAGTATAAATAACTTAAAGATAGACTTAATATTTTGAAAACTTCATTGTGAATGGAAAATAATAATAATAATAATACATACAATTTAAAAAAAGTTTTAAGGAAATATTGTTATTTATTTATTATATTTATATAATTAAAATGTTGTACTTAAAATATCTATAAAAATGTGCCGATGTATTTAAATATATTTAGATTGCTATAAAAACTGAAGTAAATTTTCTTATTTTTTGAATGAGAATAAAAAGAGAACTATAGACACAATTTGCTACCAGAAAACACCCCTTAACGTTGAAGATGTTGAAGCATTTTTATTGCTCCTGATGTCAGACACAAAAAACAAACACACATAATAATTGTATAACCAATAAATTCATCACTCAAAATCTAAAATCAGTAAGTTATTAATATATTATTATTATTATTATTATGAAACTATACTTACTGTCTTCAATTGATTTAGTTTCAAACTCAAAACAGCATAGTTTTCTATAAAAGTTGAACCTTCCAATGACAAAAGGTTAGATATTTTATTTTCATCAGCATAAAAAAATCTCAACGTTTTGTATGTTTGATCTGTTACCAATACATCTATATTGGTGATCTTTAAAAAAAAAATATCATCTATAAAACAGTAAAGCTCAAAAATATAATATAAATGTTAAATGTTTTGTTTTTTACATTATTATTAGTGACATTTAAAAGCACAGTGTTTTCTGGCAGGTTTTCTGGTAAACTTGATAATTGTTTATTTGAACAATCTACTTCTACAGTATGCCGTGTCTTTGTTTCTTGTATCATTTCTATGCCATGCCATTTACAACTACAATTCCACGGACAGTCTTCATATAGCTAAATTATTAACAGAAATTAAATAGGTAATTTTTATATGCTGTTGACTACAAATGAAAAATCAAGATAATTATTGTTGACAGTTTCAAATTGTTCTTCTCAGTATAACACAACAAAAACACTTTGACAAACTATGTGTAAAAAACGAATAGCGGACAATTTCCCCCTGACTGTTTTTGACGTAATAGGACATTTCTCCCACCCAATATATTTTCGATGCGGACATTTTCCCCCTATTTTTTTTTTAAGTTTACTATTTAATAATATAATATTATTTATTATTTAATAAGGAATTATTTTTTTTTAATAAAATATAATTTTTTTTTATTTTTCATAAATATAATTGTACATAATTATATTGTAATTACCTAATATAGTAGAATTATTCAAGCTATTGAATTAGTGTTTGTTGACATTAATATTCAATATTTTATTATCATCTTTCCCAAAGTATTTGGAGTAAAGTTCAAAGCATAGGATTAGCTACAAAATATAAAGAAAATGAAAATGTTCGTCAAATGGTTGGCATGATTAAAGGTTTAGTATTATTCCCTCTGATATATGTTAAGAAAGGTATGTACTATTATATATGTTAATAATATTATTACAATAACTACTATTATATACGTTTTATTATACTAATTGTTTAGGTATGTCTGTGCTATATTATTTATCAAATGACCTCAATGATCCAGATATCGATGAACTAGTGTTATACTTTGATAGAACGTACGTCAATGGGACTTACAAGAGAACTACTACAAAATCAAATGGTTTTTCAATATCGCGATCTTCACCATTATTTTCTCCTTATTTATGGAATGTGCATAATGCTACAAAGAAAAACAAAGATAGAACAAACAATATAAGTGAAGGTATCAATAATAAATTTAAATATTTAGTAAGAACTCAGCATCCAAATATTTGGATGTTCATTGAAGCACTACAAAAGTCAAATTCAGTGGCAATTAATAAACTATTAAAAATTAAAACAGGTACGGTTTTTTTTACAAAAAAAATAAATATGAACAAAGATTAAGAAATATATGCTTAGATATTAAAAAAGAATCAGAAATAAAATGTTTTTTACAAAATATATCATTTTTATGTCGAAATTTTTGGACTTATATACTAATTGTTTGTTTTATTATATTTATGAAAAAAAAATAAAATGTTTAACCTATTTTACTTATATACAAATTTTTTACGTTTTATTATATTCATGAAAAAAAAAAATTAGTCATTTTTATTAGTTATTAATTATATTTTATGTACATACCTATATAAAATTGCATTTACAATTATAATTTATTATTTTTATGAAAAAAAAAAAAATCAAAATGGGGGGAAAATGTCCCACTACGTCAAAAACAGTCGTGGGGGAAATGTCCGGTGGGAAATTGTCCGGATACCGTAAAGAACAGCTAAGTAAAAAAAAAAAAAATAGATCTTTAAGCACTACCACCCTTTAAACACTGGAGGGTTCAAGAGAAGCAGTTGCTACCCCTGATATTTTTGGTACCTGGCTCAAAAATATTTACATCATAAAAATTCTACTACATATAAAAATATTGAAAATAAACTATTGAATAATTATTATAGACTATAGCCATCAGTCTATTAGCCAATATAGAGGTAACCGATTCAATTTGCTACCCCTTTTTATTTTTGAGTGTACACCACTGCTAAGTAAATTGAATTAAAGTACACTCATTTTGTTTCAATTATTCATTTACTTGGCGAGAAATTATTTTGAGTAGAAATGTACATTATAATATTTTAAATTATAATGAACTTCTATTGTATTTTGTTTATTTTGTTCACGTTATTTTGTGTGCCGTGTCGAGACGTGTTATGCACAGAAAACTTTAAAATTATCTAGATAAGATAACAGACAATGCGTTGAAAATGCATCTAGATAAGATAACAGATAATTGAATAAAAAATGTATCTATGCCAGTATACCCTGTTCAAAATAAAATTAATTGATTCAGTAGATAATTAGTTAGGTCTGGTTAAAAAAAAACACCAAAATGTACACTGGTTAAATGGGCCACTCCTGCTTCGAGATAATATACACTGTCGTGCCGCCACTATATTTTTTTTCTTAGCTCACGCAACAACTTTGGGCTGGATTATACAATATCTCCTAAATTAGCAACTTATGTTATTATTTTTATTCAGTGCTTGTATAGTGTAACTTTATTTCAATTATAGCTGAACCCTCGGCTCAACCAAATTAAAATTAAACAACAAATTGTAAAGTTTGAACATGTGTAACATCCACTAGATTTAAAATTTCTTGTGAATTATATTGGGCCATAAAAAAATAAATATGTTTTCAATTAAATAATAGTTTAAGAACTAACGTTACCTTGTTAATAATTTCCACTTGATTTAATGCAACCTTTTCAGTAGAGTTGAACCAATGAAATGACAGTGATGACATACAAAATGTTTCATTATATTTTTTAAAGTACAATTTATACTTGGCATTTCTTGATCTTTCCATAATTTCTAGAAGACTGGCACAATGAATCTTTATGTTATCTAAACATATTTGACAAATAAATGATTAGTAAATAATTTTAGTTTTCATATGAGTTCAATGTGTTTAATTACTTGAAACATCCAGCCAAAACATTGGCACTTGACTTTTTATGGTAGGTAAACTTGATATATTTACATTAGAAAAATCTAACATAGCTAAACTTTTAAGATTTTCCAATGCTAGAGGATCTTGCCATTCTGTGCCAAAAGCATTGTTCGATAAATTTAAGCAAGTGATTTGATGCATATACTCCAAACGACCAAGTAGTCGGTTAATATAACTATTTGTTATTGAAAATGAGATCAAACGGCTTAATTCCGGTGAAAATTTTCCAAAATTAAAATTGTCAGCTGTCATATTGTAAATGTGTAAGGCTGTGATTGTTGATAATTTAGCACCTAAAATATTTAGAAATAAATAATTATCTATACACTATACTCAACAGATTTAACATAGGTACTAAAGTGGTTTTTTCAAATGTATAAATGTAAATATTATAAAATTGCCTTGCATTTAGAAAATAATTATGTATTTACAATAAGAATTTAATAAGGAAGAAAAGCATTTGTGTTGATTGAATATTGATGTCAAATGAGTCAAGCCTTGAGGAAGGTATGTCACACATTTCATAAGAAGACTATATTTTAAAATTCAGATGTTATAAATAAAAAATTGTAATCCTTAATCCTGAATATTTATGTTTTTCCACTATAACCTTAAATAATTAATACAAAACAACCCAAATGAGTATTAATTTTAATTTAAGTGCATTAAAAATTGTGTATATAGTAATAATTTGTTTTATACAAACATACCTGAACACTCAAAGTTTTTTATCAAATCTTCATTTGACTGAACTTGGCAGCAAAATAATGCTGACTCACCAGTTTTCACGCATTTACATTTATTTTGTAATGGACAAGATTCCGCGGGCTGGTTGTAACATGGTGGTAATTCATTACATTGAATTATTGTTACATAAGTGTAGAAAATAAATAGTATTAGAAATAAACTTCTTTTACTCATATCTGAAACAGTTGTTAAGTAAGTTAGTAACTTGTTAAAACCTAAAAATCAATACAGATACATATATGTTTCAACCATTTTGTTCGGGTCTCATTAAAAATGTTATTTATGGGTTCATAGTTGTTTACTTGTTATAAATTATATTGACATTCAAATTTAGCATTTAGAGAACTAGAACACCTTTATCAGCAGTACCCACCAATTTATTTATTAGTCTATTCTTTACCTATTCTATTGATATAAATACTACTGTGTAGGAAGGTATCAAGATCACTAATAAGTAGGGACCGGAACTTGATGACCTAAGAATCTTTAAAAAATACACACAAAAAAATATTTAAATAACTTATAAACATCAAAAAATGACCACAAAAATACCAAAAATTGCTTTATAATAACTGAATGTTTTTTTTAAAATGTATGTCATACAAAAAAAAAAAGTATTATATAATTTGTGTATCATAAATCGTAATTATTATAGGTGCTAGCTCTTTACAAACTTTTAGGGCCGTTCTTACAATGTCCTGTAAAGTGTCGGTTAACGCTAACCGACTGATAACAGATTTTATTACCGGCATTTATTGTAAGAACGGCCCTTAATCTCAAAGTCGGAAATAGCCTTCAAAAATATTTTTTTTGCAGTTTGAAATAAGTTGATCAACTTTTGGGAAATTTTTTCTGATTGACCAGGCCTTAAATATCATCTGCCCACAGTTTATTAAATAATCGTAGATTGCGACAACAAACGATAAAGATAATGAACATTAATAATCGATAACAGTGGCGCAACAGAAATTTCTCCGAGGTCTAGTATATTTTAGCTTATGTATATACAGAGTGTCCCGTGAGGATTTACTCATTGCGATATCTCCTGAAATAATAGAGATATCGTAATTCTGTTTTCTTATTAAGACTCACAGAGGTAAGCACTACAAATAACTACAAATAAAAAAGTTAAAATAATTATTTTTTTAATTAATTATTTAAAAAAATATTGAAGATTGCCATTTTGTAGAGTTCATTTTTCTGAAAATATTGACGTTTCAACTTTTTAATTTCATTAATTTCCTGATTTTTAATAATTTTTTTAATTAATAAGTAAAACGGCAAAAAACCGGTTTTTGTCCGGGCGGCGAGTCCCCCTTTACGGCTAATAGGTAAATCCTCACGGGACACCCTGTATATAGTGCAATGAAGTGTAACTTTCAACAAGAAAAATGCAAATATATGTAAAAAAAAAGTACAAAAATGATTAAAAGGACCGTAAAGCAATAAATTCCCAACAAATGCAAAATAAAAATTGTACCATTAAATTCTATATTCCATGAACCAAATTTCTATAAAGACGAGCATTGAATGTAAGCATTAGATAAAAAGATGCAAATGCATCAATTTAACGGTCCTACTAATAAGTAATAACTGTGCTTATACTTTGAACTGTATAACACTAGGAACTATGTAGATAAAACCAAAATGGTCACCTATAAGTTTTCTACTACCTATTCATACAGAGGGAAGTTCTAGAGAAGTAATTTGTTTGTTTTTAAACAATGTAAATTATAATTATCTATGATTATTTTCAATATAAAATGGTGTATCATTTACTCCTAAAAACCCAATACTATTCATACATAATCTTGTTTAAAATTATATAACTAGAGAAAAATAAAACTTAAGTAATTTTTTGATTTACCATAATATAATAATAAAAGGTATAATCCAATTAAGTAATTTATACTTTATAGTACCTAGGTAAAGGTTAAAATAGGACAGTTTTTATATTTTCTTTATTACAAATACCTATCATTTTGAAATCCTAATGTACACCTAGTACAATTAACTAATTATTGACTATTGCCTATACTTTAAATTTCAAAGTATTTTCAAATTATTCATGTTTCTAATTGAAGTTATGAAATATGATCGTAGGTACCTAGTACCTACCTAATATTAAATATTTGTAAAATGCAATAAGAGTACCTAAACATAACAATAATGAATACAATAAATAAAAAGGTATATTGCAATATACTTAATCTACTATCTACCTAGTTAGAGGAATGTAGGTACTATTAAATATGCAAGTTTATAGAGGTAGACCTAAATATTTATTCCAACCAACTGAATTATTATAAAATTATCAAGAAAAAGAAAAAGAAATGAAAAGTGCATTTAACTAGCGTTTTAACATCCATTATTTGTAAGAAATTAACAATATGAGCTATATTTGCACTACACACAAGTCTATAACTACTATAGTTTAGAAAATATTTATGGTAACATCTGATCAATTATTGTATTTTCTTGTTTAACATTGATTTGTGAAACTAATTATAACAGTTTGTATCAAATTAATGGTTAATAATTGGTCAATATATCAGTAAAAAATAACCTTCAACCACCTTGTTGACAAAATATAATAAGTAATAAATGGTAATAACAATAACAGAAGCAATGACTAATTGTAACATGATTATATTTCTTACCTAAATCTCAAGTTGCACTGATTTATCTTAATTATAATTAAACACCAACATATTTCTTAAACTAAATCAGTCATTGTCATGTAAAAACGTAATATAATATTGTATTAGGTAATATATTATATAGGTAATATATAAATTATAATGTACTATTAAAAATATAATTAACACTAACAGCAAAATACAATAAATCGTAATAACAATAACAAAACAATATAAACAAAAACGAAAAAAAATGTTTAAACAACAATATTATTTAATAATATTAGGTACGAGGTACCCAGTGGCCAGTCTATTCACTTGTACCCACATAGTATTTGGTTATCATTGATTGTACACGGTTTGTTTTATCAATAAATGTATAGTCGAACCATAGAGTAATATAGAGAGGCCGTTGGGTATATCGCCCATGTTAACTAATTGATGCACAAAATGTGGATATTTAACAGGGCCTTCGTTATTGATAAAAAAAATATTGTACAAAATATTGTAAAACGTACCGCTTGTTAAATGTTATCAGCAATGTTATCATATAGTAATACTCTATAATGATTGCGACATTGCATCCGTTAAGAGGACGTAGTACCGGCGTTTTCAATACCAAAAACATGCTCGCTTAGATTCCAAATTTTGCACTCCAGAGTGGTTTTAGGACATAAACACCTATTAACAAAATTAAAGATAATAATATTTTCGAGGGCCCCACGTAGCCTTTTTTCAAAAAATTAATTTTTTGAAAAGTTACTGTCATTTTAACATGTTGAAAAAATCATTATTTTTAAACGATGTACTGAGCTTAATATTTGGAACAAAGAAAAAAACCTACGTGGGGCCCTCGAAAATATTATTATCTTTAATTTTGTTCATAGGTGTTTTTACGATTAAGCCACTCAGTAACCCATATTATTGGAACGCGCAAAGTATGTTTTATAAGAAAACTGCAGAAAATTACGCTCGGCAAGTGCTGCGCCCGTAGTCAGTGGCAGCGTTCGATACTAGCTGTGCATACCACCACCCCGCGCGCATTAACGGCGGTACCGCACCATGGTCAAAACAGGTTCTCTATCGCAGCCGACCGCCCGTGCATAGTTTATAAATAACCAGATAAGAAAATGATTATTATATTTGTGACAAATAATATTTAATTTGGTTCGATTTTATATTTTGTATTCGTATCCGAATTTTATACAAATAAAAACTATACTTTTGTTCTTCAAGTAGGTAATAGTGTAATACGGCTTATTGAAGCGGTTTGCAATAAAAATACCTATTATAAAAATTGTAGAGGAGAATTTTTTTAACAATCGTAAGGAATCCGATTTTTGATATCGTATTCCAATCGTCCAATATCGCATGATAAATTAACAATTTTTTTTTTTTTACTTTTTATCGATTAATTATTTAACTCATTAATAAAAATATAAAAAATCGGGCTTATTTCGATTATTAAAAAAATTCTTCTCTCCAACTTTTATAATAGGTATTTTTACTGTTAACTGCTTCAATAAGCCGTATTACTTGAATTACGAAACCATATTTTGTTCACTAGGCCAAACTCTTCTTATCCGAATTTTATACAAATAAAAACTACTTTTGTTCTTCAATTAATACGGCTTATTGAAGAGGTTTACAGTAAAAATACCTATTATAAAAGTGGTAGAGGAGAATTTTTTTAACAATCGTAATAAATCCGATTTTTGATATCGTATTCCAATCGTCCAATATCGCATGGTAAATTAACATTTTTTTTTTTTACTTTTTATCGATTAATTATTTAACTTATTAATAAAAATATAAAAAATCGAGCTTATTTCAATTGTTGAAAAAATTCTTCTCTAAAACTTTTATAATAGGTAGTTTTGCTGTAAACTATTTAAATAGGCCGTATTACTTGAATTATCGAACAATTTGGGTATGATAAAAAAAAGAAATAGGTAGGTACTCAAAAAACCATTTATAACAATTAACAGAAATCATTCAATGTAGACAATCTAAGCCACAACCAGGTAAAGTGGTACATATTATAAATTGAATATAATTTGCGAAAGGATATTTTAAATAGTCCATACCATATATTTGGCAAACACTCTAATTGTGCCCGATATTTTTGCACTGGAAGAAAGTTATACGAACTGAATTTGATCGACGAAGTAATGCAAAGTGGTTTGATGAAAGAAATTACAACTGCACTTAGACGTGTTGCTGATAATAATAAAAATAACTGTGTTCATATATTTTTTAGATTTTTTGGTTACAGTATGAACTATTTATGAGAACCTTTGTTTTAAATTTGCAATACTTAGCTATAAAAACTGAACATTTTATAATTTATTAATTACAATGATTTATAATTTTCGAGATTTTGATACATTTTGTCAAAATTCGATCTTTAAATGCTTATAAAAAAAAACTGTGCCTATGTATTTTTAATATTTTTCAACTGCTCTTCAATATATCAGGAGACTTGTATTAATTTTTTACACTTTTTGGCCCAATAGATAAAATTTTATTGATATTTATAGAAAAAAAACTAAAAAAAATTGAAAGATGTAAATGTCCATAAACAGCTCAAAAAGAGTAAAAATATTTTCAAAATTGTATGATGTATAGGAAATGCTAATATAAATATTCAGTGAAATTTTCATGTATCTAAAGTTATTCGTTTTTGAATTACAACAAAATAAGGAAATCGCTACATGAGAAATCGAGTGAATATTCAATGTTGTAAAAATTTGAATTTCAAACGCTCTTAAAAATTTAATTTGACTTTCTTATATACATTTTTTTTTTGATAAGGGTAATCTTATAAGGAATCTTGTATTACATTTTCAAATCTTAGATTTAAAAAGAAAAATTTTTACGAATTTCTAACTCAAAATAATTTGCTAATTTTAGTGATTTTTCGATATTTTGTCAATTTTTGAACTTTAAATGCTTATAAAAAAAAACTGTGACTAAGGATTTTTTATATTTTTCATCTGCCTTTGAAAAAATATACTAGGAGCCTTGTATTAAATTTTAAAGCTTTTTTAACCAACAAATAAAATTTTATTGATATTTCTAGAAAAAAAACAAAAAAAATGGAAAATGAAAATGTCCCTAAACAGTTCAAAATAAATCAAAATATTTTGAAAATGTTATCGTATATAGAAAATGCAAATATAAACAACCAGTGAAAATTTCATGTACCTAAGGTCATTTTTTTTTAAAGTTACACCAAAAACTAAATTCAATTTTGTGAAAAATCGATTTTGCGTAAAAATTCCCGTTTTTCCTTAATTTTTATGTTGTTTTTCCCGGTGCTTTTGAAAATTACTGAGCATTTTAAATTTTGACCTCCCAATGCACCAACGATATTCACTTTCCAATCGAACAAGATACTGAAGTTGAAAATCGAAGCATTATTTCTACTACTTATCGTGTACACAGACACAAAAAAAAAAAGAAAAAAAGAAAACTATAAATTATATTATACTTGTTGAACTAATATTAATTTTTTTTATGGTTAAATAATAGGAAATTGTTGCGCGTTACCCTTTTATTATATTAATATAGGTAATATGATTATAATTTCTTTTTTAAATATAAATGTGGTGATAAATAATATAGGTCACATACTAAATCTATTTATTGATTTTATCCATTTGATAAACTGTAATTCATTGGATTGTGTAATACTTATAATATAGTAGTTTGTATAGTAGGTAATTTTAAACTAACAGTTACTTATAGAAATAATTTTTTAATAAATTTATGTTACAATTTGTTATAATTAAATTTTCAACTATACATTTTAAATTAGTTATTTTTCTCAGTCAATGTACCCGATCTCTAAAAATTACAGAATGATAAATAAAGATTTTAGTGTACCTATTATTATTATCATTACGAGTAGATTACCTATAATTATTATATTACTATATTAGGTATACGTTAGGTAATAGGTATACCTACTACAAACATATTATTAATTTAAATAAATATTTGTAATTACTTATTATCATATTTTAATATAACATTAACAGTTGAACTTAAAAAATAATACACGGTAAATTAATATTAATTTAATTGCGCTGTTTTTATTTTATTTACCATTTATTAGATTTTACTATAAGTATTATATTTAAATAAGTAATAATTCAATAACTTCAAATCAACCTATGTTATAATACAGTTTCTACGGTCTACATGTTGGGACATAAATTTAAGTAAACAGTATCTTAATTTATAATCTGTAGTTCGTAGGTACGCGAGGGTATTGAAAATATTACGGCGGCATTTGCGTATAATGAATTATATAATGATACGAATGGTACTGGACGAACGTTCATAGACAAATAAACGGCGCTCCCGAAGTCCCGAACGAACACTCGTCGCCGCCGTCGGCCGGTTGCGAATAGTAGGCGTGACTTAAACGCCGCGCGCTTGCGGATCGTGAAAACACCTAACAGCGCATCCTCTCGGTCGTTGCATGCGTACAGCTTTGGGTGATACGTCCTCTTAACGATTACGAATTACGATCTATGAGTTATGACTCTGGTTTTACCACGATTAAACTATTCGGTTTACATTTTACGATTTTACGATTTCATTATTTTTTATGTTTGACTAGACGTGTTTTAAAGTAGTAATCCTCATAATGCCTAGTTGTCTTGTATGTGGAAGAACAGAGAATCTAAATTCTAAATCTGCTAATATATCTTTTCACAGGTATGGTTAAGACTTAGGATTTAAAAAATATATATCTAGACGTTTGAAAATATAGTGTAATGTTTGTTTTTTAGGTTTCCTACTAAAGATAATATTAGAGAAAAGTGGGATAATTTTTTAGTAGAAAACTATCTAAATCCAAAAGACGTGACCAAATATAGTGTAATTTGTTCATTACATTTTGAGAAATCATGTTTTGTAATGAAACAACATAGAAAGTTATTATACAAACATGTATTTCCATCAATTGTTGTCGGTCGAATAAAATATGCAAGTTTACAATAATTATTGCATTAATATTTTTTTATACATATAACTAATCTAATAATAATAATATTTTTCTTAGGCAAAACAATCTTTTACTGAAACTACTAAAACTGTACCAGTAACAGTACCTGAAACAATAAATAAAAAAAATGATATTTTACATTTTGATAAAACTCTTGTTAAGGTAAATAATTATTTTAGTATTAATTTACGTACATTGTTTACTATTCTAATAATAATATTACTGTAGGTACTTATTATGTTATTGCTTTTCTAGGTATCTTCAATAAGTGATGTGGAATTAGGTGTGTTTCCTTTGGATGAAACATCTACTTTGTCAAAAGTTAGTAGTTATATTAAAATTAACAAATGTAATATGTAAAATAAAAATGTTTCGGTAATGATAGTATTTTAATTTAAATTTAAAATTAAATATCTTGTGTAGACATTTTTATTTAATATTTATATATTTCCATACTATGTATTTTATAATAGTATAATATACCTATTTTAATTTTTTTAGTTGCCTATACAAAATATAGAAGTCAACGAGGTACATTCAATGAATGAGCCATCAACATCTTCATTTGATTCTGACAAACTTAATGAAAATATGATGGTAACATTAATTGTTAAATTAAATAAATATTTACTTGAAAATAAAAGTTGATAAAACTCTTGTTAAGTTAAATAATTATTTTAGTATTAATTTACGTACATTGTTAACTATTCTAATAATAATATGACTGTACTTATTATGTTATTGCTTTTCTAGGTATCTTTAATAAGTGATGTGGAATTAGGTGTGTTTCCTTTGGATGAAACATCTACTTTGTCAAAAGTTAGTAGTTATATTAAAATTAACTAATGTAATATGCAAAATAAAAATGTTTCGGTAATGATAGTATTTTAATTTAAATTTAAAATTAAATATCCTGTGTAGACATTTTTATTTAATATTTATATATTTCCATACTATGTATTTTATAATAGTATAATATACCTATTTTAATTTTTTTAGTTGCCTATACAAAATATAGAAGTCAACGAGGTACATTCAATGAATGAGCCATCAACATCTTCATTTGATTCTGACAAACTTAATGAAAATATGATGGTAACATTAATTGTTAAATTAAATAAATATTTACTTGAAAATAAAAGTTGATAAAACTCTTGTTAAGTTAAATAATTATTTTAGTATTAATTTACGTACATTGTTAACTATTCTAATAATAATATGACTGTACTTATTATGTTATTGCTTTTCTAGGTATCTTTAATAAGTGATGTGGAATTAGGTGTGTTTCCTTTGGATGAAACATCTACTTTGTCAAAAGTTAGTAGTTATATTAAAATTAACTAATGTAATATGCAAAATAAAAATGTTTCGGTAATGATAGTATTTTAATTTAAATTTAAAATTAAATATCCTGTGTAGACATTTTTATTTAATATTTATATATTTCCATACTATGTATTTTATAATAGTATAATATACCTATTTTAATTTTTTTAGTTGCCTATACAAAATATAGAAGCCAAAGAGGTACATTCAGTGAATCAGCCATCAACATCTTCATTTGATTCTGACAAACTTAATGAAAATATGATGGTAACATTAATTGTTAAATTAAATAAATATTTACTTGAAAATAAAAGTTGATAAAACTCTTGTTAAGTTAAATAATTATTTTAGTATTAATTTACGTACATTGTTAACTATTCTAATAATAATATGACTGTACTTATTATGTTATTGCTTTTCTAGGTATCTTTAATAAGTGATGTGGAATTAGGTGTGTTTCCTTTGGATGAAGCATCTACTTTGTCAAAAGTTAGTAGTTATATTAAAATTAACTAATGTAATATGCAAAATAAAAATGTTTCGGTAATGATAGTATTTTAATTTAAATTTAAAATTAAATATCCTGTGTAGACATTTTTATTTAATATTTATATATTTCCATACTATGTATTTTATAATAGTATAATATACCTATTTTAATTTTTTTAGTTGCCTATACAAAATATAGAAGCCAAAGAGGTACATTCAGTGAATCAGCCATCAACATCTTCATTTGATTCTGACAAATTTGATGAAAATATGATGGTAATATTGCTTCTTGCTGTATAGATGCTGACCTCTCATTCATCACCTCTCAATAGATGCCCCGAACCTTCTGTCCTCTATCTCTTTCCGCGTTCCTGTGCATTTCACTACAAATCACTCTCTATACCTTGTCTCCTCTCACCTTACTAATTTCTTCCATAATAATCTATTAGATAGAATGCTCCGCCTACTTAACACCTCCTGATCTGTAGCTAACTATGTTATTATTTATCTTTACTGAATGTTTTTTTCTTTAGTTTTATTTTACCTTAGCATGTACTCTTTTTAATTGAACACTGTTTAGTATAAGTTTAAACTTAAGTCTATAATTATAACTATGTTTTCCATGTATATTATTTCATTATCATCATCTCTTATTAATCTACTAACTATTACAATGTATCTATAAATTGCCGTTTGGCGTTAAATAAATAAATAAATATGATTTGTTAAATTAAAATATATGTTGAAATTATTATTATTACTGTTTACTATTATTAATTTTATTTAGAACAAATCTGAAGCTGCATTAATGGCTGCCAGTGAGATCGCTATTGAGGACACACCACGTCGTATATGTTTGAAACGTAGCGTTCGGCAACTCTCCAAAGAGATAGTTATAAAAAACAAGAAATTAAAGAGTTTACAACAAACCATACGACGAAAAAATAAAAAAATTGCCAATATGCAAACCATAATTAATGACATCAAAAATCAAAATTTTGTTGATGAAGAGACTAGTGTTTCACTTTTAGAATCTTTTGGTAAGCACAAAGATCTTGTTACTAATTGGACAAAAAAAAATTTGGGTAAAAAAATTTCCCAAAAGGTATAGTCCTGCTGTTCGCCAGTTTGCTTTGTCTTTGCACTTTTTTTCTGGAAAAGCTTATGAGTATGTCAGAGATCAATTTAATACAATATTACCTCATCCGCGCACGCTTAGCAAATGGTATAGTCATTTCAATGCTGAACCAGGCTTCACAATGGAATCGTTGAAACTTTTAGAACTGAAAGTGAGGAATTCATCAGATCCTGTGTTCTGTGCATTAATAATGGATGAAATGGCAATACGCCAACATCTAGAGTATGATAGAACTACTGGTAAATATTATGGTAGAGTTGACATGGGAAGTGGAATAGATAATGACAGTTTAGCAGTAGCTAAAGAATGTTTAGTTTTTCTAGTTGTTTCTATTAACGAAAATTGGAAATTGCCAATTGGTTACTTTTTAGCAAATAGTTTGAACAGTGCACAAAAAGTAGAGCTTGTTCGTCATGCATTGCATGTGTTGTCTAACACTGGTGTCAATATTATTAGTTTAACATTTGATGGCTGTTCCTCTAATATAACTGCTGCAAAGCTTTTAGGTTGTAACTTTACAGTTGATGCATTAAATACTTCATTTGCTTCCGAATATGATGACTCGAAAATTGTAGCAATATTTGATCCAGCACATATGATCAAATTGGTCCGCAACGCATTTGGTGAAAAGAAAATATTCTTGGATTATGAAAATAATGAAATTAATTTTGAATATGTTCAATGTTTATGTTACTTACAGGAGCAGGAAGGATGTCACCTAGCTAATAAATTAAGAAAAAACCATATACTATTTTTTAAACAGAAAATGAAAGTAAAACTTGCTACTCAACTACTAAGTCAATCAGTCGCAGACGCACTTAAATTTTGCAAAGATACTCTTAAAATTCATGAGTTTAGTAATGCAGGTGCTACAATTTCATTTATTGAGATGTTTAATAAGGTGTTTGATATATTAAATAGTAGATCTATCAATTGCATTGAATCCAAAAAAGCACTTTGCAAAGAAAATATTGAAGAAATTAAATTGTTCACAAATCATTTCTGTACTTATATCAAAGGTCTTAAAATCTTAGAGAGTGATAATAATTTTATACCTGTACTTGAATCTAAACGCAAAACTGGTTTTATAGGTTTCATTGTTTCTTTAAATAGTTTATTGCAATTATACTCAACATTAATTGAGTCTAATAAACTGTCATATATTAAAGCTTATAAAGTAAGTCAAGACCATTTAGAAATATTCTTCTGTAGTATTCGCTCCCATGGTGGGTTCAACAATAACCCAACAGTAAGACAGTTTCGCTCTGCCTACAGAAAATTAGTTATACGAACCACTGACATGAAGCAATTTAATACTGGCAATTGTATACCTTTAGAAGACATCGATATTTTACATTATTCTAGTTCAGATCCAGTCACAGTATTGAATAACAATTCAACAAATATAAATTCAGATAAAATTGTGGAGGAAGAAAATTCACAAAATATAAATTCATTTATAATGGATCATGACTATATTGTGAGTAATAGTGATTATTCTTTTAGTTATTTTTCAAAAGAAGTTATAACTTATGTAGCTGGATTTGTAGTTCATAAACTTACCAACACACTTAAATGTAATAACTGCAAATATGCATTGTGTGCTACTGATAAAGCATGTTTTTTAAACTCTTTTATTACTCTAAAAAATAAGGTTGGTGATAGAGGTGGTTTAATTTACCCAAGTGACAGCGTCATGAATATTTGTTTCAAAACTGAAAAAGTATTAAAAAAATACAGCTATAGGATTAAAGCAGTCAATAAATTACAAATTCAGTCAGAAGTCTTAACCCATTTTTTATACAACTCAAACTTGTTTGCATCATTAAAAACTCATAGTCATGAAACAAGAAGTCCATTAACTGATCACATAACTTTATTAATAAAATCAATTACATCAACCTACGTTAATTTAAAAATTGATTACACTTTAAAAAACCATAACGAAACACCATCACTAAGAATGTGGTATAACAAACTCACGATTTTTAAAGGACAATAACCTTCTTTTCTTTGTAAAGTGTTGTATACATATTTTGTATTAATGTAATAACAACTAATAAACACATTGTAATATTGTATTATAAATAAGTATGGTTAAAAAAGTTAATAAATATTTTACAGATTGAATATTATGTATTTGTATTTATTTATAAACGCCAATCGGTAATTTTATGATTGTATTTGAATCTGAAATTTAATATATTAGTTGGTAGTAAATATTTATTATACACAGTAAAAAAGAATATTTAGAAAGAGTAGTGGCGGTTTTGATAAAACATCAAAGGGGGGCTATTTTCTATTTTTGGGCCTCCTCACCATAATTATAGTAATTCAAGCATTTAGTGTAATTTCATTTGAAAAAAGGACATACAAAAAAAAATCTAAGGGGGGCGGGGGCGGGGGTGAGAGCTCCCTTCGCCCCCCCCCTAAAAACCGCCACTGAGAAAGAGCAGATAGGATTTTAAATTATTCCTGACATATTTTGTTTCATCATTTATTGTAACATTGTACATTGTACATAGTAACATTATGGTATGGCTTGAATTATGATACAAAATGACGAGTACAATTTTTTGTATTTTATTGGTGGTGACACTGATTATTATCCACAGTTTCCGCATCACTATTCAGTGGAAACGGCCTCTCTATATTACTCTATGAGTCGAACATTCAAAGTACAGTGTAGACATTATAATAACATTTCATAAAATACCTTCATTATTATTTATTTATTAGAATATAAACGCCAAACGGCTATTTAAAATACAAATGGTCAATGAGTCCAGTCTTGTAAAGTATTCGAATATAAGTATTTGAATAGGTACATGTCTTATTCTGAATACAATTTTTTTAATGTATTTTTTTAAGTCTTTTGAATACTTTTTAAAAGTATTTTTAACAAAATTTAAATTTTTGTATTAAAATACCATAAAGTAAGTTTTATTAATTTTAATTTATTATTTTTCACAAACAATTGACATCAATGAAAATAATATTGTTTTCGTTAAAAACTAATACTATGTTTTTCTTTAGTAAAATTAGGTAATAACAATATTTAAAATTTTAAAAATAGGTACCACATCAAATTTTATATAGTTTCTGTTATGGATATTTTTAAGAAAACTGAAAATATAATAATTTAAAAATAGTTCCATATTAATAGTTAATACCACTTTTTATTTTATATTTTTCATTAAAATTTAATCAATATTAGTTGAAATATATCTGAATGCAGAATGAAATATGTGAACATGTATTTATTTCTAAATAGTCAGACATGTTATATTAATTGTTAAAATCTATGGTAAGTTGTAACATAATAGGTACCCATACTGGTGTACATAATATACATGTATACCTTTTATTAGGTATATAGCATAAAATTAAAAAAAAAATACTTATATTTGTATTCAAATACTTTGTGAGTATTCGTAAAATACATTTTTATAATAGTATTTCAAAAGTATTTTCAATACTTTTTTATTCGTATACTAGTATTAGTATCTTAATACTTTTTTAAAAGTATTTTTTACATGACTGTCAGTCTGTCAATGACGAAGATAATATGATAAACTTAATACAAACATTATGTATTATATTATGTATAAGTATGTAATAATAATAATAATTAGGTACCTATAAATAGGTATACAGGTATACTCAAGTATTGACTATTGAGAAATATATATACGCACACCGCACGATTTCAGAATTTAAGATAGGTACCTACTACCTAATATTTATATGTATCTTAAATCGTGGTATAAATGGTAATACCTACCTAGGTTTCAATAAAAGTTGTATAGGGAACTAGGGAAGTCCGGAATTGAGATGGACCATGGACATAAAGAAATTGGGCGCTGAACGTTTGGTCACATTGACCCAAAAGCCAACACGTTTGGGTACAAATAGACACAACGTTTGGGGGCGATTGTAAACTCCACCGATTTACAGGTAGTCGATTTTAGGGTTGGATTTGTAACATGTAAATTCCACCGATACATTTTTTTTACCTGAAAAAAAAATGTAAACTCCACCGATACGTATTTTTGACCTGAAAACACGTAAACTCCACCTATGGTAAAATCCACTAATTAAAACTATATGTATAGTGTATACACATCAACTTTCGACTGACTTATCTTAAACTTCATCTTAACGACCGCAGATAAAATCATATCGCGATATCGCGAAACGAATGCATTCGATAAAATATTTTCGAAGACACATTTTAGTGAGTCCGTTGATTTCAAAATGAACACATTAAGTGAATTAACCAGTGAACGTGGAAATATGTTGCTTTGTTTGAATAATTTTAAATATTACAAACAATAACAATAATAATTATTATTTATAATTATAATTTTTCTATTTTTTCTATTTGATTTTTATATGATTTTTTTTTTAAATTATTGTTAATTATTATTAATAATTATAGACTTTTCTATTTTTTTCTAATTGATTTTTATATAATTTTTTTTTTAAATTATTGTTAATTATTATTTATAATTATAGACTTTTCTATTTTTTTCTAATTGATTTTTATATGATTTTTTTTTTAAATCATTGTATTTAAATACATAAATATATTATAATAAAACTGCACCCACATAAATTTTGTAATCTTAGTTAATCAAATTGGATTTGGATTACAATTTAAAAAAAAAAACGTACCAGTGGAGTTTACATTTTTTTTTCAGGTAAAAAAAACGTACCGGTGGAGTTTACATGAAAAAAGGTCTAAAAAGGTCGCAATCGGTGGAGTTTACATGCGCCCACGTTTGGACACATAAAATAAAAGGTATTTTATAATTTTACCTGGTAAATCAGAGAACGTTTGGGTACACAATACATATACTATACAAGACACGTTTGGGTACACTTTATAAACACGTGATCTACAATAGTGGTAGGTATACTCATATACTTTATATCCAAACCAATTAATATCAAATACTTACATTATTTTGATTATTATCGAAATATACGCGACTACGAATATATAATATAAATATAATATTATTACACGAATACTTAATATTTTATTTTAATAAGATAATTAAAATATTAATAGTGAAAAATAAATAATAAATATTTTTGGGGGACTATTAAGAGCCAACCTCCTCGTGGTGTCTCCTGGGTAACGCCAAAAGGCTCTAAAAAATAAAATGTAAAAGTATATTAGTAAAAAATGTGAACCTAAGAGTTGGTACCCAAACGTAGTATTATTTCAAAAATATTATGTCAATAATATTGTATTGCTTTTTGGGGTCTGAAAAAAAGTGTACCTAAACGTGTGTTCCCAATCGTTTTCCCGAATCTCAGGTAAAAATATCGTTTTGTGCCCAAACGTGCTACGGCCAAGAAATTGGCCAGTGGTAGGTACATAGGCGCAATTTGGACAACTGATTTGAGGGGGGCTAAATTTATTAAATCAATACAGACCCACAGGGGCTCGGCCCCCGCACCTCCTCACCACTTGTCATAATTTTTACGGTAATAGGTTTTACAAAAGCATCTAGTTTGATACTACTCAACCGTAAAAACAAAATACTTGATGTCTTGATAAATGAAATACATTAATATAAATATAATATATTTAATACAACTCAAGTAGGGGAGATTGGGGCATATTTGAATGAAATTTGCATTTAATTTTTTTAATTTTTAAATTGTTGACAAAAAATTTTGTATTTTATAATTACAATCTGTAATGTTGTGAATACTATTTGACTCATAACAACCTTCTATATTAAATAACCAATTTAATGATAATTATAAAGTTAAGTATATTTTTATTCAAATGTACCCCATGTACATTTGAACGTGAAGGGAGTAGATTTGAATTTGTGGCTTATAAAATAAAAGGGCCACATTTGAATGTTAAACATAAATAAATATTGAATTAAATTAAACTTTTTATTTATTTTAATAATAAAAATAGCTCAATATAATATAATATCAATTACAAGTTTTCTTGCCAACTTTTTCTTTATCGTGAAAAGCTTTTTTGGGGGGTTTTCTTATAGATAAATCCACATGTTGTATTGTTGTGACGTAAATCCAGTAAACTAATCTATTCCGTCCATAAGATGGGCATTTCAAGAACGAGGAACCTATATTATACCCTATTATCTACCCTATTAATGAAGATTCAAATCTACCCCATGAAAAAAACATCAATAATAATCGTAATATACATTTTAATAATATTATAAATAATGTATGTACATTAAATATATAAGGCAACAATATTTTGAATAGGCGGTATACACTATACTTAATTCTACACTTATGATCTTGGATTTTAATTTCCAAAATGTTCTTATGGAAACCACTATTTTTTTTTTTTTTAAAAAGGCCGGAAAAGTATATTATCACACATCCGTACACTGATTATTGAGTTGAATAAAAAATCCCATAATTCATTTTTTTTTTTTTTTAATTTGATAATTTTTTTATTAGGTGGATTTAAGTAGGAATATATTTAAAAACTTAGGGGGCTTAAATAAAACTAGAGAGGCTAAGCCCCCTCTAAACCCCCCAAATTGTGCCTATGGGTAGGTAGCCGAACCAGTCACCTCGCTTCGCTTACTCCAGACCCCGGGCCCCAGGGCTATATCCGGCAGGGGGGATAAGGGGACACGCTCCCCAAGCTGTATATCTAAACAATTGTATAGTGTTAAAAACATAATTGTAAAAAACCGTCCATATTATGATATCATTATACACGAAAAACGATTCTGAGCGGAGACGGGTCGTCAGCCTAGGATATTTTATATTACTATAGGTAGGTTAATTTAATTTGTCTTAATAAAAATATATAAAAATACAATATAGGTAGCTAATCAATATTATACACATTTTAAACTTATTTCTGGAATGTAAATAACCGTTATGAAATATTATTATATACAGAAATTATAGCAATTATTATGTTTTAATTATTAAAGTTATATCGTTTCAATCCTAATAATATGCACAATGCACATGGGCCAATCATCTCAAAGCTATACTTACATTTTCAAAGTTAAAATATATTAGGAGAAAAAATTTACACGTTGAAAAATATTTCGTTGTAATTTAACTATTATATCAATACAATATAATCAATTGATTTTTAGATAATTAGATTAATTTAGATAATTTCATAACACATCAGTCAAAAAAATGTACAAGCCAGCATGATTTGTAAATTACCTATCTATTTTTAAAGTGCACCTTACAAATTCCCAAACCTATAAAAGGTTTATAATTTAAAATGCTTGTAGCTATTAAAATCATAAATCTTTTTCTTACGCAAAAATTAATTCACGTTAAATACTTTGCTGTATACCATAACCAGTGGCGGCAGGATATAGGATTATTTGAAGCAATTGCTTCATGTTTCAAATGGGTGGGTGGGTGTATAAATATATATATTAACGTAAGACCTAAACACAAATATCATGGCAAATATTATAATTAATAATTATTAATGGCCCCTACTGCTAATTTGATTCAATGGAGGGTGAGGTGGTAAAATTTTTTAAAATTTACAATATGCTTCAAAGTTCCCACGATTTCGCGCCGCCACTGACCATAACTATACATTTATATTAATATATATTTACAATAGTCAATAATGATAATAATAATAATAATAATAATAATAATAATATACGGATGATTGGTTGTATTCACTTAACGTCATACTATTTCGGTGCAGTACTGCAGTATAGTATATATAGTATATATATATATATGATTATTGATTAGGTACATAGTTTTTAAGAGTTATAAATCGAACTTATAAACTAGCTCACTATATAATATAACAAATGCTAAGTACGAATATTATTGCAATATGTATTCGACCATTTTTATTAGCACAAAAAATAAACAGGATTTTGATGATGAACAGAATTAACATCTTCATAACAGAAACGTATATGTGTATTTATAATGTTACTTGTCCGTATAGAAATAATTTAGATACTAGATTTAAGAGCAGGGGTACACAACAAACCAACAGTTATTGTTACTAATGCTATTATCCTGATGGCTATATATATTGTAGTGGGTGTAGATGTGGAGTTTTTTAAGGATACAATTCTTAATAAACTTTGAGAGATAATTTGTAAGTCAGAGGACAGAAGCTCCTGAAGACTATCTATTTATTTTTTATTCTATGAAACCTAAAATTATAATACCACAACTACCAAAGTCATATGCGTAAATATATGATAAAAAATCTTATCTAGGGGAGGGGGGCTAGAAGTATTAATTAACATAGGTACATATATGTTAAGTCGTGAATAACATTACAATTACATAGATAATTTTTTATTAACTATAGGTTAAGTTAGGAAATATCTGAGGGGTTTCAGGAATTATTTGGGGGGGGGGGAGGGGGGGTAATTGCCCAATGTATACCTTTGACTGATGTAATTCTATTATAAGCCAATATACTGCATAGTAAAATAATTATTGTGAATGACATATAATTTTATCATTATATTGATACGCATATTTCATTTTGGATTGGACAATAATTTTCAACTGCCATTGTAAGAATATATTAGGCACCTTGACTTAAGCCTTGTATCACATTTAAGAATAACATTTTATTAACATTTATAGAAAAAAAAAACTAAAAAAATTGAAAACTGAATATGTCCGTAAACAGCTCAAAATATCTAGATTATTAAACGACAGAGTTTTTTTCGAATGCGTGGTATCCGTGGTATTGCAGCGGTCCCCGACAACAGACCTTCGACCATGGTCGGCTTATCCCGTCGTCTCAAGTCAATACTTTTTTGAAATAATGAGTGTTTTTTGATAAACGAATCATCCAGTATAATATTATACAATAATAAGTTGGATTGAATAAATAACTAAGAAAAAACTTCACAGCCTGTCGTTAAGTTGTACTAGAACACTTTATTTTAATAAATAAATATTATCAAATCATTATTCATTTATTTTTCAAGAAGTAAATATTTTTCTAACAATTTAAAAACCAGGTTAGATGAGCGAAAGAGAAAATCAATTTACAATAATAATGGTATTTATTACATTATATTATAGAGCCTACAACTGAGTTATAACTGAATAATTAAAATTTTTTTGTATATATTTAGATAGACGCTGATGATCAACACTGTTCCGGAAATATTTTGAATAAAAGCAAAAATTACTCAAAAATGGTTATAAGAATAATTCTATTTCTACTTATAATTCAATGTGTATTTGGCATTCTTACTGAAGGTGCTTTCTGGACAAAACAAAAAATAGTAAGTTGATTTTTTTTATCTTACACACGACTAATAAGGGTTTTCTATGTTATATTATATTTATTTATTTATTCGCTTTATTTTTAATCATTTCGGTGTGTTTTGAGAAAATCAACTTTGAGTCGAACATTACCCCAAGATCTTTAAAATTATTTACAAGTTCGGTTGTTATTCCTGAAATAGAATGATTAAAATTAATCTGGTTTTTTGTTAATGTGTAACGCATGAATTTGCATTTTTCAATATTTATTAATATCGCTCTGTAAATTAACTGCATCCTGACGTGTTTTTATGACGTTGATAATTTTTGCGTCATCAGCAAATAAAAACAGTTGAGAATGCTCGATGGCGCTTGGAAGATCATTTACAAAGATGTTATAAAGCAGAGTGGACAGGTGATCCCCTTGGGGGACGCCCAAAGTGACTCTCAACGAATGGATCTTCGCAGGAAAAAATTTTTTGTGTCCGTATATAATATTGCCTACATTTAGCCCCTTTTTTGCAGTTATCAAAATGTGATAACATTGATAAATCGATAACATAATTTTCATTATAAATTATAATATTATATTTTATTATATTAATTATAATTAAAATAGTTAAATACATTAATAGTTAATAAGTTATTAAAAAACGCAATATCGTAATTTAAAATTTAAAAATATACAATTCATTGAGAATACAGTATAAATGTACAATCTATTTACGTGGAACATTGTTTTAAATTTTCAATCTTTAGCTATAAAAGTTAAATTATATAATAAAATTTGAAATTTGAAATTCGAAATTCGAACTAATACCCAGATAGCAATTGTGTAATGATATTATTATTATTACAGTACACAAAAAAACATATTTTAAAACATTGCAATAAAATTATTGAATTACTTACAAACGAATCAAAACCTATGCAAACAGAAGATATAAATACAATCAACATAAAAAGAATATTGAAAAACAACCACGTTTCTTTACTAAAAATAAAAAAATAAACTTGAATTTCATCAATTGTCGTCGAGTGAAGGTAATATAATAAGAAAATCCTTACTAAATAATACAAGTGTTTTAAATGTTCATTCATATCACGATCATTCTTATAGCGCTAAAAGAAAATGAATTTCTTAATATATTGTTGAATTGTATCTTTTAAATGACGATCGTAAGTGAATAATGAATATTGTGTTTTTTTTTGAATTGTGTATTATTAAATTTATTAACTATTAATGTATTTAACTATTTTAATTATAATTTATAATGTAAAAATATCGAAATAGTTATGTTATTATAATAACATTATTTTTATAACAATATTTGTGTACTATAATAATAATAATATCATTACACAATTGCTATCTGGGTACTAGTTCGAATTTTGAAAATATTTATCAAATTTTAAATTGTATTATATAATTTACCTTTTATAGCTAAAGATTGAAAATTTAAAATAATGTTCCTGTCTATGCGTTGCATTCAAAGGATTCTAATATTATATTTGTAACCAAGGCTAGATTGTTGCACGTAGAGCGCTTGGGGATAAATCAAAATTGGTTATTACTAAGTAATGAGGAGCAATAATCAGTTATTTTCGATGATAGGTATTAATTTAGAGAAAAGTTTAGGAATGATCGATAATTTTGATATTGGACAATAGTTTGTGATCAACGAAGGATTTCCACTCTTTCAAAATATGTTTACAGGATATAAAAAATAAAAAAATAAACATCATTGTAAAACCACTAGCTTCCTCGCTCCACTTAAAATCTAAAAGATTAATTTTATCAATATAGATAGCAACCATTTCCTTTTAACTTATCGATCTCGTGTCCTCTTTATCTTGTGTCCTCCTTGGAAATGGTCGTCAGCCCCTTTAACCATGTTTCTGATTTTAACCTAACCTTAATTTTATTTTTTTAAAGGAACAGAAAAATGAAAAATTATTTTCTTTAAAAGAAATAATGAATGGACTAAGAAAAATCAATATGAGCATTGATTACAGAAATGAAATCGAAACAAAGGACGTGTCTAAAATCGACCTAGCGAACGAAGCTGCGACGTTCATATTTGGGTTTGTTCAACATATTTTAGAAATAAATAAACATGCATCCCAAAATATCCCAGGAATCTCAATAAATATTATTCCCGGATGGCCGGATATAATACATATACACAGCAAGACAATGTCAACTATACGGCTAATATAAATGTAAACAATGGAAAATGTCTTCATAAGACATAAAGACAAATCCGTCACTTAAAAGCTATCTCTTTCGGGTAAGAGCTACCTAGTAATAGTTAAAACAAATTTAAAAAAAAACCACTATATTAATTTATTTTATGTAATTCTGTACCTAAAAATGAAATTATTATTGTTATAATTAAAATTAAAATTAAATAAAATGCTTATATAATTAAAACTCTAAATAAACCTGTATGTTAAAATAAATGCTTTATCTATAATATGTTAATTGTAAAAAAGAATTTGTAATAACTATTACCGTTATAATTAAAATTAAAATTAAATAAAATGTTTATATAATTTATTAAAACTCTAAATAAACCTGTATCTAAAGGGGGAATATCCCATAATTTTTTTTTTTGATTAAGTCGTTAAATTGAGAATTCCTATAGTTAAAACTAGGTTTAAGATGAAACTGAAAAATATTTAAAAAAATTTTGGTGAATTTTTTTAGCGGTAAATTACGTCTAAAAGTGGAAATTTTGCATTTTGAGTTCCTTCTCACAGGTATATGTTTTATAGTTAGGAGTCTGTAATTTTGAATATATAATCTAGACATACTTTTTGGTATACTACCGTTGGCCGATTTTTGATATATATATTTTTTTTAAAGTTAAAAGGGTTCAAACTAAGTACTATTTTTTAGTAAGTTTGAACCCTTTTAACTTAAAAAAAAATATATACAGTGTGTCCCAAAAGTCCCGTATCACACTTAATATCTCCATGTAAAATCACTATATTTAAACGCGGTTTTTTTTACAGTACTAAGTATGAAAATTCTGATTGAATGGCATAAAATTCATTTATTTTTTTCTTTAAATTCAAACATTTTCAAAAAAATTTTTTACGCATTTAAGAATTTTAAATTTTTAAGATAGCCATTTTGTTGAGCATATTTTTTAAAACAGTACATCATATCATTCAGTAATAAATAGAACTATTACATTTTTTTTCTTATACCCATGTAAATATATGTATATTATTTGGTTAATGGTTTGCATAATATTTTTTGAGTATAATGTACTATAGTAATACCTATACTAAATAAAAATATAAATAATTGCTTTAGTTTCAATTCCAATGTAATTTTCACCTGATTCTTATATATTCCTATACATATAATAGTATAATATTGGTAAATATAGGTAGCTATCTAGATGATATTATAAAGTTATATTTATATTACAATTTACAGCTATTTAAGTAACTCATTTTACTAATAGTAAATTATCCCCCAGTCACCTCGTACGAATATTGCCCTCTTCGCTGATGATACTACAATATTCACCGAATCACGTAACATTGAAGCATTAACCACAAATCTGCAAGCACATCTTGATGTAATATCTTATTGGTGTAAAAAATGGCGTATTCAAATAAATGCGTCAAAAAGCACAGGAGTTATTTTCAGTCTTCGTCCTTACCACTTCCCTGAACAATTAACATTTAACAATGTAAATATACCATGGAGCTCGACAGTTAAATACCTCGGTTTGACATTGGATAAACGGCTAACATGGCAGCCCCATATCTCATCCAAACTTCAACAGGCATATCAGCGCCTTTCTATGTTATACCCTATTCTCAATAAAAAATCTCCATTACAGAAAAAATGCTCTCTTCTTATATTTAAACAAATTCTACGTCCACTTCTCACTTATGCGTGTCCGGTCTGGGGGAAATGCGCGACCACTCACATCAATAAAATTCAAATTTTTCAAAATAAAGTGCTACGTATTATTTCCAACGCGCCTTGGTTTATAAGGAACGTAAACCTACACAAAGACCTTCAGATCCAGGAAATCACAGACTTCATTAAAACCTCATCAAAAAACTTCCATACCGCACTGCTCAGCTCTCCTGGCTCACTTCATTATCAGCTCCATGTACATCCGCCTCAACGCAGACTAAAACGTGGACGTCCACATGACCTTCTGGTTTAAACAGCTCCATATACAGCAGCTGTTGCTACTCGTAGCGTCAACTTAAGTAATACAACTTGCCATTTATTATCTGTTATACCTTTATATTGCTATTATTATTGTTAATATTATTATTATTACTAAGTATTATTATTATTATCATATTTATTATAATTACTTAATTAACTTATCATATTCAAAATGTTAAAACGCAACTTATAATTAATATCAATAGATGTAGATAGCCATGGCTAGGAACATCTTATATTATAATAAAAAAAAAAAAAAAAAAAACTAATAGTAAAATATTGCATTATAAAACGTCTAATTTCGTCCAAGTTTCAACTTAAAATTTCTATAAAAAAAACTGTGCTTATATATTTTTTAGATTTTTGGTAACAGTATTACCCACTCATGAGAAATCTCGTTTTAAATTTCCGATCTTTAGCTATAAAAATTGAACATTTTATAAATTTTTAACCAAAATAACGTTCGCGGTATATTGACTAATTTTGTAAAAATCTGTACTTAAAATGCTTACAAAAAAAAAATAATCGTACATAATGTATCTTCATTATTTAAAAATTGCTATTATAACAACTTATGAGGAACCTTGTATTAATTGTTTAAGCTTTTAGACCCGTCTCTAAATAGGTCAAAAAAAGAAGAAATATTTTGAACATGTAGGTACCTTTAGACAGTTGTAATATTTTATCATAATCATTTGGTGAAAAATTGAAGTATCTATTTATAGTTGATTTTTGAATTACAACAAAATATAAAAAATCGTTTGTGGAGAAATTATTAACTAACTGTTGAATATCCATCGTAAAAAATTAATATCAAATGTTTAAGCGAAATGATTCCAGTGTTGGGAATAGCTCACTAAAATAATATCTAGATAAAGATTTTTAAAATAAAATATCTTAAAATGTTATCCAGTAATAAATTAAAATATATTATAACACAAATATTGGTTAGGTTACAAGAACACAAGAGAATTACAAGGACAGTTACTAGTCGCGTTGACTCGTTTGTATTTTGTTTTGATAATCTGATCCTAAAATTTAAACTCTGAAGTATATCAATATTTATATTATAATGGATACTGTCTGTATAATAGTAATAGAATTGGCATCGGGCATCAAGCGGTGGGATGTCAACCAACAACCACCAATAACCCACCACCGATAAATCATCCTACAAATTACAACAAATACATTTTATCACGACTTAAACTAGACGGTTATTTTTTTAATAATTTAAATATGTGTTCATTTGAGAAAAAAATATCAATTAATCTCAAATTATTATACTATTATACATTTTACTACATTTATAACGAATACTATTTAAATTTAAAGAAACATATAGTGTTTTATTTTTTTTGAAATTGCTGACTAGCAGATAAAAAGATGCAAACACTATTTTCATCACAGCCAATTGAGAAGTCTTTGGGTAAATAACTATAGGAGGTTAAAGTATCATTGTTTTTAAGACTTCAAGCTACATTGTTATTAGCTAGTTTTTACTTTGGACAATATTCCACACCATTATTTTTAACTTGCAATTCACTATATTATGTCATGCGAGAAGCTCAAAAATAAATCATAAAATGAACTTCGTTTTTTTGACACTCCATTCGGTTTGTGTGGCGGCTACGGTTGGTACGCGTTTTTTATGTGAGGCAGATAGATCGTCGCAAAGAACCCTGGTGGTCACCCATCTGGGAGCCTGCTCGACCTCTGCACACATTATATTAGTTACTGCGTCCAATCACCGCGATTCACCAAGTCACCATTCAATGAACTCTAATACCATCCACGTTAAATTGTATATTATTATTATATGTTTATATTATATTTACCAGTTTAAATTCTTGCAAATGTATTATATTTTATAACATTTGACATGTCAACAAATTGTATACAATATTACAATCCTTAATATAGCAATAGTACTGAGTAGTAAAATACAGTAGTAGTATATACAGATTAGTGTAGATTTAATAATTTGTTGATCGTTGCCACATCGATAAAATCAAATATTAAAATTACTTGACCGTCATATTTAAAAGGTGATTTTGAAAGGCTTTAATATAGATACTTGTATATTTTAGAAAATTAAGGTTTCGGAAATATAGTTAAAATATATTAGACTAGGTACGTTATGTTATTTGGTATTAGCAAGACTTAAACAGTTAACCTAACTATTAATTAATCATAGAAATAATAAACTAGGTATAGGATCAATGGATCATAGTCAAATATAATTTTAATGTAAACATTCAAATTAATAATTATATGTATATTCGTATAACGTATCTAGTATACAGAGTGTGACAGTATACATGAAAAAAAAAGAAAATTAAATATGTCCATTTATGTTCAGTTATTACCTAATAATGAAATGTGTACCGGTTATTAGGTTTTTTTTCAAAAATGATAAATTACAACTATAAGACCTCCTTTTCGATTTTTTTTTTAAATTGTGGTCGTTAAATAATTTTTTTGCTGAATCAAAATCTTGAAAATTTACCCATATCAGAAGTTCAAAATGAATGAACATATAAAGATTAAAGGCATACATTTTTTCATAAGCATTTTAAATTCAAATTTTGACAAAATCCATCATAATCGCTCAAACATAATCAAATTATTTTGTATTTAAAAATGTATATAATGTTCAACTTTTATAGATAAGAACTAAAAGTTCAAAACAAGGTTAAAATATATTTTATAAATATAAGTTATACCTTTCTATTTAACTATTGCAAATAATAGGTAACAACTAGGCAACAAAAAACAGCGGTAAAACAGAAATATTTACACAACACCAGTTTTGAATTAAATTTACCTTCATATTTTTGTTGTAATTAAAATCATAATCAAATACTTAAAGTACCTACATAAATTTTTTATAGACCTGATATTATAATGTCTAAAATATTTTAAATTTTTTAGAGTCTGCATTGGTACCTATAAATAATTACCTTATTTTAAATAATTATTTATAAGTAATATTAACGCAGGTAAAACAGAAACTAACTGCAACTATAACTTAGCATAACTACGACCTGCAGCCACATCTTAATTGGTTGACGAAATCACTTCACATGTGAAACTTAGTGTGCTAAGTACTGTGTTAGACTGTTGACAGCTATTTTAAGTCGAGGAAATATAATTAAATTATTTTAAAACATTACTTTACTTTAAACACTATATTATATAAATACCAAAATTCAAAAAAGTTAAAGACTTATTGGATACAATTATTAAAACAATATTCACTGTCGAAATATTACAATATAAATAAACTAAATCTATTCGATTAAACATTCACACAGTGTATAATAATAATCGTTGTCAACAATAAACAATATACTAGTCACCAGCTTCCTATTATAATAATTATAATATTTGTAGCCAGCAGTTAACCTAACCTAACCTATTATTATATTACACATAATATTATATTTATTTTTTATGTACTAGCCACCACAGCATAATATTATCAATTTTTTGTACGACAGAGTTTTTTTTTTTTTTTATTGATCTTAAATTCATCGACATCTAGGTCATTATGCGTCATAATAATATAATAATAATTATAAATATAAATATATAACGTCACTGAAGTTATTGACAATAGTAGGTAGGTAATATTGGTAATAGGTATTGGGTATATTATGTGGAAAGGGCAGAAAATGAGTTATTTCAGTCGTAGGCGACGCACCAGACTATTCTACGAAAACAATTTCATGAAAGAAAATGGTTTGCTCGTCATGCAGGGAGGTTATAATATGAATATAACTTATAAGATGTTGCCCACGATGTAGATAACCTAAAGTTTATGTTTTGTAAGGACCGTGGCATATAGTTTTCAGTGTTGCCCCAATTACTTATTCGAGAGGGGGTAACATTTATTTTACCCCCAATGATTTTTTGACATCATACAGCATACATTTTATACATACATTTATCTAGTTAAGTCTCAACACAAATTAATGTGACTTTCTGGTAAGGTTTTCTTTTAACTTTTCTTTGGTAGACAGTCGAAAATTTTTAAATTTTCTTAATTTTAAATGAATTTTGTTTAAGTTTCAACTTTAGACCCATATTGAAAATAATATATTGTGGATCTGTGTTCAACTTGACCGAGAGAGAGAATTATTTATCGATGATAATTAAAAATAAAAATGTTTAATGCTCAAAAAGAGTCTATATATTTTGAATATTTTGTAGGAAATATCTTTCAGGAAAATTCTTGTATATTATATAAAAATTTTGTTAAAATATAAAGTTTTTACGGTTAGTCATTTTTGAGTTTCAACAGAAAAACACAATCGATTTTGTCGATAACTGGTTTTGTATAAAAATTACTTTTATATTTGTTAATTTTTTTTTTTTTGTTTTTCACGACGCTTTTGAAAATTACTGGGAACTTTATTACTTTTGATTTTTGACTCAACAAAGTATCAACTTGATTCACTTCCCTATCAGACAAGATGCTGAAGTAGAAATTTGAAAATAGAATTTATGTTTTAATGGTAAAACTATTAATTAAATTATTAGTTATTGGCTATTTCTAATGTTATCACACAGTACACACTGCACGCTGCGACACACTAGGAAGTCATCTTTCTTATATTTGTACAATATCTTTTTACACTTAGGATTACGATTATCCACCAATTTTGGTTGTACACCCACCCCTTAAAATAGGTGTTTCGGCTGCCACACCTAATACATGGGTTCGGCTCCACTGTTGAAATGTGAAACAACAATTTATTTTTTTACTACAATTATTCAAAAACATAACTTGCTCTAATTTTTATTTAATTTTAGTATTTTTTTTTTTTTGAACTGTTTTAAAAAATATGCTCAACAAAATGGCCATCTTAAAAATTTTAAATTCTTAAATGCAAAAAAATTATGGGTTATTCCCCCTTAAAATAAATGCTTTATCTCTATGTTAATTGTAAAAAATTGTAAAATAAAAGGCCGGAAAAGTATATTATCACACATCCGTACACTGATTATTGAGTTGAATAAAAAATCCCATAATTCATTTTTTTTTTTTTTAATTTGATAATTTTTTTATTAGGTGGATTTAAGTAGGAATATATTTAAAAACTTAGGGGCTTAAATAAAACTAGAGAGGCTAAGCCCCCTCTAAACCCCCCAAATTGTGCCTATGGGTAGGTAGCCGAACCAGTCACCTCGCTTCGCTTACTCCAGACCCCAAGCCCCAGGGCTATATCCGGCAGGGGGGATAAGGGGACACGCTCCCCAAGCTGTATCTCTAAACAATTGTATAGTGTTAAAAACATAATTGTAAAAAACCGTCCATATTATGATATCAATTATCATTATACACGAAAAACGATTCTGAGCGGAGACGGGTCGTCAGCCTAGGATATTTTATATTATATTTAGGTATATTGTTATTATTAATACTGTAATAGTGTCCCATACAGCAATTTGAAAATTGCAATATTTAGTTTCAGTTATGGTATCATTTATCGGTGTTTTTGAATTTTTTAAAACTTTTTTTTTTAAATTATCAAAATACGTGGTCATTTTTGAATCAAAAACAATAATTATTAATTTCGTTATTTATATAGTATACTGAATAAATAGGTAGATTATTATTCATTTTTTTTTCAACTGTAACAATGTAAGAATGCTATCAAAATATATTATATCTATTTGGAATTCAAAATGTGTTCCTAAATAATGGTATTCAAAATTTGGGTGTGGGCTGCAAAGCCCCCCCCCTCAGGTCTGTGTTGAGTAATTGCGCCCATGGAACACAGTTTTTAAATCGTTGGATTGAGCTCCTCTACTTAATTTTTCCCAATTCGAGCACTGCCCACGAATGGTATTTTTCAAATATAACACAAAACTAAAATAATTCTTCTTCGGTTAAACACATAGGTATCTAATTTCGTCCAAATTTGAACATGATATTATATAACTGAAAGGGTTAGTGCATGAAGGTGTTAACTCACAATTTTGAAATTATTCAGGACAGTTTTAGTAAACGTTTAGAACTTTTTAACTATTCAAATGCTAAGAAATTTTTGAAAACAAAAATTATGTATTTTAAAGTCATAAATAATACTCTGAAATTTTATAAATTTAATTATTCATTTTATCTGTTAATAAAATAATAGGGGATTAATACAATAACACCTTAATCTACAAAACAAGAACGACAGATTGTATAAATAACACCTTTATCAATTTGATATCTCCATAAATATAAGTTATTTTGTTCTAATATTTGTATAGCCTATGTAATATATCATGATGCATCATTTTATGTAATAAAAACGATTTTGAAAAAAGTGTTAGGTCTAGGTGTTACTTCATGGCTTCATAAACTAACAAATGAAAAAAACTGTGTTTTTATATTTCTTAGTTTTTTTAGTTACAGAATAACCTACTTACGTGGAACCTTGTTTTAAATTTCTTATGCTTAGCTTAAAAGTTGAAAATTTGTTTCATTCTTACTTCCAAAATCATTTTTTAATTTTAAATTTGATACATTTTGTCGAAATAAGAAATTTAAATAGTTCCAAAAAAATTGAGGCTACTTATGAATTTTTAATATTTTTCTACTACTATTTTAATAATATATCAAGAGCTTTGTATTAAATTTTCACCCTTTTTGACCCATCAAATAAAATTGTATAGACATGAATAGAAAGAAAAAAACCAAAAAAATGTTAAACACCTCAAAACAAGTCGAAATATTTTGAAAATGTTATCAAGTATAGGAATTGATAAAATAAACATAATAAGGTTTAAATTTCAAGTATCTACGATCATTTTTTTTAGTTACATCAAAAACCAAATCCGTTTTCCTTAATTTTTGTTTTGTTTTGTTTTATCTGGCTCTCTTAATAATTACTGGGAATGGTTAGATTCACTTTCCCATCGGAAAGTTACTGAAGTTGAAAATTGAAGTATTATTTTGATCATGTACTTATCGTGTACACTGCAGATACAAAAAAAAACATACATTATCGTAAAATCAATACATTAATCGCTCCGATCATAATCTGAAGGATGGAATCTCAGAATTGATACTTACGCGTGGTCAGCGCCAGATTGGGAAAAAATTACTTACCGGGCTGTCCGTCTAGACCGGCCCATATCTCTGATTCAAAATTTCTTCGAGCCGGCCCAAATCTTTCGAATTTTTAACGGCCCACCGAGTTTTGCCCGGTAGCCCGCCGGCTCAATCAGTGGCTTCTTGTGGTGGATCACCTTTCATAATAGTTTTCAAATTAATATTGCTTTATAAATAAGTAAAATTAAGCCGTTTAGTTAAGGTCTTATATTACCTACGACCTACCTACTATAGTATATATATTTTGGGCGTATAGGCGGTATAGGTAGACTGTTTCAACAAATTTACGCAAAACGTGGTCTATTGGGGCGAATATACCTAGTATGAATATAATAATTATTTAGATTAACAGCCAGACAAATACCGATTGTAAACCACGAAAATTACAAAGAGAAAAAACATTTTTAAGCTTATCTGTAATAACTAGATGTTAAGATACAGACAATCTGTAAAAATGGGAAGGAAATGTTTTTTGAGATGCAACTAGTACAGTATGACTTTTTACACAAAACCCAATATTAGTATACAATTTTAATCTGGGACCCAACTAGTGCCTAGGTAAAAATAATTAAAAATAAAAATAAAAGTAAAAATATAAATTATAGTCTCCCAAACAGACTATTAATATTTTGTTTAAAATTATTATACAATCGCCCAGTTTTTTACAATCTCAAACGTGTAACATAAGATAATATGATGTACCTACGAACAATTGGCCACATAATGTGCCCCTCTCCGGTAACGACCAATCTTGGCTTTTTATATAGATTGACAATAACAGGTATCTAGGTGCCTACCTATTTTATTGGTAGAAAAACAAAACCAGAATCGTCAAGAAGGTTGACGGGTCTATATGACTATGTGGATTGTTGGTATATATAATGTATAAGTGAATGTTTTTAAAACATTACATGCCGCCTACTACTACAACTGCAGTGTTCAACTTGATACGTTGTTTGATCTGCTACTTTGGCAATTTAAAATAAAAAACGTAAATTTTACTTAATATAATAGGTAGTACCTATATTCATATACACATAATGTACCTCATACCACCGAGCGAGACGCAAATCGCACACATAAAGAATGAAGATTTCTATCAACCGTTACACAGACTCGAAGAAGATGTCACTCAGCTCATGGAATGGTTGACCAAACAACCACATTTGCCTAATATTACTGGTGAGTTAGTATATCTTAGTTTAACGTTTTATGTAAATATTAAATTAAATAGTTCTAAAGGCTACAAGACCAGATATATTAACACAGTTCATTAAAAATATAACTTAAATTTGGCTAAACGTATTAAGAAAATAACATTTTTAATAAAACTTCACATCATTTATTTTAGTGTGCAGTACGAGAATGCGAATGTGCATAGCTACTAACTGCACCTTTATATAAAAAAAAACTGTCAAATATGCAAATAATGCAACTATAAATATTTTAAATATTAACTTGTATTGCCTATGAAACAAATTTCTATACTACTTAGTTATGTTTATAATGATTATTAAAATACATGCAAACTCCTAGAAGTCATTGGGTAAGTCCTAGGGAACTTACCTTTTTCTAAACTCATATACAACTCATATATATTATATTATAATTATATAATTATATTAATATAGGTATAATGTACGGTAATCGGAAAAAAAATCCCGCGGAAAAAAAATCCCCGACCCTAGGAAAAAAAATCCCCAACTACAATATTACTCACAATCACATGCAAATGGTTGAACAAATATATTTTGAACGTTAATTAGTATCTATAATTAATATTTAATGACAAATACGTATAGGTATTACATTCTATTATAGTATAATATATTATTGTTAAAAAAATTATAAAAATATTTAGAATGATTGATACGTCAATTAATAATACAGTTAAAAACATAGTATACAAAAATATTATACAAAATATAAGTACCTATATATTTATGTTGGTATAATTCTGTAAAAATTGAATCCCCAAAATAAAATATTGAGTAATTTTTTTATATTTTTATATACCTACTATGTTTTGAACTGTATTCTTTGACGTATCGATCACTCGAAATATTTTTATACTTTATATATTTGTGTACACTACACCTCACACAACAATCATATTAAGTAATATTTGAAGTTTTGAAAACGTAATATTTTATTTCAGGGATTTAATTTTTACAGAATTATACCAACATAAAATGTGTATTAATATAGTAATATAAAATGTTGTTGTTAATTTTTCAAAAATTATTTATAGTTATTTATTTATATTATTTTTATTACCTATATTTTGTATAATATTTCTGTATACTATGTGTTTAACTGTATTATTTTACGTATCGATCATTCAAAATATTTTTATATTCTACACCTATTTGTAACGTTGTTAAGTTAGTTATTTAATTTGAATTACACATAATATATTATCGTAATTTAAAACAAAATATTATTTATAATATATAATTTTTTTAACAATATAATATAATATACGTATTTGTAATTAAATATTAATTATAGATACTAATTAACGTTTAAAAAATATTTGTTCAACCATTTGCATGTGATTGTGAGTAATATTGTAGCTGGGGATTTTTTTTCCTAGGGTCGGGGATTTTTTTTCCGGGATTCATAATGTACCTTTACCTACCTTTATAGGTGGAACTAGAAATTTTCACTAAGTTAGGCTACCTTTAATATAATATCAACATCATCATCCACATGATAAATATTATTTCTTTTTCTGTTTTGTGACTATTATATTTCAAGCATACAAACCTGAATATATATTAGACTCAGTAGGTAAGGTATTATATATATAATACTATAATGTATATTACTCAATATGTTATACCTAACGATTTTATTATATTTTATATTTTCAACGGAGTGATAAATGTATTAGTTTAACATATGTGCGTTTCTTTTGTGTCTGAAGACACTTTTTGCAGTAAAAAACGATTTGCTCCAATTTTTGAGTAGTAACAAATTGGATCTAGCTTGCAGGGGGAAGGGGGTGAAATATATAAATTTCCCAGACCACAGTACTTTTAAAAATAATTGGGAAAAACAATCATCTAGAATTCTGGACGTACAAAATAACTAAGGCTATTAAAATGTTATACAAATAAGTAGGTGGGTAACCTAAATCAAATTTTACTTACACCAACCAAAGAATATCTAAAATAAATATGCACAATTTTATTCGTAGGGATATGAAACTTTTTGCTATTACGTATAACTGCCTAATATGATTTAGTTAGATTTACTATACACAAAATACAATTTGGGGCCCCCCACCACCTGGTTGAAAGTCTGTTATACTATATAAATTACTAGCTGATCCCGTGCACTTCGTTTCCCGTTAAATGTACCAACTCTATATGACTCAAACATTGTTCAATGCGTTATTTAATATTCGGTGTATGATGTTCTAGATTTATCTTAACTTTTCTGTTGCCCGGAATAAAAATTCTGAATTGCAGCAGTAGGTACATTATCAGATAGGTAATTTACCTGCGGTAGATCGCGGACCCCGTGCTGTTTGTACGTAAGTGTATGATTTAACTCAAAAAGTAGGTACCAAAGTTATACCAAGTTTGACGTTTTTACTTAATTCTACCTACCTATAAATCCTAACCTAACCTAACCGTACTAAAATCCGATGAATAAAAAAAACCAAATTTAACCCTTTTTAAATTAGCGTATCTTCTTCCCATAGGTCTAATCTACACACCGTCATTCATTTATATATAAGATATATTTACAAAAAATAATAATTCAAATCAACAAACATGCCCGATTAACCAATAGCAACCAATATAATATAATACACAATAGAGTAAATAAAGACAACGGTATCGAGTTCAAATCCCAGACATCAATAAATAGTTTTTGCAGTTTTTCTAATTATTCGGTTTACTTTTTAAAAATTATCTTTCGTAAAAACCTTCACCTGGCAATTACGAACATCTTAAAAAAAATTTGAGCAAAATCGGCCCAGCCGTTCTCAACTGATGCAATTTCGAATTTTTGTCTCCATTTTTATATATATAGATAATATTACTTATATAGGTATACTGTTACACAACTCTCAAAAAAGTTAATAATAATAATATTAACAACAAATTGTTTACAATTAATAGTAGGTACTTAACATAGTTAAGAGACTAGGGATTACATGATTTAGAGTCAAATAATTGAAAACAGATAGGCGATGCAAGTGCCAATAGCATCAAAATATTTTAGTATCTAAATCGACTAAATCATAACGAGATTCAAAAGTATACGAGTAGGTACCTAACTCGTGCGCAGGCTGCATAGATTGCAAAGTGCAAGTGACAGCGATTGATAGGTATCCATCTGTATTTGATGATTATTGCTTATGCATTATGACATATTATAGATATGTAGGCAAATAGGATTTGTTTAGGTAGGTACTGTATTATAATGTCATGCACATGCTGTAGGTATTATACCGGAACAGCTGGGGTTTTGTAGCCATAAATACTACCTTTAGATACCTACCTATACTTATCATACGAAATGCCCACGACACTGAAATAATGAAGTGAGATATACCTACCTTGAACAGACACTTGACAGTTTCCGGGATAATGTATATAGTTCCGCGAAATAAAAACGAACACATTAGTTTATACTATCTAAATAGTGGCAAATATAAATTTCAAGTCTGCATGTCCCAAGGGCATATTTTCAGGTTGGCTTCTTTCCTCGTTTTATATAGGTACTGCAGACTGCAGTACCTTGTACCTACAGTTGTAGTTGTACCCACATAGGTACTATATAGGTACCTAATCGTATCAGGTCAAATTTGTTGTTTTATTTTGTTTCATAACATAATGTCATAAATCATAATATAGTCTGTTATACGTATAGCAATGCATATATTTATTTATATTTTATATATTATATACCTATAGATCTATTTAGATGGCTAGTAGTTAACCGGCGATCTTATCATAACATTTTAGATACCTACCTAAGGGCTTAGGCAATAATATTATTGTATAATTTATTATATGATAGCATTGAATGGATGTACTAAAATATTTAGTAAACCCCTACATTTTAGATTCTGAGCGGATTGATGAATGTATTGATTTTACAATGATGTGTGTCTTAATTTTTTTACGTGTCTATATAGTGTGAACCGAACGATTAATTAAAATGTCCACTAGGTCGAAAAACTTAAAAATGTAATACAAGATTCCTCATAAGTTATTTGTTAGTGGAAATTAAAAAAAAAAGTTAAACGTAAGTCCACAATATTTTTTAAAGTTAGAATTTTGCCAAAATTCATGAAAGTGAACAAATTATTTTGAGTTAGAAATTGATAAAAATTTTATTTTTATATTTAAGATTTTAAAATTGATTACAAGATTCCTCATAAGTTTGTCTACCATTGGTCTACCAGAAAGTCAAATCATATTTTTATGAGCATTTAAAGTTAGACAATGCCAATGGATATTCTTGTAAATGAACAAATCAGTTTCATGGAACGATTTTCTTATTTTTTTATAATTTAAAAACAAATAACCGTAGATACTTAATATTTGAGTTGATACATTTTGAGGAATTCAAATTGTTGGCCTGTCTACAGTTTTTACAATTAAATCTGAAATTCGAAAATTTTTGAAATATTCTTTGGATTTCCATTTTTAAAACCCGATAAGGTTAATAACTGTTTTTATGAAGACTTAAAGATCAAGGAATAGATAATTTATTTAATTATTTTGAAAAAAATTATATTCTGCTGGAAAGTAAATTTCAACAGTCAATATGGGCAGAGTTCTCAAACTCATTAATGAGGTTCATCAAAATTGAAAAGGCTGTTTTATTCATCGTATGTATCCTAACATTTTCCAGTTTGTAGAAGCATTGAAAAATATTTAAACTGACATTTATATTAAAGGTAGAGGGCTAGTGCCTAGCGCCTTAGTATGCTACACCATTAGTTATTGCATAAATATTGTATTTATTCAAGTTTGAACTTTTTTTATGCATTAAATTCATATTTTGTTTCTGCAGACTATAATAACTAATAAGTAATAACGAAACATGAAACAAGTTTTTCAGGATTAGGTATATTTCCTCATATAAAAAGTAGATAACTATATGCTATAGGTATATCTATGTATAGCTCCCTACGTTGAATGTTCCTTTTAAATAATATAAACCAAGATAACCTTGATACAAATCTATTAGACTATATATGGCCTATGGGGTAAAACATACTACGTTTAATGCTTATTCGTTTACATTATTTGAATTACATTTACAGAAAGCGAACAAGTGACTACCTATTAGTTATTACATACATTATACTAAATTATACAATTTATAAATATCATCAAAGGTTTTGAGTGGGTGCTTTTCCGTTGTGGGTATTTGCTCACAGTATATTTTGCATGAAAAATATATCTCAAGTCCTTCACTAAAAAAAATATAAATTATTGTTAAAAGTAGTTGAATAAAAAAAGTGACTTCTGGAACTTAATACATGAATTATAAGGTCAACGACAATATTTTTAATATTCTATAATATACTGAGTACAGCTATTATAATAGGTATAGAACTAGGTAGGTACATATTATATCGTATAACGACAATTTTGCATTATAAATTATAATATATGAATACCTTATGTGATTAATGTGTTGTACAAGTGTTTAGGTACTAAAATGTACAAGTTTATCCAGTATATCCAGTTTTACTGTAATTTGAAAAGTTATTAAGAGGAAGTCGCACCCGCATAATAAATTATGTTGTCTCCGTCTTACACGTGTACGACATATCAAATTTTAAGCTCGGCAAATCACGTTTAGCCCCGTTGATTTTAAAATTAGAGTGAATTATAAGTATTTTAAAATTGTAAATTATTATGCGGATGCGACGTCCTATAAAGCTCTAAATTAATTTACTTAAAAATATATTGATATTTGAAAAATAAACTACTACTTGACTTAAATAAATGTTTTTACCTTAAAAATTGTTCTTATAATCAGATTTACAAATTAGCTAATTTGAATATTTACAAAAAAATTTTAATCAATTTTTATATCATACGTATATCACAAGTGACTATAATTAATTATTTGTATAAAAAAAATGTTTTATATTGATTTGAATAAAAGTTATTTCATCTGTCAGGTCTTCCTGTTACACCCTGTACCTATATTAGTGTATACTATAATATACTATAGTTAAATAGGTTTATATGTAGGTATAATAATAATAATATTTTTTATGGATTTATAAAATTATTATAAAAAAAACTATATTTAATCGTATACATTTATTTGAATTTTGCAGATAGAAAATGGTTAGCGCATTTTATAACTGGATGTAAGTATAATTTGCGAAGATCAAAGCAAGTTATTGATTCATATTTCGTAGCACGGGCAGAATTTCCAGAATTTTTTGGCTCTTTTACAAGAGAACAGCTAAAAGAAGCTACTAAACAAGGGTAATTACCAAGTCAACTTAAAATATATTTACCATTTACACCATAGGCGAAAATAGGGGAGCCTTTATGGGCTAAACACCTCCAACAATTTCAATAGCTGTTCAAACATTTCCTACATTTTTTTTAGGCTTATTTAATGTTATTATAGTAGAACTTCTCAGCCTCCCCCTAAATTCCAAACGCTGTTTGCTCCTGATTTACATAATTTATTTATACTTAATTCTCAAATCGACTGTCCTGAACACCTGAGCTATATTGAGCCAAATCTTCTTGAAGGTTTGCTCTCGTGTACTATAGTAGTATAGTCTATAATAGGTACTCCATACTCGTGTATCACAAACATTTTAAACACCTACATGTATAAGTCAGTGGAAGTGAAACGTAACGCATAATTTAAAACTAATAATTATATTGCTGATTCATGCAAATCTGAATTATTTTAAAAGTCCTTGTTACTTTAGTGATAATTATTAAATGAGGTAAGTCTATATCTGACTGAATTCTGATTTCTAGACCCCTTCCCGAATTTGAAATTTGATTTGTTTCATTTATAAACTAAGGGATCCTAGGTATATCAATACGTATTGGCATAGTGCCAAGACTGATTTTAGCACCTATTTTCTATATTAGATATTATTTATATGAATGGTAGTATAATTACCTACCTAACGTGTAACACTTTTACAGTTCTGTATGTTTGTTCCCGAAACTGACGCCAGAGGGAAACCGAATTTTCTGTACCACGACCCGTCAATCGTCGGACGATGAAAAATACGACGTCATGCTATTTTGTCAAGTGTCTATTGCCATTCTGGACTTGCAGCTCAAATCGGAGCCCATGTACGGCAACATTATTCTGTACGACCTGAAACACATTCGACTGGCTCAATTCATGGCCTTCACGCCCACCTTAACAAAAAATCTGTTGAGATGTTGCATTGTGAGTATAACTGTTGTACCTATTAACCCTATTATAGGCATAGATTAGGTATCTGATTATAGATCTTTAGCACGGTCTTTTTCAAAAAAATGTGGGGAAACTTACCGTTCATAAATCATAAGATATGGTCTAGTGTCCTACCATGAGTGGATTAAGGTTTTGCATATACCCATAATAGATAGTCGAGGAATATTTTCAATTTTAACTGTCAAGGTGGGCGTGTTACCCAGCCCCAAAAGATTAGGCAAAAAATATCGCTAACACTTTTGAACGGTAAGCACATTTTTGAATTCATCATACAAAAACACATTTCTAAGAAGAAAAAATTGTGCCTGGTAAGCGTTAAAGTACCCACCTAGATTTGATTCGTGCCTAAATTATGTGAGTATGTAACCTATACTTGCGTAGGTATAAAATTTTCTCTAAGGTTACCTAAAATATGTATATACCTAATACCTAAAGCCATCAAGGACGTATTTAGAAATAAATAATGGTGCGGGGAAGTCGAAAGTGATGCCCGGGGTTGCAAATTTGTTAGGTAGTCCATTTAGTGGGTGGAAAATTTATATATTGACATATTACCTATTACTGTGTATTAATTGTATCAAAAAATAAATAAATTTATGTTATATATTTTTATTTTTATAATAACCTATTGTTAAAAGCAATTATTACAGCTCAAAAAATAAATGTATATTGTTTTCATTGATCAGTCGGAAAATGATTTTAATAATTACATAAAAGTCAGTAAAATTTTCTGTGGAAGTTTAAGTTAAAAAAAGGTGGGCAAGTGGGTGTCGCTCTGCTGTACAGTAGGTTACAAGGGGGTTACTGTATAATGGATGATATTAAATTTGAATTCAACAATATAATATCATTGTATAAGAAAAACGATTCTGAGTGGAGACGGTATGTCAGTCTATGTATAAGACATAGGTATTATATACATATCTATGGTATTAAACAAAAAATTGACCTATAATGGGTACCTATAATAAATTCCAAATTAATCATATCAAAATATCCATTAGGTACTTATAACGCGTTATACATCAACAAAAACCGTGATACTATCATAGATATATAATAGTACACTTTAGAAGTTTCAAGTATCCACGAATAATATTATTCAATCACAACAAAATAACTAAAATAGTTATTCTAGGTTTTATATATGTAATTTCGTCCAAATTTGAATTTAAAATGTCTGTAAAAAATAACTGTTTTCATATATTTTTTAGATTTTTTGGTTACAGTTTGAACTATTTACGAGAACCTTTGTGTTGAATTTGCAATCCTTAGCTATAAAAACTGAACATTTTATAATTTATTAATTACAATGATTGATAATTTTCGAGATTTTGATAAATTTTGTCAAAATTTGATCTTTAAATGCTTATAAAAAAAAACTGTGCCTATGTATTTTTAATATTTTTCAACTGATATTGTAACAATATATCAGGAGCCTTGTATTAAATTTTTACACTTTTTGGCCCAACAGATAAAACTTTATTGATATTTATAGAAAAAAAAACTAAAAAAATTGAAAGCTGTAAAGGTCCATAAACAGCTCAAAAAGAGTCAAAATATTTTCAAAATTGTATGGTGTATAGGAAATGCTAATATAAACATTCAGTGAAATTTTCATGTATCTACAGTTATTTGTTTTTGAATTACAACAAAATAAGGAAATCGCTACATGGGAAATCGAGTGAATATTCAATGTTGTAAAAATTTGAATTTCAAACGCTCATAAAAATTTAATTTGACTTTCTTATAGACATTTTTCTTTTGATAAAGGTAGACAAACTTATAAGGAATCTTGTGTTTAATTTTCAAATCTTAGATTTAAAAAGAAAAATTTTTACGAATTCTTAACTCTAAATAATTTGCTAATTTTCGTGATTTTCCCATATTTTGTCAATTTTTGAATTTTAAATGCTTATAAAAAAAAATTGTGACTAAGGATTTTTAATATTTTTCATCTGCCTTTGAAACAATATATTAGGAGCCTTCTATTAAATTTTCAAGCTTTCGCAACCAACAAATAAAATTTTATTGATATTTTTAGAAAAAAAACTAAAAAAAAATGGAAAATGAAAATGTAACTAAACAGTTCAAAATAAATCAAAATATTTTGGAAATGTTTTCGTGTATAGAAAATGCAAATATAAACAACCAGTGAAAATTTCATGTATATACGTTAATTTGTTTCAGAGTTACACCAAAAACCAAAATCGATTTTTTGGAAAACCAATTTTGCGTAAAAATTCCCGTTTTTCCTTAATTTTTATGTTGTTTTTCCCGGCGCTTGTGAAAACTACTGGGAAATTTATACTTTTGACCCCCCAAAGTACCAACTAGATTAGCTTTCCTATCAGAAAAGGTACTATTGAAGAAAATCGAAGCACTTTTACTGTCCTAAAACGTGATGACAGACACAAAAAAAAATTAAAAAATTAAAAAAAAAAAAAAAAAAATAAAAAAACACACATCATTGTAAAATCAATACATTCATCGTTTCACTCAGAATCTAAAAAACTTCAAAATCTTGTTATTAAGTTTAAAATACCAAAAATAACATTTATGATTATTTTTTTTTAGCATATTATGCGAGTTTTTCTTTCTTAAACATTTTGGTGGAATCGGAAATTAGTAATTAGTAATTACTTATACGTTATATAGGTTTATTATACGTCTTAGTGTATTATATTTTATTGATAAGGGGATTCGATACCGACGATACCGTGATTTTCTGTTTTTGTCTAACACAAGCGCGACATAGTATTTTAGATGTGTTTTTTGCCAAACATACCAATTGATCTAATGAAGCGATAAGAATTCTGAAAGCAGATTTGAATTTGTCGTCAAGTCTACTTGAAATCGACTTTCCCACATTTTTGATATTATCCCCCAAATTTTTTAAAATGTCATATTCAAAAAGAGTATTTAAAAATTCTGTTATTTCAATTTTTGGAGAAGTTAAAATAAAAAAATAATAAATGTGGGAAAGTCGATTTCAAGTAGACTTGACGACAAATTCAAATCTGTTTTCAGAAATCTTATCGCTTCTATAGATCAAATTGGAATGTTTAGCAAAAAACACGTCTAAAATACTATGTCAGGCGTGTGTTAGACAAAAACAGAAAATCACGGTATCGAATCCCCTTAAAGTAATTTAATAAAAATAAAACTCAACGGGTGAAAATTCGCAAACTCGAGGACTTCAAAAGTGTATAACTTTGAAACTAAGTCCGACTGTCAAATTCTGATTGAATCCAAAATCACTGATTGTTCTTAACTCATTGAAGTAGAAAGGCTTTCAAAAAAATATTTTCAAAATCTAACCACATTTATGCCAGAAAATAGTAGCTATACTATTATACTAACCTATATACTTTACACTTTAAGAAATAACTTTTTATGGAGGGCGGCCAAATATGTTTCCCCAGGCTGCACAACGTTCAAATACGGCACTGCAAATATGTAATCATACAAATACACTTAAAAAACAAATAAATATTCATTTAAAAAATATACACTTTCTATAACAATAGGTACAATATAGTCACTATACTCGTCTGTATAGTTACTGGTTACTATCATAGTTATGTATATAGGTATGGTCATGGGTGGGTCTTTGTCACTGGCACTGCCTGTTGTAGACTGTAGAGTGTCTTAAGTTCAAATAATTATTGGTCAGAGTCATCCTGTTTTCCTGTAGGCTGTAATTTAATAAACTATATGGGTATATACTAATCCAACTATATAATATATTTATACTTTATACTATGTATAAACAGAATTATTTACCATTTACAGGATTCGTTTCCGCTGCGAGTAAAAACTGTCCACTACATAAACCCGCCCAAGTTCATGAGTCGCCTCATCACGTTCTTCAAGCTATTTGTCTCTAACAAAATCAGAGATAGAGTAAGTTTGGATCACTATAATCTATGATGCTATATTATTTAAATTTCAGTAAAGGACAAAAAAACCGCCTAAGACCATCCACGAGGATATTATAACCTTTAACCATCCTTCACCAAGAGATGAAGTATTTACATTTATACTTACGTACTTAGATTTTTTGAACCGACTTATCATTGATCACTTACACTTATCACAAAAACATACAATTGCCTATTCTTACATTATATAGAAAATAAGTAAATTATTTTTACTAAAATGTTTATCAATTATAAGGTTTAAACTGCCACATAATAAAGTACAAACATTGTACAAATTAAAATCTCATATATTTGTCTACTTGTCCTTTAGATATTTGTACATGATTCACTGGAAGATTTGTACCAGTACATTCCAAAAGACGTATTGCCAGACTTATACGGCGGCACTGGCGGAAATCTTGAAAAATATGAAGGTGAGGTATACCAAATATAGTATGTTCATGTAATATTCTTGTGACAACAGTAGGTACCTTTTATCGAGCAATTTATAGGAACACAGAACATACAATAATATTAATTTATATACATGAGATATGAATTTTTTTGGTATTGTTGTTTAAAATGATTTTATCCTTGTAGAGGATATGTTAGAACTTTTGATGGCTAACAAAGAATGGTTGGAAGCACGACCAAAAGCCGACTTGTCAAGACGACCAGAACATACAAAAGCAGATGAATTGGACATGAATGGTACATTCAAACAATTACAGATTGACTGAATTTTCACTCTAAAACATATCGGTTAGGAATAGAATAGAACAAGGGTCTCCAAACTACGGCCCGCCAACAAGTTTTAACCGGCCCGTGGACCGCATATGTAAATATGACAAAAAAATGATTTCAAAAATGTATTTATATTATATTATATTTATACCTATTTATTTTTATTTAAATATATTGTAAAGTAAACAATATTTTATACAAAAATATAAAGTAAACATATTTATTTACCTATATTATCATAAAATTAAAAATTATATGTGTTAATAAACTTTTGGCCCGCTAAGAGCATTTGATTTTTTTGTGGCCCTTGAATAAAAAAGTTTGGAGACCCCTGGAATAGAATAATAGATGGTAATTATTAATATTCTTCGTAATTTATTATAAATATACAATATAGTCTTTATTATTAATGTTACGTGAAAAAAAAATATATTTAACCAAATATTTAAAACCATTTGAAATATATTGAAACATGTGAAATATAAAAATGTTGCAGTATAATGCATAAAAATTTTGATATCTACTTAAAAAAAATGAATTGTATTATACAACATACTCAATATACTATAACCATACAGTGGTAGTATTCAAAAGTAAAATAATGAGATAGTGCCAATCACTAGTAATTATGGTTATCTTCACATTTAGATAATTGTGCTAGTAATTTAGATGTTATAAAATAACATCAAAATATGGTTAACATTGAGTTAATGCCTATGTTATTGAATTATTACATGGCAATTAAATCATACATCTTGAGTCTATTAATAATTAAAAATGGACACAACAATATTAATTTCTATTCAACAAATAATTTGTCAAAATATTTATTAGTTACCAAAAAAGAAAACAACCATAATAGTAAATATTTGTAACAAATAAATTATGTTTATGAATACAAAAATATAATTGCCATGATTTCTAATTATATTGGAAAGGAACATTAATTTAAATATTTAAAAATTAAAGTAGATAGTAAAAAATAATACTTTAAATGTGTTATGCAAAAACAACATAGCCAGTATACAATCAGTATACTTGTAATATTTAGTTTTCTGCAAAAAATACCGTTTTGTGCAGTACTCTTTTAGAAATTAATACTTATATTAAGCTTCCATAATTTTCATCTTTATTTAAATTGATTGTTGGTTGCTGATTTTCATTATTTGTTATTTCACAACTGTTAGATTCACTTTTCCCATTCACTGACTTATTACTGTAAAAAATCAACCATCTTAATTAGTGCAATTTAAATAATAAAGTATTAAAAATATGGAATAAAAATTGTTTTCAACATATTCAACAAGGCAGCAAATCAAATAAACTATCAAATCTCTAAATAAATATTTAATTAAGTCTTTGTTATGTTATGAAGGGTTTAAAAAGTAGTAAAACACAAGAACTTTGTGCCTATATTAAGACTTAAGAAATTTGAAACCCGTATTAATAAAATCCTTTAACAAATAACAAAGAAATTTTAAACTGATAATTAAATGATACTTTTATTAATGCTAACATACGATTAATAAATGATACTTGAAGTCTTGAACAAATAAATCTTTCAAGTAGCTGTGTTAAAGATCTGTTTACACAATTACTAACTCACTAAATAAATTTAAAACATAATAAAATACCTAATATGAAGGATACACTTTGATAAATTACCTTTCAGTGTCAATATTTTTATTTCTTCTGTAAGCAAATCGCCTACGCAACGATGGTGGTGTATCAATGGCAAAAGGACTGTACATCTTGGTGGGCGTTCTGCCCAACAAACACTTAGACCGGGTTCTGGGCGTGTTGGGAGTCAGAGGCGACTCATCCAATTTAAAACGACGTCTTGTCGATGGTCGTAATTTCTGAAACATGATAAAGCGTGTTAGTTTGATCAACCAGATTAATAATATGGTTCATGTACTATGATAATAAGCTCAGAAAGCACACTATTGCAAGCCATCTGGTACACAATCAATTAGGTAGTAATAAATAATATTGAATAAAAACAGAAAACCTTATTAATGTAAGCAACCACTTTATTTTAAACTCATTATAATGAAATATTGGTAATAACTAATAAGTATTGAATAAAATAAGTATAGTTCCAACAATCCAATAAAATATTATAAATCCAAATACCTACCCAATAAAGTTACTAAAATATTTTAGGTCCTCGAATAATATTAATGTGACGGTAAACGGACGTTTTGCCCCCGTCAAAAAAACCAGTACACGGACGATTCGTCCCCGGAAATTATTGAAATAGGACTTTTCGTCCCTAAGAGTTATTAGCCATAGGACGTTTGGTCCCCGGTATACTTTGATAATCTAAATACATTAATTTTTAATGAACAATTTAATCTTTAAATGACAATACTACAAAATATACAAATACATAATCAATATTCATACAATACAATTTCAAATAGTCAAGATTTATATACATCACAATATTGTATTAATCAACACAAATTGTAGTAAAAATTACTAAATTAAAATTAAATACTATAATATTAAGATAAATTATATATTTATTTTTAGGTAACTGACTATGTTTTTTAAATAGTATAAAATATAAATTGTAATTATCGTCATTATATTGAAATCCCGTACAATATAATATTATTATGATTGTAATTTCTTTTCCTTAAAACTAACTATTTTCGGTACATTTATTATTTAATTTTGTTTTTGTACCAATGCAGTCATTGCAGACGCATTGCACATCTGTATTGAATACTCTCTGTATCAAATACTCTTAAAATAAAGTAGTTAAATAAATATATAATATTACATTGTTATAATGTTAAAGTAAAACCACGACGGCATGGTATTTTTATTTAACAAGAATAATTATAAGTAGAAACAAATTAAGAATTAAAAGAAAAAAAAGTATTCAATAAAATAATACTCAATATGGAAAAAAGTATTTGAATACTTTTACTCAAATACTTTACAACACTGTATACAGGGGCGGAGTGGCCGGTATGGCCTGGACCATACTATGGCCCGGTGGCCTGGCCATTTTGTTGGTTTTTTTTTTAAATTTAATTTAATTCACAAAATATTTGTTAATGCTAAATGCGTCGTAAATTTGTTTCTATTAAATTATTGTATTACAAATATTATTAATGCAATAATAGTACATTGTGATAGCCTCGAACAATCGTATACTCTTATGAGAAAGCTTTGGATATAAAATTACAAAATATTTGGTACATAAATATAGACATCAAATAAAATCGAAGCAATATAATATTGACATAGGTCGGTTATTTTTATAATAAAACACCCATTTTAAACATTGAAGTATTTAAAAAACAGGCTGAGAAATTCAATGACCAATGATTATCTTGAGTCTTTTATGCTAATGGCCATTGAAAATAAAATTCTCATGGAAATAGATAACAATATTATCATAAATGCAGTTGGTGAGAAATCTAATCTATTTTCTAAATTATTATTATGTATGTATAAATCTTTTTTATTATAATATATTGTTTACAATGTATGTATTTATCTATTACTTATTACCTTATATCTACTATACCTAAACAATTAAAACACAATGTATAATATAATTATTAATATTTCGTTGATTTCAACTATTAAACCATACCTACTAATTTTATTTTTCAGACTTTCAGGAATACTGTACATAGTGGTATATTAATATAATGTGTTAGAAGACAGAATTTAAAAGAAATAGCAAGATGGTGAATGAAATACTTTATATACTAAAAGTAGTTTTGAAATGGGTAAATAGAAAAACCAAATTCCAGCATAGCGAGAAATTTGGTGGGTGGCCTGGATAATTTTAAACTCCCCGGCCTGGATTTGGTTCCCACTCCGCCCCTGACTGTATATTAGACATTACAGAATTGTTCATTAAAAATAAATGTATTAAAATAATGAACTTTGAAGTAATTAATAACCTGAGAACCGAATGTCCTAACCTAGATAAATATGCCGGGACGAAACGTCCATGGACTGGTTTTTTTTTGACGGGGACGAAACAGCTGTGATTCTAATGTGACAACTGGTGTGAAGGTGCTTGGACCGTGATACCAAAAAGTATTAACTAACTCAGACAGTTTTGCAAGACTGGGTCTACCGATAGAGACCGGGATGTGTATGCTCTTGACCAGCAGACACCAGAAGTATATAGTCATATTATGACGGTCTATGATTAGAATACTATTTACAAAACATCACTACTAAGTACGGAAAATTGAAATTTAATTAAATCAGATAATATATTATATTTATATTATTATAATATAAAATATGTAGGTTAGGCCTATGAATATGCCACTGCGTTTTTAAGGGAGTATGGTATATTAGACACTGCCGAAGAAACATTACCATGCCATAAGTGTGGTAGTAAAATGGTAGATGCTAGAAAACGCGATCGCGAGGGTGAATTTTGTCCTGTTCTTCGGTGCAAAAAAAAGTTGTTTGACCTCGTGCAGTGTACTGCAGGGGAATAATTTTTTACCGGGGTTTTTTCACTATGAGGACTTGTACAACAAGTCTAATAGTACCTAAACTGAAACTGAAGGAAATCTTAGAATTGGTTTTTTCGTATCGGACATACTTTTTAGGACAACAGCCACATTAACAGGTAGATGCCAGTACAGTTACCGACTGGTTTGATGTGTCGTGAAGTATGGTCAAATATTGTTCAAAAACGACCAAAAATTATGGTCACTGTTATAAATCTAATAGATACAGATTAATTATGCTTAATTAATTTTTTTGCTAATATACAAATATTATGTAGACCACATACCACCAAAAACATATATGTAAAATGAGAGCCAAGTTCAATACTATAATATATGCCTTGGTTGTTGACTTCAACTACAAAAGAAGTGAGATCTAAATGGGTGCTAAGTTAGGATAATATATTGAAGCCTAAGGTCTGACTTGGCTAGTTTTCATATACAAATTATTAAGTACCTACTAAAACAGTAATGGAAGAGTGAAGATTATTTTCCAAAGAATAAAATAAGAACTCAAAGCTTTATAACTTGTGAATGCTATAATATTATAATTCGTAGCCAAGTCAGACCTTAGGCTTCAATATATTATCCTAACTTGGCACCTATTTAGATCTCATTTCTTTTGTCGTTGAAGTCAACAACCAAGGCATATATTATAGTATTGAACATGGCTCTCATTTTACATATATGTTTTTGGTGGGTTATCATTACTTTTTGTATGTAAATTATTATAACGTAACCTAACCTAGCCATAACGTATTCTGTAAATAAAGTTTATCACTATATACTATAATTCAGTTACTGACATTAATAATATTTATTATAAAATATTTTCTGTTGTATACAGAGTATAAAATATAAAATAATATAAAATTATTTTATCTCTTTTTAGTTTTTGAGTATATTTTTAATTATCATTATTTTATTTACTATAATTTCTACTGGTGGGTGGGTAATTCATAATCGTAAGATTAATTATTTAATTATTTTAATTGTAATTTTTTTTTAATTAATATTAATTACATACATAGAAAAAAAGTATGTTGCTGCGTGCGGGTCGCCAATATCGACACATCTTCTACTGGATGTATTTTTGGAGCGGCGATACAGGAAAGGTTAGCGGAGCTATTTAAGTCAACATTATATTACATTTCATTAAATTAGAGGCACTTGATTAATTAATTGAAAATTTAATATAATAAATCAAATAATTGAAAAATTATAATAAAATCAATTGATTAAAAAATTTAAAATTTAAAATTTTCAAGTTTCTGATTTTTTCCTTTGCATTAACCTAACTACCTATCTGTATGCCGCATTTGAACTTTCTAGGTCATCTGGAACTGGGTTAGAATTTTGATTTATAAGTCAGTCAGTCAGTGAGTCGGTGATAAAAATGACGATTTTGGGACGTTAATATCTAAATAATGGTTTGAGGTGTGTTTATGAAATTTGGAGCACATATGTATCTCGTAAGTGTGAATATATGAGCCAAATTTAACATGTTCATGTGAAATATTTTATGATTTATGAGGGGGTCAAAAGTGGCTCCAAATGGTTCGTGTAATATTACACAAGGTGCTGCTTGCCCGTTCTGTTAACTAAAACTTGGCTTGACACGCAACCGAGTGTCTAGAATCTGAGCAGAAAAATGTCGATAGATCGCATATCCGAGCAGCACCTAAATTTAAATTAGCTATAACTTTAAAACTAAATCCGACTGCTAAATTCTAACTTCACCATCGATTCAGCATGCTTAACTACATATTATATTAAAAAAAAAATTGCAAAACAGGGTGTCTGGTAAAACAGAAATGTTCTTAAATTTGGTTAGGTACTTACTGCCTACCTATTTATGTCTACGATTGAATCACCTTGTATTCATAAACATTATACATAATCCATTTTAATTTTATATACCCATTTTAAGCATATGCAATCCATATTAATGGATATTTTAATTACATTTAAAAATTAAAATTGTTTTTTTATGAACCACGTTTAACACAGCCAACCCTGTCACTTACAACAATAACAAAAACATAATCATTTTTAAGTTCTAACACTACCCATAATATACCTGCGCAGCCACTTTGAATCCAGTCCTGAGTTTGTTCATCGACCTGAATACCGAGCTGACACTGCGCCTGAGTGTGTCGCGCTTCTTAGCCACCGTGTTGACAGCCACCTGCCATACTTGAGAGTTGCAGTTCCGCGCCCGGGGGCTGTTCCGCACAGACTTCCTGGTCAACGAATATGGGCACTCTTCATCGAACCTGTCGCGTATCTGTCGCTGAAGGTCAGACTCGACGATGGACTCGGTGAGTGGGCCTGGCTCGTAACACTCTCCACTACCGATGAAACTTAACCGCCGGCGCATCATGACGACAGAAACGAGTATCTATCGATGCCGGTATACTCTCGTTGGTAAAGAATAAAAGTAAATCGGAACCGAAAGGCGGACGCGACGAGAAACGAACGGATGTACAGAACTACAAGTATCGACGAACTGGTGTCGGCAGCCGGGCTTGTGTAATGTGTTATGCACTTAGCAGTTATCACTTGCAGTTGTGCATGCTCGGTAGTGTTGTTGTAAACTTGTAACTTGTGGTTGTTACGACTTACTATATAGTTTACTACTCAGTTGCCGAACTTGTTCTTGACACAGCAGGGCGCAGAGTGCAGACCGTAATAAATTATAGATATAGGCTCCAGCAGCTCTAATCTGAATTATGAATTCGGTGGCCGTAAACCGTTAAAATTCAAAATAATCCAATGCGATGTCGTAGGCGTATGGAACAATGGTGAATAGATAACTGTGATAGTATTTTTATGGTTACCGGGTCCTAAATCCTAATCGCTTTATGGGCGAACCATAGTTCTGTGTAGATAATAGAACTCTTGTTTCTTATCACCGTTTGATAACAATAATATTTTTATTTTTTATCATCGCAGAGCAATGAATAATTGAGTACCTATTTGAGAGTTCAGAGTAGTTACTAGTTACTATTGAGCGAGAAAACTGAAAAGTGAAATGTAAGACATTTGCTCAATAGGTACGCTAATTGCAGTTTAGTATTAATCGTTTCGTTTCGAAATTATTATAATATAATAATACGGCGGTCAGCCAAGTACCAATTGTTGGCCCTCATAATGTTTACTGGTGCGAAGGTCGATGATATTTCTTCTACAAAACTACACATTTGGCATATTTAGTAGACAAATAAGACGAGAGAATCTTGAGACTATGATAACTTAGCTTATCATACGTATTGGTAAGTAAATCATTATATATAATAAATAATACATAATATTATTTTTCATATTTGTGTGACCATCTTGTACCTAATATTGTATCAATTAACTACCTCAGATAGTCTTTTTGACGATCTAAAAGAACCAAATTGGCTTTAGAACTGTTTAATTACCTATATAATTCAGAATTCTCTAATCTTATTAGTCACATACTCACATAGTACCCATTTATTTTCAACAGACACATCACATATTTAATTAGTGTATTACAAATTATGGCTATACCTAACTAGCATTAATTTGATTTATTTTTTAATTTAGAAATATATCAGGATTTGAATTAGATAAATGTACAAAAATATTTACCTCACTCTTCAGTACTATACTTCTCTTGTACCTACAACTTTTATAATTTTATTAAAGTACCTATAAAAATTGATATAGTCATCCCTATATGATTAATACCAACTGTAAATTATAATTATTATGTGATAAATTTTGGAATATTTTATTTGAACTTTCATATTATTATTGTCATTCAAAATGTATAATATATTTAATTTATTCTTTGAAGCGTTATTTTATATTATCTAAGTACCTACCTATTTCTAATCAATTTTTTACTACTAAATTCATTATTTTAATCATATTTGGCTTGATGCTAGTCACACATTAGTTAACAATTTAACCTGCTAATTATATTTATATTCCAAATAGTTGATTTTATTATTTGAATCTAATACAAAAAACATTAAATTGTTTTCTTTTTGTACCTACATTAACAATTTTACTACATCTATTACTTATTAGTATTATTACACAATTTAATACATACTTTTTTTGTAGATTATCTCCTTGGAGCAATATTGATCTACATTGGAAATCTGGAACAACATCTATCAAAAATTATATATTATTACAAAAATAGGTAAATTAGGTATAAAAAATAATTTTTTTTATAATATACTTACTCAATATACATTGTACCTATATAATAGCTGTATAGATATGTATAATCCGAAATCTTGTTCAAATTTTCAGTACTTCCGGGTTATCTTGACTACCTTAGGTGCACAACCGGGTTATCTCGACTACGGAAATTTATTAACTTAGAAAGTTTATATTTGTATTATATTTTTGACGTTTAATTAACATACAGATATTACATTTAAGATAGTAAAAAAATCAGATAAAAAAAATATTTTAAAATTTCAAACAAAAATTAAATAATTTAAACCAAAAAATTAAAAATAAATTCAGTTACTAATTTTTAATATCCATAAGAATTCTATAAAATGGATTTTTGCAAGGTTTTGTTGCCAAACAAAAACAGTTATATAGGAATCCAGATGATGGAAAGCTGTTCCCCTGTTTTTTGTTTTGCCACTTTGCCGATCCCCAAAGGCTTTCAACTTTTTGGGTGTGCTCTCTTGTGGTTAGGTCTTATTTATGTCGAAATAAATACTAAGATAAATTGTTAATGGTATGATGGCAAAATACGGATTACAATGTGGTAAAGTACATTTATAAATAGAAACCTATACAGAGGTAGTCGAGATAAACCAGATGATTCTAACAGGTAGTCTTGGAAATATTTGGGTAGTCAAGATAACAAGTAAGTACCAAATTTATTTACAATTGTACAATTAACATTGTCAACATGATTATTCAAGGTATATCTAATAATAATTAAAAAATAGATCCTGATTTTAATTGCATCTTTGTATGAAAATTAGCTTAAAATAATTGAAGAGAATTTTAAATCAACTTAAAACAATAAAGTTAGGTAAAAACATAATTTTACCTAAAATTCTTAGCTGATATTTAATTTGTTGAATGTAATTTCAATGTGTTGTATATATAAGGTAGTTCTAAATATTTTTCTAGCTATCCCATTTTATTTAGTAGAAGAAAATGGAAACAAACTGTCCCACCTTGTATGTTTACAATAATATATTTATATATTACATTAATATTTAAAAATACACTATTCTGGTCAGGAATATATTTTTATTTTATTATTTTTTATTGTAGAAATAAAATGACGCTGTTCTACAAAAATCTTGGGGTGCCTTGCAAATGCATCATATCATCAATGAAAAGTGATGGTATACTAATTCGCAAGTTATCGCGATATGTTTCTCGATACCAACCTCATGAGATTTCTATTGCAAAAAACCAATTATGGCCAATTCGATGTTTTTCTTCCATTAATGATGATAGTAATGATAATATAAAAACAAAACCAGAAGAAAAAGATCCATTATTGAAAAGTGTTCCAGTTAAACAGTTGTTGGATAAAGTCAGCTTTGAAAAAAATGTTGATAAAGTCCAGAGACCTGAAAAATCGGTTGATCGAAATTATATTACTGCTCGCCGAGCAATGACTGAGTTCATGTTGAAATCAACTGATCTAGAAGGCCTTAAAACTATCAAACGGCGATCTCCATTTGATGATGAGCCTCCAATAAATGTTTATTGGCGAAAAGATGTTGTAGCCAAAGCATCCGAAGTTTGGGGGTCTCAGGAAGGTTTAGTGACTCAACTAATTAAGAGAGAAATTGAGAGAAAAAAAAAACAACAAACAATGTTTACAATTAAAGCTCATAGAAGAAGTAACCGTCGTCAGACCCTAAATAAAAATGATCTCAAAACACAAAAGTCATCAGGACTATTTGGTGACTCTGGTCGTGTTGTCTTGACAGCTGTTTTCATAAACGGTATGAATACAATTTTCAAAGGTTTGGCTTGGTCCTATACTGGAAGTCACAGCATGTTCTCGGAATGTATACATTCAATGGCTGATACAATTAATCAAGTCATTCTTGCATTTGGTATTTATAAATCTGTCCAAATAGCAGATTCATATCACCCGTATGGGTATTCAAATATGAAATATGTTGCTTCTTTAATATCTGGTGTAGGAATCTTTTGTATCGGCTCTGGACTTTCAATTTACCACGGTGTAACAGGACTTATTCATGCTGAACCATTAGATTCTCTATTTTGGGCATATTTTGTACTTGGTGGCTCATTTATATCTGAAGGAGCAACATTAGCAGTTGCTATCAATAACATAAAAAAATGTTCCAAAGAAGCAAAGATTTCTTTCTTACAATATGTGTTACGAGGTCATGATCCTACTGTCAATGTTGTGTTATTAGAAGATTGTGCTGCTGTATTGTCTATTGGAGTTGCTGCTGTATGTATGTCATTAACTTCATACTTAAATACTCCTATACCAGATGCTGTTGGATCATTACTAGTTGGTGGCATTTTAGGCACAGTTGCCTCCTTCATTATTTACACAAACACATCAGCTATAGTTGGCCGTTCCATTAGTCTAACATATTTAAACAAAATCAATGCTGAATTGGAATCCGATGTTATGATACGGGCTATACACGATGTCAAAGGCATTGATATGGGAAACAGTTTGATTAGATATAAGGCTGAGTTAGATTTCGATGGAAGAGAATTGGCTAAACAATACCTGGACAGGCTTGATCCTGAAGCATTGATGGCTGAAGTGAGTGCAATTGAAAATGCAGATTGTGCTGAGGCATTCTTATTAAAACACAGTGAAAATATAATCGATATGATAGGTGGAGAGATTGATAGAATTGAATGGCAGCTAAGGTCCAAATTCCCAGAAATAAGACACTGTGACTTAGAAATACTTTAGATATTTCCTTCCTCTTATTTAATTAATACACATAAATTCAACTGCTGAAGCTTATGATCAAATAGATTTTTGCATAACATGGAAAAGTATGATCTTGTTTTACATGTCCATTTTAAACTTATTATTAGTTATTATAATAAACTGAAATGTATTCAATGAAATTTCGCTAACTTATATACAATATAAATGTATGTACCTATGTACTTTTTTTATGAGTTGGTGTTTATTACACACGCAATTGTTAAATATGAGAGCTGAGAGGAAATTATTTGTATTGAAAATAAAATAAGATGATTAAACCGAAATTGAAAGAATGATATTGCTAATATTGTATGGGTGTTAAATATAGAGAAATCAAGTCAGTGTCATCAGCAAAATGATTTTACAAATAAATAATTCTTTAAATTGAATATTGTTAGTAAAACAACTTCTAATGTGTTGATCATGTTATTGTACTTATTTTAGATCCGTATTCATCCAAGAACTAATTATTTTGTATCATTCTGCATCTACACTGTGATTGCTTGTATAGCTATAATATTATTATAAATGTTGACATCTTTAAACTAGGACTTTTTATTTTAATTAAACCCTATTATATAATATAATAAAAGAAAATGTATTTACACAGTAATGTGTACTTATTTTATGGATATTAACTTTATTTATCTTAATATTAGAACTTTTTTTTATAGTTTATATTAAATATTACCAAACAAAATATACTACATAATAGATTAAATGTGTTTTATTATATAAACATTACTTATTATATCAAATATTCTAATTTTATTCAAAAAAATATTTCTATTGCCAAGAGCACGTCACAAATTTACATTTGGTATAGATTGAATTACATATTAATCGGGTATCATCAAATATCACTATATTATCGTGTGATTCTCAAGGATGTTTTTTAGGATATTTGAAATCTAAAGCTAGTTATGAGCATTTTTAAATTGTAATGCTTTACGGTACCTACTTGTGTTAACTATATTATTCTATCGATTGGAATAGGATCAAATAAACTAAGCAATCTAACATTACACAACTATATATATTTCAATTAGCAAAACACAATAGCTGTACAACGCTCGCGACGCGCTGTCCAGCTATACACTGACTATGTTCTATACGTGCAATGTGCACAGTCCACACTCTCATCAGTGATCACCCCTACCACCGCTATATGATAGATAACACTTGTAAGTAACAACTCGTAATTGCAGGGTGTTTCAGGAATTCGGGAAATATCTCAAAGAATTAAATAAATACAGTGCTCGAATTGGAGGGGTGCGCAGGGGTACGGAGCTCCCCTACTATTTTTATTTTTTTTTGCGTACCCCTACTATTTTTTTACTTGGACGGGGGGGGGGGCGGTACAAACTAATACTCAAATAATTTTATTAAAATGTGGGTTTCAATTGATGTAAACTATATAAGGAGTTCTACTATTTTTCATATCAAATATTAAAAATATTTAAATATTATACAGGTATATTATTATAATTTTCTTTCTTCTGTAATAATGTGAGATGTAGTCGATGTAGATACTTCTATCAAAATGTATTATACTTATTTGGAATTCAAAATGTGTTGCTGAAAAGTGGTATTCAAAATGTGTGTAAGGTGGGAATGTGAGGGGGGGGGCAAAGCCCCGACGGGTCTGTGTTGAATAATTGCGCCCTTGGAACGCAGTTTTTAAATCGTTCGTTTGAGCTCCTCTCCATAATTTTTTCCAATTCGAGCACTGAATAAATATATTTACAACATTTTATTAAAAACAGAAACTACCTACTTCACATGCCATTAAGAGGATGCCACACGCCCACACCTACGTGTGTTGTCACTTGTCTGTGTTTTACAAACTTAATACGTAGAAAATTCGAGTTGAGGAGTTTTCACCCACCACCCACGAGAGAACAGGCCATTTCTGTGCATACTTCATAATAATATATCGTAGGTGTTCCCCTCTTCAGATGACCTGACGATAATCTGTTGTGAGGTGGGGATGCTGTGGCGACCGGTTATGGTCAGCGTAGGCCGTCCGTTTTTTCGTGGGATGGATTATAATATCTAACATTCTAACCTTCAATAATAGAGTGATTCACCTATATCATCAAACTTCAAGGTAAGAATATTATCTGGAATTCACTTGGGTTATTTACGAATTACGATACGTTAATTTTTAAACAGTAGGTATGAGTATATAAAATACTATAAAATTGTAAAATTGTTTATTAAGTACTCGCTTAAAAATTAAAATATCGTAAAAAATACAGGTAATTTTCTTACCAGTGGTGTAAATACGGGAATGCGGATACATTAGCGTCTATACTCTATAGGATCCTTTTTGAATTTCCAGAATAGGTACCGTTTTTTTGTCATTATCAAAAAAATTAATATTTTGAAATTCAAAAAAAAGTAATTTGAATTGAATCTAGACTGTAATTTTTAGAGGTAAAAATTTTTAATTTTCAGAAACTCAAAAACTATAATATCCATAAATACTTTATATTTTCATAAATTGTTTATTTTATCATTTTCTATAGATGATACAATTTTCAAAATATTTTGACTTGTTTTGAGCTACATATTTATTTGAAATTTTCAATTTATTTTAGTTTATTTCATAAATAACGATAAAATAATGTTCGTTGGGTAAAAAAAATTTCTTAAGGAGCCTCGCTACTGTCATTATTTAAGGGGCAATCTTTAGGCAATTTCTTATCTTGTGATTGCCGACCCGGATCTATATGTGTTAGTTGTAAATGATTATTAGTGTGAGTGATATTACACGTGGGTATCCTCACTCGTACGCGCATGCACATGTCAATAATTCGATAACCATATCAATTTCACTACACGAATATTTTAAAGATGTTTATATTTTAAAGATTTTAACATCTGTTTTGACAAAATTAAAATGAGTTAACGTTGTCTGATTTTGATTCTGAAAAAATATTTGAATTCAGCAGAAAAATTTCTGGAAATCGTACGAAACATTTTCCGTTTTTAACATTAATTTTAATTTTAACGATGATTCGAAAAAGTTGATATTTTTAAGTTTTCAATTACAATTCACAATAATATAAAATGTAGTTTTTACAAAGTGCTTAATAGGTTCTATAGACAATTTTCTGGTGAGTTCAAATTTTTTTTCAGAATCAAAATCGGACAACGTTAACTAACTTTAATTTGGTCAATACTTTAGGTCTTTTTAGGTAAAATTGAAGGCAGTAGCGAAGCCCATTAAAAGCATTTTTATAGGCAAGTTCCAATTTTGACAAAATTGATCAAAATCTCGAAAATGTTCAAATTATATCTATTGCTGAGGAAAATGTATAAAATATTTAGTTTTTATAATTAGCTTAGAATAGAAGGTTTCTAAAGTGGGGGGGGGGGTACACAATGGGACTCAGTCCTCTCATCTGACAGTGGTTTAAAAGAGTCCCCTTCAACAAATTAGGATTGATATTTTTCAGGGTTAAAAGTGAAATGAGTATGCTTAGTGATTACACAATCACTGTGTATACATTACATATACATACTAGACAATAGACATTAGGTAGGTATATATAAAACTATACATGGAATGCAAACTATATGGAAACGGTAGGTAAGCCCCATGAAATGTTTTCCCACTTTAAGCCCTGTATAAAAGTAGTTAATACTGTAACCAAAAAAAATATAAAAACATTTTTTATTTCAAATCTAAAATTCATATTATTTGTTTGTCATTTTTTAGAAATATCGATGAATACCCAAGTATGACTTTTATATTATATACGCCTATTATAGATTAAAAAATTGTTCTAAAAGCTCGGGTAGATAATTCACTGATGTATATCTATGATATATTATTGTTAAGATTATTATCTTGTGTACATTTTCAAATTTTTTTTTATTTAGCATATCAATTTTATTGATACAAATCAAAAAAGTCTAAAAATGTGAAATGCCTATAAATAGCTCTATAAAATAATGTGTACCAGGTACACAGTACCTTTATAAGTTGAAAATTGTATTCACTTAATTGTCTTGTCGATGCCAAAAGGCACTATAGTCCCGAGACTGGCGGTAAACCGAGACTCAACTGTATTGCGTAGTTGAATATTTTTATTTTTCCGTACTGTTGCTTTTTTAGGTTTTTCGGAACACATTGATAACTGAGAAGTATAGGTACTGGTCATTTTCTAATTTTATTTCCTGATGATGTACCAATTGGTCGAGTTAGATTTAATTTGTGACCATAAATCGTTATCAAAGTTAAAGATTGAAGTATTTTTACGTATGTGTCCGGTGTACGTACGTGTCCCCATCACCTAAAATTGAAAATGTCAGTAAACAGGTTCAAAACATTTTGAACATTTTATCAAGTATAAGTATTGATAGACTAAACATATGGTGTAAATTTATAGTATCCACGGTTATACGTTTTTGAATTACAGCAAAACAACAAAATCGCTACATCAGAAATCGAGTGAATCTATCCAATCTTGTAAAAATTTGAACTTTAAACGTTCATAAAAATGTAATTTAAGTATTTGACTTTCAGGTAGACATTTTTTTTTAATAAAGGTAGAAAAACTTAGATATGTAGACAAATCTTAAATTCAATTTTCGAATCTTAAGATTTAAAAAGAAAAATTTTCATAAACTTCAAACTCAAAATCTTTTGCACATTTTCTTGAATTTTACGTAATTTGTCAAAATTTTAAATTTAAATAAAAATTATTTAAATCTCATTATTGAGAAACCTGCCGAATGCACCAACTAGATTCACTATTTCCTATCGAACAAGCGATACAGTTGAAGATAATTGAAGAGGTGTTACTACCCCAAACGGTGACGATAAACACATCACTGTGAAATCAGTACATTCATCGCTCCGCTCAGAATCTAAAATTAAAGTTTTTTAATTTTTGCTTTATGACAGAATAAGTTCCGTTGACGAAGGTTTATGTAGGTATCCATTTCACGAAATATAATCCATATTGAGTAATTACTAATTAAGTACATGAAGTTGAAAGACCGCAGCTCCATTTCGTGAAATGTATGCAAAAGTTGTCCATTTCGTAAAACGAGTAGGTACCTACTGTAACACGATATAGATACGATATATAGATGAACAAACGCATATTAATATGTATTACTTAGGTATTATATTATAATTTATATTCAATATTAATTGTCACGAACGTAAAAAAGAAAAAAAAGAAATCACATAATATTATATTTATAACGATATAATGAAAAATGAGATCCTCGAAAATCAAAATATTATAATATAGGTACACCCATCGTGCACCGTTCAGATGACCTCGTCCGCTATGCTACAGCTCCCCTTACGATAACTGCCGTCGCCACAACCGCTGACCGACTTCTTCCGCAGGAATTCATCGCTGATCTGCTTGATGGTCTTGCCCCGGGTGTCCGGTACGATCACCGCAACGAACACGAGCGTAAGCAACGCCAGCGCCCCGTACACCGCGAACACGCCCGGGCCCAAGGATATGCGCAAGTACGGGTACGTTTTAATGGCGACGAAGTTGAACACGGACGACATGCACGCGACAATCGAACCAGCCACACCTGCCACGTCGGTGGGGAACACTTCGCCAAGCATGGCGTACGGAATGGGCCGCAGCCCCAGCCCATTCATGGCCATGTTGAGCAGCACACAACTGATGACCACCACGTTGGTGACGAGCGTGTTGCCACCATCGTAGTATTGCAGGAACACGGCCAGCAGCACCATGGAAGCTGCGTAGCCGGCGCACGACACGTACGATAGCTGTTTGAAACCGGACCGAGTGAGGAGCACGGACAGCACGACCATGGCTGCCAGGTTGGTGAACCCCGCAAGCAGCGTCACCACGTAGTTGTTGACGGTCACGCCGAGGCCGCCGAGCAGTTGGATCATGTACGCGGTCAGTACGAACGAACCACAAGCTTGCTGAAAGAACAGGAACGTCGTCATTATCGCCATCGGCTTGTAGACGTCCGGCTCGGCCAGCCTGTCCACGATCCGGGACCGGATGCGCACGGCGGCGGCAGCGTCTCCGTCTAGTGACATGGCCCGACGCGTTTGTAGTATTGGCTGGGCAATGCGCAACACCCGCTGAGAGAACTCTGCGTCACCGCGGCGGCCCTGTCCGAACAGCCACGGTGGGCTCTCAGGAATGAGCAAGCCGATGAATATGAACGCGGCGAACGACACGAAAGCCGCCACGTAAGCGACCACGTATGCGGGCATTAGGGTGCCCAGCAGGTACGTGAGGAACATGCCGAAGTTGAGCATGATGGACGTCATTATCGTGAAGCACCCGCGCAGTCCGGTATAGTTGACCGTGATGCACTCGGCCGCGTACACCGTGGCCGGGGTCGTAGACAGGCCCACTGACATGCCCACTAGCAGTTGGCCCGCGTACAGTACGTACAGGTTGACAGGTCGCATGGACAACATCAACCAGCCAAGGCAAGACGGCAGGTTGGTCACCATCAGCGCGGTTTTCCGGCCGAGTTTGTCGATCAACGGCCCGCTCAAAAGGCAACCGATAGGCATCATCGTGGACGGTAAACTAGCTGCACCGAAAACAAACAAAATCGTGAGTTATACAGCAATCATACCGATTGGTCATTGGTCATTTTTGAGCTTATTGTTATATGGGATACACCATACAGTAAAATTATTAAAAAAAAGTTAAAATAAATACCAAACCACGATTGTTGATCAACTGAGAATGGCAATTGATCTAAAACAATGGCAGAATATCCGAAACTCATGCCCGGCGCCAAACATGGCATTGTTACCACTAATGCCAGCCATAACTGAAAAAAAATAATAAATTATCAATCAATAAAAATACTTTACTAAATTAAATAATATATATGTTTATATTTTTTTTTATTGATCCTTAAGCCCGGCATCAGCTGTATGTAGGGTTGTATTGTGGTAGTGGTAGGGGGTTTGGAACGGTGAGTTTTTACACTTGAGTGTTTGGCAGAACTTTTAAGTGGGCACCCATAGGTATCTGCCATGCCCGGGTGGGGGACGGAGGCCTTTCTCTCCGGACATCGTGACGGCCAGAAGAAAAATGCATCCCGTAGCCGGGATCGAACCGGCGTCGGTGCGCGTCACAACCGACGCCTTGGTCCGCTCGGCCACCCCGTATCCCTAATATAAATTATTAATGGTATTACATTATAATATATAACTAGTGGCATAGTGAGTATAAACTGAATATAACTACCTACTATATAGTTAATTTCAAAATAAATAGGTTTTTTACCCGATGTGATAAATTTGGTACCGAGTTATAAATTAAAATCGCAAAACATATATAAATATAATAGGTTTATCAAATCAATCATATTGAAGATAGGTACTAATAACAACTAATATTGGTACCTTTAATAATGATTAACTGTATTTAGTTATATTTAATGTGAATAAAAATTTAAAGTTTATAGTACTAAGTTTATAGGAATTTAATAATTAAATAAATAATGGGTGAGGGGTAGGTGTTTGTTTATTTTTTTATTTAATAAAAAAATAATTTAATCCATAATTGTATTATACTAACCACTCGGCTTATTGTACTTGTGTAATGCAAATGGTGTGGTTTACTGGAGTAATTTGTGTACACATGACTAGTTATTAAGTTGGTTTTTTCATTTGACTCCATGTAATTTGATGTTAGATTCTATTTGAAAGAGTCAGAGAAATATCTGAAATTATAATATATTTTGTTAATAAACTACAATTTGTAGGATTGTAGGTACACTTAAATTTTGTTCACACATAATACAATATACCTATTATAGTAGTATAGGTGGTACTGTAGTAGGTATCTATTTATACCATAATACAATATAATATAATACAGGTAATATATATAGCTACAAATTACTTAAAAAGTACTAGTAGGTACCAAAAGTATACCAACTCGATTCACTTTCCTACCAGAGAAGATATTGAAGTTGAAAATCCAAGCATTTTTACTGTTCCAAAAGGTGATAAGTGATAACTGACACAAAAAAAACACATAATTCCGTTTAGAATCTAAAATAAAATTGATAATAGATGCGTAGGTAGGTATAATTTCATGAATTATAATTTATGGGTCGTTCTCATCTACGCCCAACACCTATAGGTACGCCTATAATACTGTGAAAGCTTTTAGAGCACTGAGCAAGAGGACTGAATTAAACTTAACACAAATAAAGTAATAATAATAAGTGGTCATAATTATTATAAGTTATAAGTTAACCTATAACTACGTCTTATAAGTTATGAATATTGATAATAAAAATAATGATTACATAACAATATTTAATTATTAATATTAATAATCATTATAATATTTAAAGTTAACAATGAACATAATTAGGAATAATTAAACATAATAATATATTTAAAACGAGTTTAAAATGTTATTAATTGTAAATACAAAGTATTATGAACTATTAAATATATATATAAATTATATAGGTAGGTCGTAAATAATTGTGTACCCGTAAGGGTACTATCATCGCTGATTGCTGATATAATCATTATCTTTTATATAAGTTCAGAAGAAGTCAACATTTTATGACTGGTGCGCATAATTTATTTTAGATTTTTTGCGATTGTATAATGCCAATATGCTTACTACAATAATGCCTTAAATCATAATGGTAATATTATATTATATTATAATAAAGCTTTCCGTAGTTTTGGTTTCCTCCAAATTGCATGATAATTTTATATTTTTCTCTATACCTACCTACTCTGGTAGAAGGCATCCGGCGGCGGACCAAAACTCGTATATTTTCGCTCATCCCCACCATTTTACCGGTCAGATCGCCACCCGTCGGAGCTCGCCGTTTTGGCTGCAGGTGTGTACCATGGACCACTGGACCAGTGGCCACATGGAGGGGGAAATTTGGTCTCGTGACGACGGAGAGAAGTCATTTGGATGCGAGTGCAGATTGCATTCTCTTGTGGCCCAGAATTTTGTATAGTATGTTTTAAATTTTAATACCTATTTTAGAATATGGTTTTGTCACTTAGAATCATAGTCATTGTCAACCTTGCTCATTGGAGGCCATTCAGTGTTGAGACTTTATCTACATGAAAAATAACTCATCTATAGATAACTATTGTGCACGATTATAAAGAATTAATAGTATGGTTGTGATATTTAACTATTGGTTATCTTAGATGACACATATACTTATCTATATAGGTAAACTTAACTGTGCCGATGTAATGCTTAAGAGGATGCTAACCATTCATTATCCGTCTTAGTGTCTTACATACGTACGACATAGAAAATTTTCATTCACTAGTTTCAATAGTGTGCTGTTATAGTTTTGATATTATAGTGATTTGACCTATTATCAATTTTTTAGATATTAATACATTAACTGTGCTTAACCTAAAAGTTTTATAATAGGTCAATTCACTCTAGTATGAAAACTAACAGCACACTATTGAAACTAGTGAACGAAAATTTGCTATGTCGTGCGTGTGTAAGACGGAGACAACAAATGTATAGGTGGTAGCGTCCTCTTAAGCAGTTCCGACAGCGTCGTCGACAGATATATTATGCTTTTATGCTTTTATGCATAATAATAATATAATATATATTAATACACAGAAAACTGGAATACTTATTCTAATCAAAATTGAACGATAGTAGTTATCGAGTTAACTTTACACAAAAAATGCACTTACATCTTTATAATATATTAGTATAATAAAATATATAGAAGTCAATACATTAATCGCTCCGCTCAGAATCTAAAATGAATGTTTGCAGTCCGTGTGTCCTTTATGCATTCCTAAACAAGTGGACCGATTATGATGACATTTTTTGTGTGTTTGAGTGGTTCCCAGGATGATTTAGATTCACAATTATTGGACCAGGTAGGTCCAAGTCCAACCTGGGGAGGAGCTCAAACAGGGGTTTTTAGATCTAAGATAGACAGTTTTGTTTATAAATGGTTGTTATCGGTATTGTAAGACAAATAATTAGTAGAATTTAGTATTTATTTATTATTGGTTTCCATTTATTAATCGGGCAGATTAGGTACAATAGCTTGTATCAAATCGAATTTTGAACATTGTCTACCTATAGGAGACTGAGTTGTATTTTGTCCGCGATCCGACGTAGACACGTAATCGAATTGAATATCAGGGTGGCTGAGTTGCACTTACTGTCTTACTGCAGCGAGTTACACCCAAAAGGAGTTGAATAATAATAATATTTTAAGAGTTGCCATTTTTTACGTGGCATCAGCTAGTAATTTATAAAAATGACACGATCGATTTTTTTTTTTATATAGGTATATTTAATATTAATAACATCGTATTTTATATAATATATACATGTATAGGTATATATTGTGAGACGTTGTAGATTTAAAGGTAATGTACAAATATATACTATACATATCTACTTATTAGTGTTTAATATATATATATATAATATATATATAAATATATATATATGCATAATACATAGGTATAACTATATATGAGTTAATGAGTATCAATATTTTCAAAGATATTTAAAAACGTAAAACCATAAGAATAATAAGAAAAATAAAATAAAATATTATTATTGTTATACGTACCTATATAAAAATAAATATAAATGCTTCAATAATAATTTAACTATTTCTGCCTCACCTTATGGATATGGTATAGGTACGAGTAGGTATATAAATTCAGATCGTAGTAATTAAAATGTAATAATTTCTTTTTTTTAAGATAAATAATAGGTTCTATAGCCACTAGGTGCATAGTGCACAACTAATAACTACTGTATATGTAATAACTACTAATTAAAATTAGTGATTTATGTTGCTATATTATATTATATTATATTATTATATAGGTATATATATATACATATATATATATTATATATACATATATATATTATATATACATATATATATATATATATATATATATATATATATATCTATATATATATATATATATATATATTATTAAACAATTTATTGATGAATCAATATTATCTAAACCTATCTTATAATAGTTTTTCATTAGGTAAGCACTAAGCATCTATTATTCTATTGTTCGTAAAGTAAATAACGACTTAAATCATTTTTTTTATTTATCCAATTTATTAAACTAGTTTGATAAATTTGTTTCTTCCATAATATTTATACAAGTTATTTAAAATAGTTTTATTAAGATATTAATAAAAAATTGTTAGGTACCTACATAATATCATTATCATTTATGTAAATTAGGTACCTTAAAAATCTCGTATTACCAAAATGCAAAATAGGTTTTTGATCTATTAATTAATAACATCAAACACGATATCTTTTTCAATCTTTGCACAGAAAACACATAAACAGGGTGTATAATGTTTATACATAATGATCAATGAACAATGAATACAACGATCATAGAATATAGTATTATATATTTCTTTGTTGTGGTCAATTGTTGTGATTAAAAAAAAAACTTTATAGCTTTAAAGCACTTAGTAGTTATAGGTACCTAATTGTAATTTATGTTATTATAATAGAAAAGTAGGTGAACAGAATTACAGTATACTATAGATAGCAGGTACTATACCTTACTGCCTATAAGTAACTAGTAAGCACATATTACAATAATTTACTTACTCAAATTTTTTTTTGAAAGAAATTTCATGTGTAAATCTTTAATTCGCTTTCAACTTCTTACTAAAACTATTCTCATAAATATATTTTACTTGTGTTTAGTGTTTACCTAAACGGCTAAATATTAAAAATATATTGGTATACAAATTATGTAGTAATTGCTAATAACTAATAAGGATTTGATTTTAATAGTATATGCTATTTCAGTATTATTTCCTATACTAACAATTGTATTTCAACGTTTAAGTAAGATGTGTTACATAATACATTCTAAATATCATACATTTAATTGATTAATTATGAAAATGGCCTTGCAATAATATCATAACAATAATAAAAAAATGTTATCGTTGAGGTTGAATTCTCATTCACGTATGTAACATTGTAATAAAACGTGTTCAGTGTAATTAAAAATAAAAGTAAAAAGGAAGGAATTGATAACAAACTACAATAGGTAGTAACTAAAAGTTACTTGTTGGCAGCTTAACATACTTGGATACATAGACACATTATGTATCTTGTGGCGGAAATTGTTAATCTTTTATTCTCTTTATCCAGATTATGTAAATGTGTAAATGTAAGCTCGGTTTGGCAATACCAGGTAATAAAAAAGTCGATTGAAAATTAGGCATTTATAACTTTGATAACACGTAAATGGCGACCAATGAAGGTGAAAAATTGAAAATTGTAAAATGCAACCAATTAAATTAAATTATAATTACCTAAACTACTATTATTTTGAAATAATAAAACAAATTGCAGATACATAAGAATTACTACCACATTAAGAATTTTCATAAATTATTTAATAAAATGAAAAAATACTTTTTGAAGAAGTACTCCTTTGAAGAAGTTATCCTCTAATCGTGGTGTCCTCTATAGTCTAGATAATTTTAAAAGATTGTTGAAAGTAAAAATATGCTTCATCATATAACTTGAAAATTGAGATCCTGTTTACTTCCTATACCTACATATCGAAAAAAATTACTCTATAATAGTCAATAGATACCTACCCGCAACATACATTATTTTAGCATCCCCTATATTTAATTTCAATATAGAAACAGTGGCAAGTATCATAAAATAATCGTTGTTCTTCAAATAATTTAAGGTGACCAGCCCTCATAATACTGTTATACCGACCTATAAAATGTTCTATTTTTCATCTATCAATACCTATTACCCACCTACTCATATTTAAGGTGTTGCCCGAGCATCACTTGGGCCCTATGTTACACGCCAATGTTAAAATAGAAATATAGAATAATAATTAATAGACTAAAGTTACTTAGATCATAGTGTATACGGTGTACATATAAATACAAATATATAATATTGAAAGTACCTAGACACGATTGAAAACTGAAATACCTATCTAATAACATGTATATACGAATAATAATGATGTCAACAAAATAAAAAAAAATTTTATAGGGTGATACCACTGGGTATCCTCCCTAATCTTATCATTTAATGTTAACCTTTTTTTTATCTGTCATTTATTAAACCTACTTAATGTACAAAAAAATGTATAGATTGTAAATATATTTCAATTTAAAAAAAAAGTTGATACATTTAAGTAAACAAACATTTTTAAAAATGTAAACATTGTAAACGAAATTTGTATATTTTTCTTTTTATTATACAAACGGTAAAAATATTTAAGTTTTTTTATAATATAGTAAGTAATAAGTAAAACCAACACTTAATTTTTAGATTATTTGAGTCATGACATATTATAGGTAGGTATGCGAGTACGGATTATATACACATCATTAAGAAGACGCAATTTATTTATTTGATGAAATATTGACCAATACTCAATAGGCAATAGTAACAGACAATAGACTTATAAGTTGTGTAGTTTTATTATAAGTAGTAGTTTTATAATATAAATTAATATTTCGGTATTTGTTTTTATTTGATATTATAGGTACATTATATAATACAAAACATAATTTTATTATATAGATGTATATGTATTGTAATCCGGTTTCCATATTAGGTATAACAGCTTATATACAATTATCCGTACACACCTATAGGTTAAAGATACACATTATAATATGTATATTAGCATAACATGTATTAGTAATACATTCTGTCGAGTGTCGACTGTCTCATTTTATCTTAAAATGTCTTAAAAGAGTATTTCCTATATAACTACACTTAGTAGTTAGTAGTTTAGTACCTACCTACCTATCTACTTATAGTTTATGATTTATAAAATTTAAATTAAATATTTACCTTGGAAAATAATTGTTATTACCATACTTGATGAAAACCACAAGCTTTTTATTTAACATTTAGGTACATAAAATAAATGATAATTAAATACTAAATATCTTGCACTCACGTCGACGGTCTAACTAGTACCAGGCAGTACTGCAGACTACTGACTACTGAGACAGTGTCCGGTGTGTTACTAAGTTATAGCACATGGCAATGGCGTCCAAACAGGCAACTATATATACAGTCATAACTAACATACACGTTTGTTTTGTATAAATGATGAGCAAACAAGTGGGGAACAGCCGAGAGTAAAAGTGCAAAACTATGTAGATAAAACTGATAAAATATTAATTGGATAATATTGTAATGGTACAGTGTATTATTCAGGTATACTTATGTAATATATAAAATATAGATAAGTAAAAAAAAAAACGGCTAGGTACTTAGTTAGATTGTTCTGTGATTATAGATACCTATACATAGATCACGTGTAAACTTGGCAATAATAATAAAAAAAAAAATTATAAATATCTATATTTCTCACAAACTGCACACATTATTTCCTGAAGTCTATAATATCGTTGTAATTATAATATTTATTATCATAACCACGCATATCAGTACAATTTTACATATTATGCTTTTCGCAATATTATAGATTCTTAGCAGAGCGAAATGATGTGTGTTTTTTTTCTGCGTGTTTACTGTCATCTGCTATTATGGGACAGTAATAATGCTCTGATTTTCTACTTCAGTACCTTTAATATTTTATTTATAAACTCCCGGTGGGCATACAGTACAGATATTTAAAGTTATTTCAGAATAGATAATAATGAAAACAGGTTACAAGAAGCAACTAAAGAAACAAAAAAACAAAAACATAATGACAAAATGTAGAGCTAAAGACAATATAATGTACCACTATTTTTTAACTCTGAGAGAGAATAAAAAAAAATTAAAATTAAAAAGTTTATTAACTATAAGGTTAACATTCGACGAACCGGTGCAAAAAGACTTTAGTTACGCTTGTAGGTAGGATTTAGTAGGAATATAAAATATAGACATGGACAAAGGTGGACACTGGCAAAGTTAATGAATATATACAGTGTATAATATCATATCTATTTTACTATACATATTATATGCTAGTTATATATTTAAACTGTTATACACATATCATTAATTAATAACTTAACATTTATTAGTTTTTTTTTATATCAATTAGCAACTTAAAGTCATATAATATTACGCCTGGGGATCTAATCTACCAAATTATTTTCTAATACATAACAATTTCGTGTCACGGTGTTAGTGGTCGCACTACTCCGTAACGACTCGACCGATTTTAATGACATTTTTGTTTATAAATGGTTGCTATATTGGTTATAGGAGAAATAATAAGTAGAAATTAGTATTTATTATTTGGTTGCTATTGGTTAATCTGGCAGATCAGGTGCAACTGTGCATGCATCAAATAAAATGTTCCCACATTGCCTACTTGATATGGTGTCACACGCAGGGCCGTCCTTTGAGGGGGGCGTGGGGGGGTGTCTAACCCCCCCACTCATGATTTTTTAAATATTTAGTCGGCAAATTGGACACTTGGTAAAAGTTGTCGGCAATTTGGCATCGTCAGTATTTTAATAGTATTTTTATTATTTTCAAAATAATATATTTGTATATAATATTATATTTCTATAAAAGATAAGACGACGACGACGTCGACACTTCGATTACACCGAATGCTAAAAATAGATGTGTTTATCTACTATCTACTAGTGCATTGCGCGACTGTTGTACAACACGTAAGTATCTAAACTGTTACCCGTAGTCGTATGTATTGACTTATTCTTGGTATTATAAAATATTATTGTAGGTATCATTCTTGAAATTTGTTGCACATTTGCAGTCGATACTCGATAGTTATCAGTTGTCGTCTACTGACTACTCGTCTATTCGACTATTCGTCCGAGGTTAGTGGTAACGTGTTCTGTAGCTACCTACTAGAAATTAACTGTTTAGTCTTCTATTTATTATAATTTTAATATTATGTGATTATTTTAGATTCTGAGTGAAACGATGAATGTATTATTGATTTTACAATGATGTGTGTTTTTTTATTTTTTTTTATTTTTTTTTTGTGTCTGTGTACACGATAAGTAGTAGAAATAATGCATCGATTTTCAACTTCAGTAACTTGTTCGATTGGAAAGTGAATATCGTTGGTGCATTGGGTAAATTTCACAGTAGTTTTCAAAAGCGCCAGGAAAAACAAAAGAAAAATTAAGGAAAAACGGGAATTTTTACGCAAAATCTGTTTTCGAGAAAATCGATTTTGGTTTTTGGTGTAACTTTAAAACAAATGACCATAGATACATGAAATTTTCAGTGGTTGTTTATATTTGTATTTTCTATACAAGATAACATTTTCAAAATTTTTTTATGAATATCAATAAAAATTTATTTGTTGAGTAAAAATACTTGAAAATTTAATACAAGGCTCCTACTATATTGTTTCAAAGACAAATGAAAAATATTAAAAATCGTTAGTCACAGTTTTTTTTAAGCATTTAAAGTTCAAAAAATGACAAAATATGGAAAAATCACGAAAATATGCAAATTATTTCGAGTTAGAAATTCATAAAAATTTTTCTTTTTAAATCTAAGATATGAAAATGTAATACAAGATTCCTTATAAGATTTCCTACATTTATCAAAAAAAAAAATTCTATAAGAACGTCAAATTAAATTTTTATGAGCGTTTGAAATTCAAATTTTTACAACATTGGATATTCACTCAATTTCTCATGTGGCGATTTCCTTATTTTGTTGTAATTCAAAAACAAATTACTGTATATACATGAAAATTTCACTGAATGTTTATGTTAGCATTTCCTATACACCATACAATTTTGAAAATATTTTGACTCTTCTTGAGCCGTTTACGGACATTTTCAGTTTTCAATTTTTTTAGTTTTTTTTTTCTATAAATATCAATAAAGTTTTATCTGTTGGGCCAAAAATTGTAAAAAATTAATACAAGGCTCCTGATATATTGTTACAATAGCAATTGAAAAATATTAAAAATACATAGGCACAATTTTTTTTTATAAGCATTTAAAGATCGCATTTTGACAAAATTTATCAAAATCTCGAAAATTATCAATCATCGCAATTAATAAATTATAAAATGTTCAGTTTTTATAGCTAAGGATTGAAAGTTTAAAAAAAAGATTCTCATAAATAGTTCATACTGTAGCCAAAAAATCTAAAAAATATATGAGCACAGTTATTTTTTACAGACATTTTAAGTTCAAATTTGGGACGAAATTACATATTAAAAAACCTAGCATACCTATTTTAGTTATTTTGTTGTGAGTGTATAATACTATTCGTGGGTACTTGAAACTTCTTAAGTACACTATATTATATATCTATGATAGTATCAGGGTTTGTTATTGATGTATAACGCGTTATAAGTACCTAATGGATATTGTGATATGATTAATTTGGAATTTATTATAGGTCAATTTTTTTTTAATACCATAGTTATGTATATAATATGTCTTAAACCTAGACTGACATACCGTCTTCGCTCAGAATCGTTTTTCTTATACAATGATATTGTATCATTGAATTCAAATTTAATAGCATCCATTATACAGTGACCCACTTGTAACCTACTGCACAGCAGAGCGACATCCACTTACCCACCTTTTTTTTTAATATGAATACCTAATACCTACGACCTACCTATATATTATGACCAAAATATTATAATAACCTATAATATTGACTATTATAAATAGTAGAATAACAAATGTAGAAAAAAGTTTTCTTGTCCAATGTACGGTTAGGTATATCCAGAGCCTTACTTAGGAACTTTGGAGGCCGGGACTTCTATTTTGTGTCTGTCCCTTAACTTGAATGATAAATTTGGGTTTTTTACTAAATCGCTTTTATAATTTAAATATGTATTCAATTTTTTTTTTAAGATTATAAATAAATTATACCATAACTCATAAGTCTAACCTTATGACTGTATTAGAGTGCCTAATTCATGAGGTCAACAAAATTATGGGCTTACAAATTATCAAATACTTTACAAGGCGAGGGGCCCTGGGCAGATGCCCCTTCTACCTTGCCTTCCGCCGACGCTGGGGGGTGCGCTTTGGGTCTTTATTTGTTAGGTACCTAATATTTTTATTTTCACATGAGCAACTAATAATGTAAAGAATTTTTTTTCTTCTTTTATTGGTCTTAACCATTGGCAACTATTTGTTAGGGGAATTACGGTTGGTTAAGGGACACATTACATGTGTGTTTGTGGGTTGAGATTTGTCGAAGAAACCCTGATGGTCATAAATAAATGGTATAAATTAAATAATAATATAAATATAATATAGTAGAAAATGTATTCGAGCGAAGCGAGAAAAAAATTTTTCAGTCGGCAAATTAATAGATGTACCACCCCCCCCATGAATTGTTGTTCGGGACGGCCCTGGTCACACGTTGTCCGCGATCCAACTCGAGACTGAGTTCCACCCAAAAAGAGTTGAACAATCACATTTTTTTTTTAATTGTAATTATTTACGGACAACGATAACGTGCGAGGGATCAGCTAATATCAATAATTATTTTATTAAAGAAAATAACAAAAATGTTTGTATTATTAATAGTATTGGGTTGTTTTTATTTTTATATTCATATTAATATTTTAGTAAAAAACAATTTCAACTTGATAGATTATCTTAATTCGTGATTTATATGGATACAAAATTAAAATCTGATTAAATAAGTACATCAAATTTGCACCAAGAAGTGCAGAGAAAAATAGAAATATTTGTTGGTTTCTAATTTTTATCGATTGGGTACCTACATCAATAGAACTTTAAAGTTTAAGATAACTGATAAGTATATGCTAGGTCAAAGTTTATACTGTTTGTCAAAAAAAATCTTACTTTATAGTTTATTTACATTTAGATAAGGTATAGGACATAGGTACCTACCATCTAAATAGCTAGTATTGCAATCTATTGCTAGTCAACAATAAATAGGCCGCAGGCGCAGAAGTCAAGGGTTTACAAAATGTAGTTGTAAAACAAGGTGCCACGTGCCAAAGTAAAACATATTTGTGTGAGTATTGTGTAACTTTTGTTTTCATTTTAGCTTATGAGGACATTACACAGACATTTGTGGTCTCAATGAAACAAATACCTAAACATCTAATGACTATATATTATGTATAAATTGTTGAATAAAATCTGCAATAGAGGTAGGTAGGTACCTACAATATTGTAAAATTAATTGACCCAATCACTCAAAGGGACCTAGTACCTACTCTATTTCTTTTACCTATAAATTAATTGTGTCTACTAATAACTAATTTATACAACAAACTTTAGTATCTCTTAACTGATATAATTAATTATTATTTATCATGTCATGCGATGCTACAAAATGTCATAATGATAATATGCTAGGCCAAAGTTTACCGTTTGTCAAATAAAAACTATTACATTAGACATTAGTCATTTAGATAAGGCGTACCAGCTAAATAGCATTGCCATATGTTGCTAATCAACAATAAACAGGCGCATATAAAAAGGGTTTACAAAATGCACATGTAAAACAAGGTGCCACGTGCCACGGAAAAAACATTTATGTGTTAAAAACTGAGTAACTTGAGTAGGTAACTTTAGTTTTCATTCAGCACGTTACACCGACATTTGTTGTCTGCGTCTTACAAGTGCGTAACATAGAAAATTGTACGATCAGTATTTTAAGATGTACAAACAATTTACAATTTTAAATACTCATAACTGGCTTGAAACTTGAAATATAATAAAAACCTCATGAAATTGCCTAGATAATAATATAGGAGGTTAATTCGATCTATTTTTTAAACTAACGGAGCTAAACGTGTTCTGCTAACAATTTGCTATGTTACGCGCGCTTATAACTTGTAAGACGGAGACAGCAAATAACATGTTATAATAACTAATAAGTATAGTATATAAGTACTATATCATAATTTAAATCTTTATACATAGGTAGTATACTATCATACAATTGATCACAATTATTTTACTACTTTGCCTACATTTGTTTAGGTATTCTATAAAAATTCTGAGTCATTTATACAGTGTCCCTCTATGATTTACCCATTAATATATCTCCTGAGATAATACATTTATCATAAATCCGTTTTAGATTCTGAGTGAAACGATGAATGTATTGATTTTACAATGATATATTTGTGTTTTTTTATTTTTTAATTTTTGTGTCTGTGTACACGATAAGTAGTCGAAATAATGCTTCGATTTTCGACTTCAGTATCTTGTTAGATTGGAAAGTGGATATCGTTGGTGCATTGGAGTGGTCAAAATTTAAAATTCACAGTACTTTTCAAATGCGCCAAGAAAAACAAAAGAAAAATTAAGGAAAACGGGAATTTTTACTCAAAATCGATTTTTCAGAAAATTGAATTTGGTTTTTGGTGTAACTTTAAAACAAATGACCGTAGATACATGAAATTTTCACTGGTTGTTTATATTTGCATCTTCTATACACGATAACATTTTCAAAATATTTTGACTCTTTTTGAGCTGTTTCCGGATATTTTCATTTTTCAATTTTTTTTGTTTTTTTGTTTTTTGTTTTTGAGTTTTAATACTATACATAATTTAATAATTAATTTCATTATAATTGCATCCTTCTTTCCTTTTCGGAAAACTTGTTTAAAATTTGTCTTAAGTTGTCCATTATGTGTTTTACTGTTGTCAACACTTCTATATTGTTCTATGGTAAAATCGTACCCAGTGTCCTGGTTGTCGGTACCTGCATGCCAGCACGCATACGGCACACATCGGAGGGATATAATATATTGATACGTTTGGGAGGCTGGCCGTTAAAATAGCCATTAACTGATCATACGAAAACCGGAAAACGTTCTTACATATTATTAATTTTATTATATTTATAGCTATTACCATTGGTTATAATTTATATAACTAATATAATTTATTATAACAAAGATAACCTAAATATTAAAATATTTTAGGGAGGGCTAAGCCGTCCTAAGCCCCCCTCTATTTACGTCCATGGTACGTATACAATATATTATTAAACCACATCATCGTAATTTAGATAATGATGGTTAACAGGTGTAATTTTTCAAAAAGCTTAATAGTATCGCTTCATAAATATAAAATATTACAATATTAATTATATATTTTATATTGCAGATTTTGCAGGCTATATACGATGAAATTTAAAACGATGATCGCACAAATGTTGGCAAAGGAAATGTTAACAAATCCTGTCGCGTGTGGGTGTCGCTGGTAGAACGGTTGCCCGGTAGCCGTGTACGGCTAATTATTATATACGTGTTTCCTGTCAGGATTAAGGCCGGATTAAGGGGGGGGTCTAGATGGGGCGGAAGCCCCTGTGCCCTCTCAAGTACCAAAATGAAAGGGGCCCAAACAATTTTAAGCTGATACACATTTTTTAGTGATTTTAAAGAAAAGTTTTTCTATATTTTAAAAACCATTTTTTTTATCGACAAAAACAACTAAATAGTAAATACTTACAAAAGCACTATGTGGTAGAAAAGACGAATTCTACTGTTATTTAAAATTTTCATTGATATCAATAATATCATCAATAGTTAATAATATTATTTATGTACCAAGAGAGCTTTTTCTAAATTAACTAGAGTAAAAAATAAGTATAGAACCAGTTAAACCCAAGAAAACTTAGACATAAAAATCATTTTATATTCTGAGAATGATTTGTTAAAATCATTAGACTTAAATTAAGTACTAAGAGAGTTGGCTTCAAGTAAAGCAAGAAAAAAAATGTATTTGATAAAATAGTTTTTGTTTGATATTTGTTGTAAATGAGTATACTGTTAAAGAATTTAAAAGTTATTATGAAAATTTGAATTTAAATTAATGAAATATGAAGTATTGACTTTTATTATACTACAATAAAATGAGTAGCTTTATAGACATAAATTACATTTACCTATCAGTTTTATAATTTTATAATGCAATTGTCAATTTGTGAAATAGTTAGAAAAATGTATGTTCCTGCGAGCATCTTTGTAAAGCATGTTTTGGTCAAAAGGGCCCATATGAAATTTCAGGCCCGGGGCCCAATAGGTTCTTAATCCGGCCTTGGTCAGGAACCTACTTAACCGGGCAAACACACGATAATAATACATAATAATAATATTCTACTTAAAAATACGATTTACAATCGAACGAAATTGTTCGAATGTTAATTTGACGCTCACAATTCGATGTGATATTTACTACCTACGTTAATAGCAGTCATGGGTCTCCGCTATAATATACCTACAGCTAATAATAATTATATTATATAATATCTATACAATTATTTTGAATTTAATATGCGTATACGCACGCTGTAGACGTTTGCTGAGAAAATCCGTTTATATAAACTTCACTGTAAAAACCAAAATTAATAAAATATTGCAATATATAGGTATTATATAACTTGATACACACTACACAGCACGTGTATACAGCAGTGGCGTATTTACGGGGGGGGGGGGGGTCCATGGGGTCCAGACCCCTCCCATTGACTCGTGTCTCGTACATGTTAAATGTTGTGCAGTTTTTACATGATTAAAAAACAAATTTTATCATACGATTTTACGGATTGTATACAAAATTTTCGAAGCTATAGTTATATCAACATTTTCAATAAATATCGTGATTATTTTTATCAGTTGGGTACCGAAAATGGTTGAAAAATACCAAATTCATTTTTTAATTCAAATATTTTGTAGTTTTGTACATTGCCAGTATCTACAACCACTCCAGAGAGATCTTTTTCAAACTTTTTAAGGTTGAAAAGCTATCTAAGATCAACTATGAATGAAGTAGGTAGGTACCTATAATGTACCTAATTAAGGAAATATTTATATAAAAGTTATAACATATAAGTTATAACTATATATTTGATTCTGAGGGATCTATTGGTTATACAATGGTGTTTATTTTTTTTCCTGTATACAAAATTTCTTCCAGAAGGAGTGCTTCGATTTCAACATGTATAGACATATAGTAACTTATCTTTTAGAAAATTGGATCAAGATAGTACTTTAGAGAGGTCATTTTTCGATTTTCTCAATAGTTATTTAATGCCACTGTAAAAACCACCAAAAAATTACGAAAAACCGCTAAAAATAGGATTTTAATTTCTAACACTTTGTCTATCACCATAGAAAAAAAAAATAAAAGTATTTCATTATTAATTCAACTTACAGGCTATAATAAATAATAACAATATAAAATATCCAGACTGACAAACCGTCTTCGCTCAGAATCGTTTTTCTTATACAATGATATTATGATATTATTATATCATTGAGTCATTGAGTTCAAGTTTAATACAATACATTATACATTGACCCACTTGTAACCTACTGTACAGCAGCAGAGTGACATCCACTCAATCGCTTTTTTTAAAATTTGTTTTGTACATATTATTATTTAATAATTAAAAACTCGACAATTTTATATCGTCTTATAAATATGGTATATTTTATTTAATAAAGAGTAAATGGGTGGTGTGGGGGGCTTCGTCCCCCGTGGCTCTGTGTTCTGAAAATTATCTGGACCCCCCCCCCCATGACAAATTCCTAAATACGCCACTGGTATACAGTATACTACAGTGTACAAGGGCGATATAAGACATGTCGTGCGAGAGTGCGACACCAACTTCTCTTTGTCTAAAAAATGGGGTTGAACAATCATTGGAAATTTGTAATTATGTTGGCAGTGCCCGCGTTACTCTGCTGATATAAATATAATATTTTATTATGGTCTCCTCTTTGACAGACATTCTAGGTGTGAGGGTAAAATATTATTTGTGAGTACCTATGTGAAACTTTAAGAGTATATTATTATTTATTATATTTTATAAGACGTCTACACAATGAAATTTTCAAATGTGATTTTTTGGCAAAAATGTATTTAACCTACTTTAGTAGATACCTACTATAACGTCTAATACTAAAATTAATCACAATAATATCATAAAATATAGGTACCTACTTACTACTTAGTAATATTCTAGGCTGAAAGTCAGTCTTCGATCACAATCGTTTTTCGTATACAATAATGATTTATATCATTGAATTCAAATTTAACACCATCCATTACATTAATCCACTTGGGCCACTTGTAACCAACTGTAACTAACGGCCATTGTAGCTGATGTTAATTAAGAACAATAAAAATAATAATAATAATAATAATTACGCATTGGCTAATAATAATATAAAATTGATTAAGCTAAAATTAGTTTGAGTTAAGTACAATAGGTACTAAAGTTTTAAGCTAAGTGGTATTTACAAAGAAAAATAAAACATTTTAACAAATGAAAATGTCATTAAAACTAATTAGGTAGGTACCATACCTAATAGTTTATTTTTTTCTATCATAATTTTTTTTTTTATGTATAAGTATATTTTTAAAAAGTCCAGGCTTTTTAAAAGTGACAAATAATTAATATATATTGTTAAAATTATAAATACAAATATTATGTTCCCTACATATTTGGTTATCAGCATATATGGAGCCAGTGGCGTAGCCAGGGGGGGGTTTTGGGTGTTTAAACACCCCCCATTGACATTTCCCTCCTAATAAATATATTGTTTATAGGGTTCGGGACTGCTTGCATGTTTCATTGTAGTGGTAGTAGGTTATTTTAGATAAGTTATAAATTTGTCTTATCAAACAAAGTTTGAATTTGCAGATTTTTGCAAATTGTAGGAAAATTGTACATTTGAGAGATTTTTCCCATATTTGTGCATATTTTAAATTTTTTTAACTTAAATGTAGGTACATACAATTATTAAAATCATATTTGGATAACATTGAAAAATATCTTTAAAAATATTATGTTTGGTTAGGTATACAATAGGCGCTAATTTTGAGATTTGGGGAAGCCGAAGCCTAAAACCAGTGGCGGAACTAGGGGGGTGAAGCCGGGGATTGATCCCCGGGCGTAAAATTTTAGTGGGCGTAATTTTTCTTTTAGTTCTTTATTTAATGCTTGGTGATAGAAGTTAAGAAAACATTTTTATTTCACATTATTTGTTTATAATGTTGTAGTGATGACGTTGGAATTAATGAAAAAAAAAAATAAAGTTAATGGTATTATGAATAGATTCGTATTAGTATACTAAGTATATACTGGTATACTGGCATTAGCATACCTACTGCAAACATATACAACTAATGTACTATAATTATTAAGATTCTGAGTGAAAATGTAACTAGTAACTACATAGGCATTTATTGATGCTGTGTTTTCGTTAAAATTTCTGATACCTACACAATAACTGTTATAAGATTATCAATCAACGTACGATACGTATATTATATCTGTATATTAAAAATGATGTTAATATGTTTAAAAAAAAAGATTTGATTTTAAATATTTACTTTTTCATTTTTTCTATTATAAATTGTTTAATTAAATACAATTTTTTACTGGCCTAAATTGTGTACCCTAATCAGAATAAAAGATTTTATATTTTACCATAAAAATCTATTATAATTGAAGGCTGAGGCGCATAGAATAAAACAGCAAAAGGGTTTATACAGGTTTATTTTTATACAGGATAGGTAGGTAATTAAAGTTTTGATTATTTTTCAACATTTATATATAACTAATATTATTATTATTTCTAATAATAAATACAATTAAGTAACCACTACAGTATTTCCAGTAATTAAAAATGTATCAACAATATGGTAACTAAGTTAACTAAGTTTGTAATTTTAGTTCCAGTTATGATAAAACAATTGTAGGGAATGATATTGTATTTTCGTCTTGGTCTAAGATTGGGCTTAATTTTAATATTTTCCCCGGGCGTAAAAATTCTTAGATCCGCCTCTGCCTAAAACCATACTATTATAAAATGTTGTAAATGTTTGGGAGACCTGTTAAAGTTCTTGGTGGAGCTTGGCTACGGTTGGCCCTATTTTCGCATATGGTACGTAAGACTTTATAAGTGTTTTGTGACAAGACTGTGTTAAAACTATAATTGGCATCTAGATTCTAGATTGTACGAATAAATGAAAATCAGTAGATATGTGTTCGTTTATCACGGTGTTCGCATATCACGTTATTCATTATAAGGTACTCATTTATTACCTAGTATTTTATACCAGCATTTTTAAAAATCAAGTTTTATTTCAAAATAGTTTAAAAATATCCAAAATATGCAATATTATCCTCCGTCCATCATATTAATCATTAATCAATATAGGTACCTACCTATATTAAAATTTGTATAACCGTGTTTAAATTATTTTTATCATGTTTATATAGGTACCTACTTATTTTTTAGTTTTTTATTATAAAAATTGTAATATGTTTTATAAATTTTTCAAAAATAATATAAAAATGTAGCTACATATATTTAAGCATATTTTGAAAATCTTGACTGCATATTTCGATAGTTTTTAGTGCAACAAGTCAAGTCCCAAATCCTAAATTTATTTATGTACGAAAACTGTAAAAACTTGGTTTTAATCTATACTTAAACACCCCCCATTTCATAATTCTGGCTACGCCACTGTATGGAGCTATAGTTAGTCCAAGCTGTTTATGTTTGTTGGTACACAAATATTGATATATTTTGTATGCCTAACGGGTATTCGCTAGGAGTGATTCACCTTGGCTAAATTACACTTAAACCTGTATAAAATTAATAGAATAGTTCTAATAATTTATATGAATGCGTGGTGCATTATATTATGAGTTCTAAATGAACAGAATTATTTTTTACGGCATTGTAATACGTGGGCTTCAATAATAGAAATTAAATTAGCCTATTTAGAGTCCATATTTTTAGCTCATAAATATGTGAATCATAATCTTGACCCCAACATATTATACATTCATACTTATTTCATAAGTGTGAACAATTTACGTATCGTGTTTTACCTGTATATGTGCAAAAAGATTTGAAAATTTTAAACAAGGTTCCCCTAAGTCATAACTTATAACTCAAAACTCACTTAATTTCAGTAGGTATTTCACATTTTAACAAAAATTGATTATTTAAACGAAAATAACAATTTTAGTTCAAAAAAAAAATTTTCTTATAGACTTGAAACTTTTCTTCGATGTGTAATTATTATTTACTATACCTACTTACATAAATAATGACGTTTTATTATATTTATACCACAAATTTATTTACACCATTTTACGGTAGGTATATACCTCTATCTAGATACCAGATATGTCTGTATTGACTTATAAAAGTTATAGCATTTAAAGTTCAAATTTTGACAAAATACGAAAATGTGCAAATTATTTTGAGTTAAAAATACATAACAATTTTATTTTTAAATCTAACATTGGAAAATTTAATACAAGATTCCTCATAAGTATGTCTACCTTTATCAAAAAAAAAAATATCTACCTGAAAGTCAAATTAAATTTTTATACATCATTGGATATTCTCTCGATTTCTCATGTTGACATGTAGCGATTTTCTTATTTTGTTGTAATTCAAACACGAATAACTGTAGATACTTGAATTTTACAGCATATAACAACTTATCAATTCCCTAATCCCTTACTTTATAATATGTACAAAATATTTTGACCTGTTTTGAGCTGTTTACTACGGATATTTTAATTTTTTTTAGTTTTTTTCTTTAATTGTCAATAAATTGTCATTTGTTGGGCCAAAAAGCATCAACATTTAATACAATGCTCCTGCTATATTTTTATTTTACCAGTTGAAAAATTTTTAAAATACATACAAGCAAATTTTTTTTTATAAGTGTTGAAAGTTCGAATTTTGACAAAATGTGTTGAATTTTTAATTTTAAAATTATGTTGTAGTTAAAAATGTATAAAATGTTTAGCTTTTATAGCCAAGGATTGAAAATTTAAAACAAAGTTCCACGTAAATAGGTAAATAAATTACTTTATTCACAAAAATATCATCAAAAATAATATAGGTAGGTACTTAGTAATATTATAGCCCGACTATCTTCGCTCAGAATCGTTTTTCTTATACAATGATATTATATCATTGAATTCAAATTTAACACTATCCATTCCAGATTACAGTGATCCAATTGTGACCTACTGTCAGCAGAGAGATACCCACTTTTTTTTTATTAGATTCACGTGGACAAGGACTAGATATATTTTATTTTTTAATTTAATTACATTTTTTGGTAAAAAAGTTAAAAAATTTAATTTTTGAAACAATTGAACACTGCCATTCCATGGTTTCATTTTCTGTAAATGTTGACCTTTCAACATTTTATTTTCATTGTTTCAAGATTTTTAATAATTTTTTTAGTTTATAGGTAAAACAGCAAAAAACCGGTTTTTATCCGAGCCGCGAGTTTCCTTCCACAGCTTATGGGTATATCCTCACGGAACAAACTGCATATAATGCCTAGGCATTATATGTTAAAATTAATTTGCCTAAAATCCACAGTCATTTTATAAAATACTTACTTAAATAGTAAATACCTAGGTAATAGGTATATGTAATTATTGAATTATACATATTACCGGTAACATATTAAGTATGCATATTTTGGTGTAATCAATTGAGTAAAATGACATACGACACCAATGAATTTCTTTTGTATTATATATATACCTGTACGCTGTAATAGTTGTTTATTTAGCTAAAAATATATGTAAGTAAGAAGGCATGCTATAACACATAAACATGACAACCATAATGAAGCATACTATTATTATACTAATGTAAAATAAATTATAAAAAATAAAAATTTTTATTGATAATTCTTAAAATAAAACACTTAAATAATATATTTTTAAATATAAAATAACTTAATGGTAGGTTATATTAAATATATACATTGTTATTTTAACATAATGATTCAATTTGATTGACAAACATTTAGAAATTTTTGTCTTGCATGGTAATATTTTCATAAAAAAAATGTTTCACGTCCAGTTTAGCTTTTTAAAACTTTATATGTACAGTTCATAATGCTTTTTGTTTCATCACTACATATTACCAAATCAGATGATTTCTCAAAATACCTATCTATACCCCAATGACATAGTTGAAGACGAGCTTTTTGGTTGTTGCAAGCAATTGACCATATGGCTAAGCTAATATCTTTATAACTTTGGTTTGTAGGGTTTCCAGTTTCTAATAAGGTTTTAATCCCGTCTAAAAACACATCTAGATATGACACATAAAATGTTTATTAAGATTAATGAATTTTATATTCTAAATTGTATTTATAGTGTATTACCTGATGACAAAATAACTGCACGGTTTTGTCCATTAAAACACAAGTTTCTCAATATGGCTAAAGAATCATTTACATAATTTGATTTTAAGAGATCTACTAAAGTATCCAAAACATTTTCAACCTATGAAAAATAAAAAAATATCCACACAAAATTAAAGAAAACAAGAAATATATTATTACTAAACAGTACACCTAAAAATCATGTTTTTTACTTTTAAAAGGTGTATTTGTCCCTCGTTGTAACTTGTGAAAACCAGTAAAAACTTTAAATATTGTTGTTCAATCTTAATTGGACATTTTTTGTCTTTAAGGTTAAGAGCCAACACAATGATAGACAATAGTTTACTCTGAAAAAAGTTATACATATAGGTAATATATTTAAAAAAATTAATAAAATGTGTATTATTATTAGCATATTAATATACATAAAAATTATACTTTTGTAATTGTTACACGACATTCTTGAGCTTGGCAACAGTTCAAAACTAACAGCAGAGTAATATTCAAAATATCTTCGTTTAAATGAAAATTAGTAGATAATGTAATTACTTCATGAAATAATGAAAATGAAGTACATTTTGTTTTTGGTTCCATTCCAAGTGTACTGCTAGTCATTGTCATTGCACTGCATGCTATAATGTAGGTTCATACATTATATTATAATTTATATTAAATTTATATATACATCTCTTTTTCTATTAGAAAAAAAAAACTATTACATTTCTGAAATTTAAATTAGTTTCTAATTATTATCAAAAATGAAATGTGAAAATTATATAATTTTAATATTTATATATATTTTTTAAGTTATTCTGTTACTTCATAATGTTCTAATGAATTTTGGCAGATTAATTGACTTGTAAATAATTGGTAAGAACTTTTAATATAAATATTAGCACATAGAATTATTTACCAGAAGGACATGCAGATGTAAGTGATACAAGCATTTGAAGTGTACACATTAAAATATCTGATTTAGGGTTGGCAACAACAATAGGCCAAAGTTTATGAACTAAATCTGGTAATTCAGCTGAAGCATCTTCTCTAGCATCATTACATCCATGAAATAAATTGCAACAAAATTTCACAATTTCCAAATATTCTGATTGTAATATTTTCTAAAATATTTATACATATTATATTCATTGATCCATGCTAACACAATTATTGATTAATATATACATACTGATTTTTGATTTGATTGTTTAGTAACTTGTAGCTGCATAATTTTCAATTTAGAAATAATGAAATGTAATATGTCATTGTCATGCTTTGCTGTTTCATATGTGATTGGGTGTTCAATAAATATGTTTGATAATGCAATTAATAACATTTTCCGTTTTAATTTATGATGCCACTCCAAGAGCAATGTATGAATTAAAATGTTACAAACACGATGAGCAAACTCTAAATAAAATAAAAATAATATTTAGGTATTTTTTTAGAATTTTTTATTTAAATATTCAATACAGTTATTTTTTTTAGATTCCAATCAGAGCAAAAGAATGTATTTATTTTACAGATGTGTGTTTTTTTTTTTTGTTTCCGTCTGTCAGCCATATTTTGGTAGTAAAAATACTCTGACCTAACCTAACCTTGAAAAAATGGATTTTATTTTTTTGGAGTAACTTAATAATTAATAACTGTACCCTTGAAATCTTCATCAAATATTAATTTTATATTTTCTATAAATTTAAGAAATATATTGATTGTTTTTGGGCTAGTTAAAGCCTTGAGAAATTTTTCAAATATTGAAAATATATAAAAAATATATTTTTTTTAAAGCACAACATACCCGAGTAATTCCAAGATTAAATATAGGCATAAAATGAATTATTTACTTACTTTTAGATAGTTGTGGACATACTAAAGAAACTACATTTAATGCTTCAATACATAAATCTTTATTTTTGGAAGTTACACTAGTTATTAATGCAGTTATTAAATTATTTGTTATAACAAATGTTTTATAATTTGTATACTGTATAACTATTGTTGTCAGTCTAAATAATGATCTCCATACCATTGTTGTACAATAATCTAAAACACAATATTAATATTATAATTTGTCAATTAACTAGATAAATTATTGTAAAAATGTTCTATTTACCCAAATTAATATTAATCCTTTCATAGATAACATTTAAAGAATTTAATAAATTTTCAAAATTATAATTGCTAACAGGTATAAATAGTGTAAGAATGGAACATATACGACCACACATCTCCATGATATTAGGGTTTTCAATACTCATAGGAGTCGAATATTTTTTTAAGCACCTGTAATAAATAAGTATGATTATTAAACAATTTAAAATGTACACATTTATTTTTGTTATGGTGCATAACCACAAACATCTAATAATAAAGGAAGGAGAAGCGTTTTTATTGCTAAGTTAAATAATTTTATATTAAAGAAGATTTTGAGAGTTATGGAAATAGTTTTATAATATAAAATAAAATATATGGATTGATGAAGACAGGTAATTTGTCTGATTATAGTTGACAATTGATGAATAGTTCCTATTAAATTAGAAATGTATGAGAAATTGAGAGTTACCATTATGAAAATCTATGATAGAAATAGATAAAATACAGAGAAAAAAAACCAATAAGATTTGAAGAAAACAAAAATATCTATCGCTTCAGTATAATAAATTATGAAAAACATGGGGTATAATAGCTATTTATAAAAAAATAAAAGATGGAATTGAGGTGTGTTGCAGTAAACACATTCTAAGTTATATACAAGAGTTAAACAAATATAAAATATTTAGCAGCTTAATACTATTCAAAATACATACATGAAAAGTGCTTGTACAAATTGACTATGTTGATCGAGTTCATATAAATTTACTTCTGTCAATGTAAACATATTGAAAAACATGCAGCATATATTGGACACAAGTTTTGGAGATGTCATAAAGTGTTTTTTTTCTGTACAAGAACAACATTTGTTTTTCATTAATAATTATACTTATTTTAAATTTATGATAACATTTGAATATTTTACCCACCAGGTTTGGTATAGTCGTAATATGAACACAAATTAATAATTTGAACAAAAGCATCAAAATCCAATTTAATAATGCATTGGTGGCATAAACTCTGAAAGAAGTAAATAATATTATTTCAAACAAATTTATTGTTGATTTGATCAAGCAATAAACATTACTTTAAACTTAGGGAAGCAAAATAGATTTGAACAAAATAAAGCGGCTTGCTCGGCAACAACACAATTTTCCAAGCAACTTGATTCACAAAAATAACTAGAAAATAAATTTAAATTGTTATGTAAACTATAATAAGCAAGTATATTATATAATTGTATTAAATTAGGTAAAATAACTAAACATATACTTTAATGCAAGATGAATTAAATTATGTGATACTGGAATATCAATAACTGCCAAGCCAGCTGAAAATTGAAAGACTAGAGCGCGTACTAATACATCAGTACTGTGTATCATTGACCATGTCCATGTTTCCCAGTCGTACATACACCATACTTCAGAAATCTATAAGTAGAATATTATTTTAAAAATATGAATTAAACTTGGGATTACAACAATAAATTGTATAATTATTTTACATTTGGTACTAAAATTGTATGGTGAAGGATGTGGTTCAGGACAATTAAATAACTTCGCTGCAAACTTTTTTCATTCAAGTTATTCATCAGTATTGTTTTTAACGAAATAAATTGAGATAAATATATTTTTACAAAGTCTTTATCTATATTTTTTGGATTTTCCGTTAATAAAGTAAGACACTTCATATTAATTTGTAATAAAACTAAAAAATAATATGTATACTATTAGTATTATGCAAATAAATAATAATTCTTGAGTAGGTACTATTTAATGTGAGATGTACTTCAACTACTTATTGTTTTCATAACCACAAATATCAATAAAAAATGTATTGTTTTTATCAAATATTTGAAATTAATGTTTAAAAATTTTAGTTATAACAAATATTACACATTATTTTAAAGATAATCATAATTTAGTTCATAAAAAATAAATATCTACAAGTGATAAATGAGAAGAAAAATATTAAGAATCAATTACATGTCAGTGTTCTATATTATAATTAAATCTATTTATTTTAAATATACATTGGGCAATTCATTATAGTATGCTCACTCAGGGTTTTTCCTTTAAGTATGCATTTTTTAGGACATGTACTTTATGATCATACTTAAAATAATATTTAGATTTTTATACCTTTTAAGGACGTTCTTTGGTGATATAAACACAATTTTGTCCACTTTTTTTTTACTGTAAATTGTTAATCAAATGATTTTTATGATAGTTTTGATTAATAAAAATCAAAATCTGAATGAGTAGTTTCTGAGTTATTAAACTTTATGTACACAAGGACATAGGAGCAATTTGGGTTAAATTAATGGGGGTGTTGTGTTAGATTTATGTCGACTAAAGTGATCAGAGAAGGGATTTGCCCCCACACCCCCTTCTATTGATACACTTTCGCATTAATCTCAATATTAACAATTATCTAACACAATACATTATGAATTAGGTATATTATTGTTCTGATATTATTATTATGAAAATGATAAGGTCTTCAAAATAATTGTATTCAAATTTCTATGGCATAATATTATAGTCAATAAAAATTTGATGATATTATCAAATATTTGGGGATACTAATATGAATTTTGAAAGTGATTTTGCAAATCAAGCATCCCCCAAAATGGGCCTATGCATAATGATAATATAGCCCACAATAATAACCTTAAGAAGAATTTTAAGGCAATTTCTTTAATCAATTAACATTTTTTAAATTGATAAAATTATCTGAGTGTAATGCGCACTAAATACTAGATTTTTATATTTTATGTAGGTAAGACTTGAATAATTAAACATAAAATAAAAATGTTAAAAAACCCACTTTAAAATTTTTTGCTTTCTGCTTAACAATTTACAGCAAAGAGGGTGTGAAAAAATAATTTTTATTATGATAGGACACATCAATGGTATAAAAATCTAAATACTTGAAAATATCTTAAATAAGTGTTACTTCAATAATATACTTAAAATTAAAAAATCTAAATTTAAACAAATTCAGAATTAATGTATAATATCAAGTAAGGGTAGTGTAACCACTGGGTGACTCCTCCCATCACGTTTTCATGTTATAAACTTTTTTTAAAATATCACATATTCTTATTGTTCCTAAAAGAACAGATTGTATATACCTTATAAATAATAAAATAAAAAAAAAAAATGTATAAAGAGGGGATGAGCATTCTTGGTAAATTTATTGCACCAAGGTATTTAGATTTATGTGGATTTGTGATATTAACAATTAAGATACCATTCTAAATATTTATATACCAATTTCTTTTTTTGTAGATGCCAATCGATCAAATAACAGTTTTGTTAAATTTAAAGTTGAAAAATGGCTATAGTTTTTTATGCAAAGCCAATATACTTCATAAAGTTCAATACAAAATTGATTACACTAGAAAATAAAAATATTAATATTAATTTGAAACACTATGCATATTATATATATATATATATATATATTAATTACAAACCAATTGTTTTGATTTTTCATCTTTTTTAAAATCATCCGCCAAATTATGATGCATAGATTCAGATTTTGTTAATATTTCAGCTACCCAATTTAATTTGTTAATTAATACTCCTATACAAATATTATACATTAAAAAAATAAAAATTTTATAATTAATGTAATTCATTTTATCTAATTATTAGCATACATACTTTTTGTCAATGCAAAATGTAATAGTTTTAAAACGACGATTAATGTTTGTAAATCAGTTAAAAAAATTGGAGGCAATATCAAAAACTTTTTTAACGCGTTTTCAAATAGTTCTTCATCTACTTCAAATTGCTCAATGTATACACTTATTTCTAAATATCTGGGAAAATAGTAATATTATACATTAATTAAACTAACTTAGTATTTAGACTTTAGAGCATGTTCTTGAATTATAATAAGAATGATATCAAAATGTATGTTAAATTTGAATACAGTCAACTATAAGGAATGAACAGTTAAGAATTTTGAGTTGTATAAAATAAAAAATAATACCAGAAATCTTTCTAATAATATCGATTTTAGTCAAATTTAAATAACACAATTTTTGAGTGACGAAATATTCATGTTTCAATATAATTACACTTTTATTGGTCTTGTAAATTAAAATTTCAAAACAACTTCTTCGTGAGTAGGGTAGAACTAAAAAATGTAATTATTTTATTATTCTATACCCTGTTCCAAATAAGAAGGCACGAGCAAACCCGGTTATGCTACCTAAATCCAGTGGCGATAGCTTCCTCCCTCCATTGACTGTGCTGACCTCAACATTTTATCAAGATTCATAAAAAAATAAAAAGTGTAAATAAAAGACCTTTTGTATTTTTTTGTGAGACTCAGCCCTCCCCCCCCCTATACAAAATTCCTGGTTACGCCACTGCTTAAATTTGTCGTCTTCTTATTAAGAACAGGTTATATTATAGATATTAACTTTATGAGTAACTAACTAAATTTCTCTCATAATAACATCCATAGTTTTGTTTTTCTTCAAATTTAGTAGTAATAATTTGATGTAAAAACTGCACAAAGACAATAAATATATTTTGTATAAAAAATTAACAATATGTAAATTAAAATTTAAATGTAAAAAATAATAGTAAGAACACTATACAATGAAATTACATTTTATATTAATTATTAGAAAAGTTTGGTTTTCTTTTTTCAATGAATGCAGTCATTCCTTCCTTCCGGTCGTCGGTTGCAAAAGTTCCATAGAATGACTTCTTCTCAAATTGTAAACCTTGGCTTAAACTTGATTCATATGCATAATTTACAGATTCTTTACATAATGCAACAATTAAAGGTGAATGTTCACTTATTTTTTCGGCTAATTTAATAGCCTCGTCTACTAACTTTTCTGGTGGGAACACCTTACTAACTAATCCTCTAGATAAAGCTTCTTGAGCAGAAATCTGGTTTCCAGATAAACATACTTCCATTGCAAAACTTTTACCGCAAGAACGTATCATACGCTGAGTACCACCGGCTCCTGGAATGGTTCCAATCACAATCTCAGGTTGGCCAAATTTAGCTTTTTCTCCAGCATAGATTATGTCGCACATCATTGCTAATTCACATCCACCACCTAGAGCGAAACCATTTACAGCAGCAATAACTGGTTTCTTGCATTTACTCAGATTGTCCCATTGTTTGAGTAGACCAATTTTTAGGTTAGTGGAATAAGTCTTGTCAAGCATTTCTTTGATATCAGCACCTGCCGCAAATGCACGTTCACTACCAGTAACAACAATAGCTCCAATTGAATCATCGGCATCATAAGCAGATACGGCTTCAGTCAGTTCTGTGACCAAACCATCACATAAAGCATTCAAAGCTTTAGGTCTATTAAGTTTTACTAGGCCAACATTTTGTTTCTCACCAACTTTTTCAGTAATTATGTACTCCAAGTTACATGTGGACAACTTCATTGAAGTTATGGGTGTTACAATTTTCGATAGTGAAAAAATTAATTTTGATTTACACACTGACGACCTCAAAAAAATTGCCATTTTGAAGATTTTTATATAATAATGCCTTTGTTATAAGATTTTTTATTAGATCGAGAGAAATTTTAATATTTCTAGAAATAATCACTTCTTAGGTCTTATAACCTCAACGAACTGCACGTAAATAAATTAATATAATCTATAGTCAATGATTAATATTATCTTTCAAAGTCAAACCACGTCAAACGTTGAACTGTAGAGTGAGAGAGTGAGTAGTTACAACTGACTACAGGTTACAGACTACGTACAACGTACTCCGGACTTTGGACTGTACTTAAAAAAATAAAACTTAATATACCTTATGTAAATTGTAATGCCTGCCACCAGGTCTTGAGGTATATACTATATAATACTACAGATACACTCTATAAAAAAACAATAATATATATCTATAGATAAATACAATAAGGTTAGGTTGTATAATATTATCTAAAGCTTTAAAGGGGGGTTCACACTACACCGTGTCGTGTAAAATAATCACGGTTACCACAGTTACCAAACGATACCGCATAGTTGAAAATATTCAACTTTTGACCGTGTGGTTACATTTATGTGTAGATAAAGCCGGGTTCATACTTAATGTAACCACACGGTCAAAAGTTGAATATATTCAACTATGCGGTATCGTTTGGTAACTGAGGTAACCGTGATTATATTACACGACACGGTGTAGTGTGAACCCGCCTTTATACAACAGCTATATTACCGAATACCGGTTTGACTATAAATTGTAATCACTATTTTTTTTTTTTATAACCAGGTAGTAACGTAGTACCACAGATATATACATTTTTTATATAATATCTATAACTACACCCTACTACCGTCTACCACAGAACAAGTACGCTAGTTATTATAATATTATGTAGTTGGTATGCTACAATCTCAGATAATACATATTAGTACATTACATATTATACTGATTACTGGATAGAGCTTTAATTTAAAATCTTGAAGCCGATGTGGTCGGCTCGTTCGGCCCCAATGTCGCCACTGAGCATGCGCAACTCCACTGCACATGCCCAAAACATTACCGCAATTACGTTACCACATCCCGCGCGCTATCTTTTTAATTTAACGCATGCTCAATAAATTCATCGGGGCCGACCGTAGATTACGCATGATAATAATATACGCAATGCATGGCTACAACAGTATTGATCCCCTCAACTCAAAAAAGGTGGGTAAGTGGGTGTCGCTCTGCTGTACAGTAGGTTACAAGTGGGTCACTGTAATGGTTGGTGTTAAATTATAATTCAATGATTTAATATCATCGTATAAGAAAAACGATTCTGAGCGAAGACTATGAGTCAGCCTATGATATTACTACAATACTACCAAGTATATTTGATGATATTATTGTGAATAAAGTAATTTATATATAACCTATTTACGTGGAACCTTGTTTTAAATTTTCAATCCTTAGCTGTAAAACATAGGCGTGCGCACGGGGTGTTCCGGGTGTGCCTGGGCACCCCCTGACATTTAATTGGGGCCCTAAAATATTTAATATTTATTTGATGTTTAGCATTGTACAAGTTGTTCATATGAACAGGTAGTTATATTTGAAATTAAATATTGTGAAAAGTAAATTCAGAAGTATCATGACCCAATACTGTTTGGAATCATTAATTTTACTTTTTACGGAACAAGAAATGGCCTCTAATGTTGAAGTAGATTTAGTTATTACTTATTAATGAGTTTAATAATTTAAGTAATAGACGCATATTATTATAAATCTATAACTGTTGTATTAGAATGTTAAATAAACATGTAACTAAGTAAGTAATATTTATTTGTACAATATAATTTACTAAAATATGTATTATGTACAATGTACATGTCTTGTTAAGAGAGGGCCCAAGTTAAGGAAAGGGCCCAAAAATATTGTAGGAAACTAGGAACCCCCCGAAATCCAAGTCTGCGCACGCCTATGCTGTAAAAGTTGAACATTTTAAACATTTTTAACTACAAAATAATTATTAAATTTTGTTAAAATTTAAACTTTAAATTGTGATTATGTATTTTTAATATTTTTCATCTGTCTTTGAAACTATATATAAGGAGCCTTCTATTAAATTTTCAAGTTTTTTTACCCAACAAATAAAATTTCTTTGATACATATGGAATAAAAAACTAAAAAAATTGGAAACTGAAAATGTACGTAAACATTTCAAAATAAGTCGTAATATTTTGAAAATGTTATGGTGTATAGAAAATGTTAATATAAAAATTCAGTCGAAATTTCATGTATCTATTGTTTTACAGTTACACCAAAAACCAAAATCGATTTTGAGTAAAATTTCCCGTTTTTCCTTAATTTTTCTTTTGTTTTTCACGGCGTTTTTGAAAACTACTGGAAAATGTTTACTTTTGAACCCCCCCAAAATACCAACTAGATTCACTTTACTATCAGAAAAGATACTGTTAAAGAAAATCCAAGCACTTTTACTGTCCTAAAAGGTGATGACAGACCCAAAAAATTTACAGATTATTGTAAAATCAATACCTACATTCATCGCTCTGCTCAAAATCTTATACAAAATTGCTGAATTGCTGATAAAAAATAAAATTATCGCCAGATCGTGTACAAGGTGGATCAATCACATAGTTAGAGATCTTATATTGACGGAGCAAGGGTTTTCATGATCTTGCCAGGCTCGGTGTCCTACTGGTATAACTGTATTCGAGGTCAGTGGCGGATTTTCAACACATTTCTGTGGTGGGGTGGGGCGGGAAGGGGGGTCCCTAAAATATTATATTATATATGTCAAAGGTACCTATTATTTTCATTTTTATAAACGTATAATTGGTGTATATTTAGTTGTAATGAGTTGTAATTTCAGAATTCTGAATTTGAATATTTTGTATTTTCGTGTGTAGTGTAATAATGTTCTGATTCAGATGTCATATAAGAAACGATCTTAGATTTTGTATTATATTAATATTAATTTATCAATTATCAATTATCTAACATCAGAGTCTAAAAAATGAAAATCTGACACAATAGAAATTCTAAGCCTAAAAAATACTACTAAATAAATTTTATAAAACATCACTGAAGAATCGAGGGTAATTTTCAATACTCTGTTATTTTGTAAAATGTACTTGTATAACACATTAATTATGGTTTTTCACTCTCATTAAATACTGAATAGTAAAAAAATATCTAGATATCTTCATTATTCCCAAAATCTGTATTATGTCACTGTCAAGATTATAAGCAATAGAACTTCAACATAAAAAAATTGCTTTTGGATATTTTTGTAAGCATTAATTAACGTTTATAGTTACTATATTATTATACATAGGTTACAGTTTCTATTAGAAAGCCCATATTATTTATAAATAATTTATTATCATGATCATAAAGATTGTTGAGTATACGTTTAAACAAAAATTATAAGTTATTGTAAGTATAAGCTATACTAAATTAATGAAATTGTTACCTCTTTAAATTATCAAGAATGGCTAATGCTACTTGATGTGACTGGGCAGCAATTAAATCAACCAAGCATTTTTTAACTGACCATTTAATGCAGGCTTTTCTAAAACGTTGAAAAACATTGTTGAATACATCGTTTTGTGAGCTTCCAGTGAGGCCATTTTCCAAAAATACATCAATACTATCATAATGTTTCAAATGCCATGTTAGTATTAAAACTTCCATACAATTGTGGTTCTCTTTAATTCCTAAAATAAATAATAAATAAAATATATTAATTCAAATAAATTTGATGGCAACAATTTTGTATGGTTAATCTTACTTGAAAATAACATAGTATCATCAGAATTATTAGTTGTATAAGAGTACTTGTTGAATTTAATAGGAGTATTTATTTTATTCACAACTACTTTTGGTATTTCTCCAAAGTAAGTTAAATATTGATTGAAAATACAATAAAAAAAAATTTGGAACACATACTGTTTTACAAGTGGAACTTCATGGAAATCAGATAGAACTGTAATATATAAAAATGTTTTTAGTATAATTGTATAAATATAAAAGATTATAGTATTATAATTGATGCACCTGCGATTAATTGAAGTTGTATTTCAATATTATTTGCTAATAAGTTATGATCAGTAATAGTTATTTTTTTTTTCTTTGTGAAACATAAAGTTAATTTTAATAATGCAATTAACAAGCCACGTTCATTAACAAACAGCTAAAAAATATTTGGTGATATTAATAGATAATTCAAATCAAATCATAAATAGTAATCACTCAATACTTTTGATGATTTAAGTAAATTTAATATAATATCCATTCCTCCATTATGAATAAAATGTTGTTGAAGATGATTATGTTCAAGTATTACTGATATTTTGTATAAAGCACATTTAATAGTTTGATGACTTGAGCATTCATTAGATATTAAATCTATCATATCATCTAAATCCTTTTTCTAAAAATACATACAATTATAAATCATACTCAATACTCATTTACTTCTGATTAAATACTGCGGTAGCTTGTGCCCTACACCAAAAGACTCAATCAAATAAGTTGAATTCAAATAATTAATAAATTAAAACATAATATTATGTCGGACATAATAATAATAATATAGTCAGATACAACAAAAACCAAAAAAAAAAGTATATGGTGAGGATTTTTTCAGTTATAATCATTAATAATAGTTCAAATAGTTATAATAATTGCAAATTATATCTATTTCAATGTACAAAAATTATTATACAACTATTAATATTTGTTCAGGTACATGAATTACGGGTAGCTGGCACAGCTACGCAACAAAATTAGAATTAGTAGGTAAAAATATAATATTTCAAAATTATTTAGTACATTTACAAGGCGTACAGTATAATTATAAAATGTTGTTTCCCATCTCTTCTAAACCTCACCAGCCAGTACTGTATAATCAATTATAAATTTAAAATAAGAAATATCCATATAAATTACATACATTATATTCACCAACAGGTTTGTCTACATGTTCATTTACTTCATCAATTTCCATTAAAAAAATATCATTTGGCAGTTTAATGTTCCTATTTAGAGATGTTTTAAAAATCCATGTTATTCTATTATTTGCTTCAACCCGAGATTTTTTATCTTTGCTGAACAACATTGCAACTGTTGAATGAAGTAGCTAAAAATTAAATTAATTATTTAAATATAATATAAATATGATACATTTTATTATGGTCTTTAAAAATATATACAAATAGAAATTATAAAGTCAAAACTACAAAGGTAGGTAAATTATTTGATATTGATTTAAGTGTTACATTTGGAAGATACTTAGAAAAGATACTACAATAATAATAAACAAGTTACAAAAAACAATAATTTTAAGAAGAAAATGTATTCCTTGAATTAGTTCTTTTTTTTCAGTTAAATTAAAAAACCATTAACATAAAAAGATAAAAATAATAATGTATAGTAATTTATTGCTAGTGAACTCTTTATACTGAACTGCATTTCAAAAGACCCAAATTTCAATTGAGAAAATACATAACAATCAAGGGAGTACTCATAGGCGTAGCGAAATTAATTTATTTAGGGGGTGCTATAACCTATTATATTTCTGGTGCACAACATATATTCTAAAAATGTAACTAAAACAAATTACAAAATGGGAGGCCTAAACAAAATTCCAAGGGGACTTATAGCCTCCTTGGACTAACCTCCATTCTATGCCTATGAGGGAGGCAGGGTCATGGGATTTAACCCCCTTATTTATTGTGGACCGATAGCCTCCATACCTTATCCACGATTCCTGAGAACAACGCTGATAACAACCATTTATTAACCTAACTTCATAAATATATCAAAACAATCATACAAAATAAATATATAACAATAACAATAAAAGTATAAATTTTTAATTATAACATACTACTAATTTTGAAATATTGAGTTTCTCTGCTTGATCGGGGTCAAACAAATCCAAAACAATTTGGCCCAGACTAGATGTTTGGTCAGCATAACAATATAATACTGGAAAGATTGGAGCTAAATTATTTAAAAAATATTTCCATTGATTATTATTTATAATGTTTTTGTTTTTTATTATCTGTTCTATAATTTCTGATGCTGATTGACATATCTAAATACAATAACTTTATTTTAATTATCAATAGTTTAAAAAATAAAAATAAAATACCTCTTTGTTTGAATTATTACAGCCAAAACATATAATTTCATTTAACACATTAGTACATAGTAAATTGTTTGATAACCGGTCAAATTTTTTTGATTCAAAGTTTAAATGATTAAATATTTTCTTCAGTGTATTATTAAGCGCTAAGTATGTGTGTAATACAACATCAATAGATTTAAAAGAAAGCAAACTTAATAAAATGTTGCTGTATTCTTTCTGATTATCTGTTGTTTCTGTTAATTTTCTAAAGAAAATAATAAAAAAAAAATTTTAGGAAAGTTGTAGTCTTAGATTTGAATAGCTAATTTAAAATTTTACTATAAGGTAAATGTAATTCTAAAATAAGCAACTTAAATGATAATTATTTTTAAATAAAATATTTTATTATTTATAATACCTGTAGACTGTAGTTATTTTACTAGTACAGTTTTGAAGAAAAAGTTAATTTAAATAATTGATCAATCTAAATATTGATAATTCTGGACCGTTTGAGAATAAATAGTTAACAGAAAAATAATAATACAATAAGTAAATTTAGAGAATTTTTCAAATATTTATTACAATATATTGACTATATTTTTTTTTTTGGTTCCATCACTGGATGGGCTCCTTCCTCATATCATATTAACATTTGAATAAAATGTACTATATTGTAATCATAATTTTCTAATAAAAAATAAAGTGTTTTTTATTTTAAACATCTAAGACTTGAAAATTAAATACATATTTTTTTATAAAATACTTAAATAGGAAAACAAGTTTAATACAAGAAAACATGCATTTTTTACAAGCAATTGATGTTCAAATGTTGACGACATTGGAAAAAGAAAAACATTGAAAAAATCATGACTTCTCTTCAAAAAATATATAATAGAATAAAAAACTTGAAATGTTCTACCCATCCAAAATTTGGTTAAGTCATTTAGAGTCATATTTTTAACTACCTGTCGTAAATTCTTAAATACTAAATACCCATTGGCTATTATCCACTTAGCCAACTCTCAATTACCCACTTCGCTATGCCTCTTAAGAGTTAAGGCTGTTGAAAGCAAATAGTTTTTAAGGGTTCGGATTTATGCATTATTATATTATACCCATCGTGAGTTATGTGTGACTGTGTAGTGACTGATCATTAGTGTGAGTGATTTTACTTTATGTAATTAAAGATAAACTATGGCTAAGATTCTTGGAAATCATAAACGCACCTATACCCAGTCACACGTCAATAAATTCAAATAAGTCCCAAAAAGGGGAAAAAAATTCACACAGTACCAAAAACCTGATTTTAATTTTGAAAACATATTTGAATTCTTTATTCTATTTTCTAGGTTATGTAGAAATGGATTTTCGATTTTTATGTAAAAAAATCCACTTAGTACAAATAGTCTGATCTTAATTTTAAAAATATATTTGAATTCCTTATTCTCTTTTCAAGGTTATGTAACAAATGGATTTTTGATATTTTTTTTTTAGTAAAGGTGAATTTTGAAAAAAAAAAATAAGAAAATTAATTTGGTACTATTTTAATTATACAAATTATAATAAAAAAATTATATAATTATACAAATTAAAATAGTACCAATTAATTTTCTTATTTTTTTTTTCAAAATTCACCTTTACTAAAAAAAAAATATCAAAAATCCATTTGTTACATAACCTTGAAAAGAGAATAAGGAATTCAAATATATTTTCAAAATTAAAATCAGACTATTTGTACTAAGTGGATTTTTTTTCCGCTTATTGTCTAAATGCAATTAAAAACGACAAAAAAATTACCAGCTTTCAACAGCCTTAAATATATGTATAGTTTATACCACTTACGCATATTTACACGTGTTTGAAATAAATTTATCAATTATATTAAATTGTTTATGGAAACATATAATAGGTAATGAACTTTTAAATAAATTTGCATATTGTGTTATATCCAAGTTGGAAGTGGATGATAAAATATATGCATCTTCAACCCTTTTGATAATTTGTTGTTCTAACAGTTCTTCCTAAAATAAAGGAAAAATATATTAATTACTAGTTATACATAATACGGTAAGGTTTTATTTTAAAATCCTGTTAAATTATTACTTACATTAATAACTTTTTTGTACAGTTGGTGGTACAATTCAGGATAAAGATGAATCCAATATGGTTGCTTAAGTATGTCACAAATTATTACTTTAAATTGCTCATTAGGTGAACCATGTTTTAGTATTTCCTTAGCAATAATTAAAAACTTAAGTGAAGATAGAGGTTCATTTCTAAAAAAAATGAGTATGGTAAGGAAAATATAAAATAGTTTTTTTTTTTTTTTTAATTTGTTGATGCATATTTTATGTTAACCTTAATACTTACAATAGTATATTTTTTATTGTATAATCAGAAAATACTAAATCTATGTAAAAATTAATGTTACAACTGTTAGATATAGATGATAAAAGATGCATGCTGGACATAAACAAAGAGAAAGCTCCGCCACTATTAAGGCTAACATGTTTCAATAGTACCGGCATCAGTAAAACACAAAATTTGGCAATACCCCAGCGTGAAATTTCATCCTAGAAATATGTGGTATAAATGCATGATTAAGAAAATATAATAAATACAAAAATGTCCATAGTTATCATAAAATTATAAAATACTAACATTAGTTGTAGATTCACTATACGTTCCTCTTATCGAAATATGAGAATTAGAATCATAATTTGAATTTATACTTTCATTGTTTTCCTGAAATAAAAATATTTAAAATCTTCTATAATAAAACTGTTCAACAATATAAAATAGAAATAGCTATATATTTAAAAGAAAAAAATATTTAGGTCTATATTGTACAATGTACCTACATAATTTAAACCATTATTAGAATCAAATATTTAGGCACCCAAAACGTTTTAAAGGCCCTACAGACATAATTTATAATACTTCTAAGTTATTTTACATTATAGGTTGAGTTTTAGATTTTATTATAGGTGTAATGAATGTCTATTAGATTGAGCACAGAAATTTGTTTATTTGTTTGACATATTGAAAATTAAATAAACTTACACATAAACCGGTAGTACATTCATGGTGTCTTCTTATTAATTTTTCTACCAAATAAATTAGACATTCCAGTATTAACTCTTTTTCTTTATTTTCATTCAGCCATTTAATTAATTTCTAAAATTTAAACATTTTACTAGGTATACAAATAATATTGATAAATAAATAATCTTAAATTTAAAATACCTGAATAATTAATGGATGCTGTAAAAATATTTCTGTTTGAAATTCGCAAAGAATTTTATTTTTGAGCATATTACAAATCTCAGAAACAGATGATTCATTTAATGAAAAATTATTTTCATCCAATAACCATTGACTGTTTTGACATAACTCAAGAACTTCAGGAAAATACCAATCCATACCATTTGTTTGATCATAAGAAAAATCTGAGTATTCATCCAAATTACTGGATACATCTTTATAATCATCGGTATCAACTATTAAACCACCATCACTGGCCCACTCCCTGATAATGAGACAATATTTTAAACAATCAAACATAACTTGTGTGATACAATAGAGGTACATTGTAATGTAGGTATTATATTAATTTAATTAAATATTCTTACGTTGACATTTTGAAGTTTATAGAATCAAAAACTCAATTATTTTCAATGATTTCTTATAAATTTACAAAATTGAAAAAATAAATGACATTAGTACCAACAATAGAATAAACACTTATATATATATATATATTATACACTAAAAATTATAAATTATATTAAATCAATATTAAAATGAATAATTAGATTAATTTAATTTCAAATGTAGGTACTAAAATCAACTACATAGTCATCACTCATCAGTGTATTATGACACGGTCGATACCGATAACATTTTATATTCAGATATTTAATAATGTTTAATACAACTTTAAACCTTAAATAATACCATACTAGACGTTAACAAAAACAGATTATTTAAATATTTTGATTTAGATGAACTACCACAACAATATATATTATATAAAAAAAAAATAGAATTCAGATATATTAGTATCTATATCCGTGATTATAAAATTATTTTCAATTTCAATAACAATAACGTATTTTTTGTTATCATAAAACCACAGAATTCTGTGATAAGAGGTCGGTATGCTCCACCAGGTGACGTATCACCTAGATCCCCGGTTAACAAGATCCCCATGGTTATCTAGATCCACGATCAAGGTCTTATTACCTTATTCAACCGGGCAAATTCGGCCGATTAAACTCCGTTTAACTTTAATCAGAGTCCAGAGATGGTACCTATATAAGAACTAGGCCCTAAGACCGTGTCCACGATTATAAAGAACTTGTAAGAACTTATCAGCAGTTCCGCACTAAGCCAAATTGCTATATAGACTTGGGTAAAATACTTTTTAAAAGTATTTCAAATACATATTCCGAATAGGTACGGAATACGTGAAAAAAAGTATTCAGAATATGTATTCGAATACTTTATGATAATAATATTCCTAAGTATTTGGAATACTTCACAAAAAGTATTCCAAATATTTTTTGAATTCTTTTTTTTTGGTAAATTTAGATTTCAATGGCAAAAATATTAATTTTTCAATTCTGTGTTTATAAATGAACATTATTATAATCTCGATAATATACACACATATCTGGCTATCTATTTAGTTATAAATTATATTCAAATTAATATAGTTGATAAGTCATGGCCGCATTTGAATATTTCCGACCCGGGGAAACATATTTTTCCACCCTCCCATAAACTTATTTCTTAAAATGTAATGTCCCTTTTATTTGGGTCATAATTTATAAATGTGGTTAGATTTTGAAAAAAATTTTTTGAAAACCTTTGTTTTTCCTTTGGTAAGAACAATCAATGATGCTAACAGAATTTTTCGGTCGGACTTCGTTCTAAAGTTATTATTATTGTTAGTATAAAAATAGATTTGAGAGAATGTCATCGTAAAATAAACTTAGTAGAAATTTCCACCAAATCACAATACATCAGGAAAAAAACGTTTTACATAATTTCAAAGTTATAACTATGTTGGCTTAATAATAAAAAAAAGTTCATCAAAATTTACCGCCCCTCAAGTTTCACCAGGAGGGGCCAATGGTCCACCCTGGCCCCCCTAAATACGGGCCTGTGATAAGTAATAATTAGTAATATTTATGAGTATACCTATATAAGAAAAAAAGTATTCCGAATACTGTACTCAGAATACTTGTAAAAAGTATTCAAAATACCTTATTAAATATACTTTCAAAAAAAACTATTTAAAAAGTATTCCGAAAATCCGAATACTGTATTAGTAATACTACCCAAGTCTACAAATTTCTACTCCGGGGCAATATAAAATTTGCCAATATTTTTTTTTTTTTGAAAAACATAGGTAATATGAATTTCCCATATGCGAAAATCCATTAAAATTTCAGGGGGGGCTAACATTATTAGCATCAATGTGAGTGGGGGGGAGCGTTGATCCTACAAAACTAAAAAAGGATTGGCTTGACGGACTTTTGGCCTTTTTAGGCCCCTCATCAAGCCTCCTCGATTTAACGAGTTTCCCCATTTTAGATTCTGAGTGAAACGATGAATGTATTGATTTTACAATGATTGATTTTACAATTTTTATTTTTGTGTCTGTGTACACGATAAGTAGTCGAAATAATGCTTCGATTTTCGACTTCAGTATCTTGTTCGATTGGAAAGTGAATATCGTTGGTGCATTGGGGAGGTCAAAATTTAAAATTCCCAGTACTTTTCAAAAGCGTCAAGAAAAACAAAAGAAAAATTAAGGAAAAACGGGAATTTTTACGCAAAATCGATTTTTATTGAAAATTGAATTTGGTTTTTGGTGTAACTTTAAAACAAATGACCGGAGATACATGAAATTTTCACTGGTTGCTTATATTTGCATTTTCTATACACCATAACATTTTCGAAATATTTTGATTTATTTTGAACTGTTTAGGGACATTTTCATTTACATAAATACTATAGTATTTATAATCAATGGTACCTACTACAAACAACGAACAGCAGTCGCGCACTGTCAAGCTCTCGTGGAACTCAGAAAGTTTTAACTTTTCGGTGTTGGTTCACACAGATCACAGATGGCGCCGTACCTATGATCGTGAATTTATCGTCGATCGACTGCTCCAGAACTGACATATTTTATCATATTATTTTTTAGGGCAATTACAATCTGTAATTTGTAAAAGTGTAAAGTGTGGATTTTATTTCTAAAAAAACAACATTATTAGGAACCGTTAAAAAAAAGATTAACCGATTTTTCGCTTTTATTACCATGTGATTCCTTTAACATAATAGATACTCACTATTTTGAAAACTATTAACGTTTTTCAAAATATTATTTTACATATTAGGTAGATAGTTTTAAATAAATTATTAATAGGTAACATTTTCCTAAAAAAATATATATTTTTACTATTTTTATCGAATTATTGTTTTTTTTTTTTAAATTATAAAATGTATTTTTAATTCCTTATTCCAAAGCAGAATATTGTATTGAGTACCTACCTCGAAATATAAAAATTGAATTTGGAATTATTAGTTATATTTAAGTATTTTAAGTTTTATTTTTAGTTGAGTCGAGTGATACACGGGTACCCAGCAAGACATGTTGGTCCACTACTTGTATACTTAAACATTAAATATTTATAATATCTACTTACTTTTAAAGAATTTCATTGCTGTGGATCAAAATACTCAAAATGATATTCTGCTTAGAAATATGAAATTAAAATTAGTTAAAAAAACGTGAGTTATAAGTTGTTATTCAATTAAATGTACCAACTCTATATGACTCTAACTCAATTCTTTATTTAATATTAGGTGTATCGTGTATGGTGCTCAACATTTATCGTTCCGGAATAAAAATCCTGATTCCCAGCAATATATTAACAGGTAGGCAATCTACCTGCTGTAGATCGTGGACTCCGTGTTGTTTGTACGTAAGTGTATAATTTAACTCTAAAGTATCAAAGTTATACCAAGTTTGTCGTATTCCCCCTATAGTGGATTATAATATAATCAATTAATATAAAATCTTAACCTAACCTAACCGTACTAATATCAGATGAATAAAAAATACCAAATTTAACCATTTTTAAATTAGCGTGTCTTCTTCCCAGAGGTCTAATCTACACACAAACATTAATTTATATATATATATTGACAAAAAATAATAATACAAATCAAAAAATATGACCGATTAACCATAATAGCAACTAATATATACCTAATACACTGTTCCGCCATTGTTGTATTTTTTACATCCAGATTTCCTACTTTTCCGGTGGATTTTCCTACAACCTAAAACCTTCTCCTGGCAATTACGAACATCTTAAAAAAAATTTGAGCCAAATCGGACCATCCGTTCTCGATTGATGACTGATGAGGTAATGACAATTTTTCACTCTTCATTTTTATATAATATATATAGATTACCAAATATGTTGTTTTGTTTAACGACCCTAATTAATATTTAATTATGTAGGACGTAGGTAAAAGAAATATTTACAAAAACGTTAATGTTTTCTGAAATAGTAAGTATCATAAGATTAGTTACACTTAAATAATTAATTATTATTAAACAGTTGCTAGCAGTGGCGCAACCAGGGGGGGGGTTTGGGGGTTGTGACCCTCCCCGAAATTTTTCTGATGTTTTTACAAATTCTACGTAGGAAAAAAAATGTTTATCTTGCACACGCGAAACGGCTGATTGATATGAAATATTAATATTATTCGTATCCATAGACGATAGACATCATACTCAGTATAAGGTATTATGTTCATATCACGGTTGCAGTTAGTTTATGGTTGTAAATATATAACCGTGATTCGTTCGTATTATGATTGATAACAATGATATAACATGAATTCCGTGATATAACATGAGTTACGTCCATGAACTACTACACAGGACTGGACACTACAGAGAAAATCACGGACACAAAGTTGTACAGGGTTCGTACACATGCGATGTAACTGCACTCTGCCTGTTAGTAGTACGAACTACGTTTTTTATAGGATAACACTAAAGAATAGTGATATTAGTGATAATAACTGATAATAAATTTACTTTTTAATTTTTGAAAAACAATTATTAATAACACAGTTCAAGATAATAATGATACTATTTATAGAATATTATCAGAAAATAATTACTGCTTAAAGAGTGAACAGTTTAAGCATGAACTACTAAGGCGGTATTTTATATAACAAAATATTTCTTATCTCACAGATGGCGCTGTGTCGCATGTGTACCGAATATGTACAACTTTGTGGACGACCCCCTACTCTCCTCCTGCCAATAGTGTCCAGTCCTGTGTAGTAGTTCATGGTTACGTCACGGACTAAGATATATCTTAGTCCGTGGTTACGTTCAATTTCCTTGCAACTATGATTCTCGATAGTCGATCGTATAATACTTTTTTTGTGGTATCACTCATGGTATCACAATATGATGCCGGTGTGCGTGAAAAGATAAAATGTTTCAAATGTTTGAATGTTCTAAGACCGTGGTGGCGTGGTGCGTAATATAAATTACAATTTTGAATTTTGCAACGTTAAAAGTTATAAATCGTAGTAACTAAAAAGAAATAGAAAAAAAAATAGGAAATGCATTCTACCAATAATTAAAACCGTTATATTTTGTGGTAGACAGGGAATCGCACTTAGAGGTCATCGGGAAAATAAACCACTTATTAATCAAAATGACACAAGTACTGAATTGGCTGTTACTAATGATGATAATGACGGAAATTTCAGACAATTATTAAGGTTTAGAGTAGATTCTGGCGATAAAGATCTTGAAGATCATCCACAAAATAGTGCTAAACATGCACTATATGTTAGTTGGAAAATCCAAAATGAGATTCTCATGGTGTGTAACAATTTAATTCTAAAACAACTTGTAAAAGATATAAATAAATCTAAAGGGTTCACTGTATTAGCTGACGAAACAACTGATATATCAAACAAAGAACAGTTGACAATATGTGCGAGATACGTCCATACTGAGCAAAAAAAGATTCGAGAAGATTTTTTGCAGTTTGTAGAAGTCAAGGAGGTCACTGGACAAGCATCTATCTATAAATAGAAGTTAACCCGTTTAATTTTTAGTTTAAATATTTTACTCATAAACCTAACTTAATCTTACCCCCTTTCCCTACCAAACATCTGTCGAAAATGATTTCTTTTTTTCCAAATCTACTATCTACAACCCCCCCCCCGAAAACGAATCCTGGTTGCGCCACTGGTTGCTAGTCAGACGTAAGTCGTGATGCAATTTATTATAATTTATAATGATATGTTGCTTTACATGTTCACAAAGTACGAACTAGTTAATTAAACGACATACCTACGCCGGTACGCTTATAAATTATAATACTATATCAATACATAATATTACTATAGGTAGGTACCTAATGTCTAAATCACGGACTAAGATATACAGGACTGGACACGACAAGGTTGGAGGGTGTGGCGGGGTTGACTACGAAATGTTTTACAACAGGCGGTGTTCGCGGGGATATTTTCCTTTTAGCATTACTAGCGCCGTCCTAGTGGATACTTATGGAACTAGAACACATCATACAAATTTCTAGTTCCATAAGTATCCACTAGGACGGCGCTAGTAATGCTAAAAGGAAAATATCCCCCCGAACTCTGCCTGTTGTACAACATTTCGTAACCACAATATTCATCTCGTGTCCAGTCCTGTATATCTTAGTCCGTGGTCTAAATGATGACCATACAACTGATGTGGTACCAACCTAATTTTGTGCTTAAGGTAGTCAATCTTCAATTATATAATTTATGACTCGAGAAGACTTGAAACACGATAGCTTGAAACAACGGTTATAGACGTTTAAGAAGCAAAAAAAAAAAAAATTAAATTTTAATCTAATATAGTAGTTATTAAGCATGCACGCGTATTGGTAATTGCATGGTGTGGGTTTATATTTTAGATAATTTAAAACACGAACAAATAAATATTTGAAAGTTTATGGCTATTTTTTAGGTATCATTAGTTATTACTATAATACCCATAGCAGGTATTATTACTTTTATTAAACTTCTACATTTAGATAAACAAATATTAAGTATAAGCAACTGTTTATATTATTAAAGTTAATTTATATTCTTTGAAAGAGTCATGCTCTACCATTTGGTGTTGTTGTCGGTGGGAGTAGAATTCATATACATTTAATTAACTAAGAGGCATGTTAAGAATAAACAATTATGCATATTAAAATGGTCACAAGAAATGGACTACACAGCGAAATATTAAAATATCCACGGAGTGTTTATAAGTAACACAAAGAACCCAGAATTATGATTTATGATCACCAATAACATATTTTCAACAAAAAAAAAGGTGGGTAAGTGGATGTCGCTCTGCTGTACTGTCAGTGGCGTAACTTCAAAATTTGGGCCCGGGAGCGAAATTTTCAACGGGCCCCCCCATCGTCCAGGTACCTATATATATTAAGAAGATCCGAGGGAGTGTATTCACCTTACTAAAATAATTAAAAAAATTTTTTTTAAATAATAGATATTAATTTAATACTTCATATTATATACATACAAAAAAAATTAGTAAACAGTTATAGCAGTTGTAATAAATAACAATTAACTCAAAACTTAAAACATTCTTCTGGACTTCTTATTTGCCAAAGTAGAAATAATATCTGATGTATTAATTTCTTTCGCAATTTTCTTTTCTATTGATATTATTGCCAAACTTGACAGACGAATTTGAGACATCGTACTTCGAAGATAGTTTTTAATTATTTTGAGTTTAGAAAAACTTCTTTCTGCGGTGGCCACCGTCACTGGTATTGTCAAAAAAAGAAAACAAGCTGTACATAAATCTGGAAAACTTGCTGCTATTAAATAATTGTCTACAATTATAAATTTTGCCAAGTCATGTACAGAATTTAATTTTGAAATTTGATTTTCAAACGAACGTTTAAATTGAATAATTTGGTTGACCAAATCTATTGTTAAATCATGTTCATAATTGTTTACCAAAGAGGTAGTTAAATGTTTAAGTTCATTTTCATTCATTGAACATATATTAATTGGTAATATTGAAGAAAAAAGTTTTATTACTTGGTTCATACCATTAAAACGGTGTTCGAGTTGTTTGATAATTATGTCCAGAGTACGATAATAAATTTGTGTTTTAAAATATTGTTCAGCATCATGGAGACGTTCATCGTTACTTAATTCATCAAAAAATTTAGTTGTTTTTGTTTTTCTTATTTTAGTGAACGTTGGCTCAACTCCCCACGAAATTGCTATTTGTTTAGCTTCCTCAAACACTTCTTCAAATTTATTACGCATTTCTTTTATTTTATTTAAGGCTGTTTGAAGCAGTTCAAAAGCTTTAAGTAAGTCTATATCCGATTTTTGTAGCAATAGTGATACAATTTGTAATGAGTTGAGAATTTTGGATTCGATGACAATTATTAAAATTACATCAAACTTTTGAAAATAGTTTTGAAGACCTGAGGCTTTACTTTTTTCATCTTTATTTCTACCCATAAGTGAAATATATGCTAAAAGTTTTAAAATATCTACGTAAAGCAAACTAAGCGCTTTTAAACAATCATTTCGTGAAGACCATCGAGTAGTACATAGTCTTTTGAGTGAAACAGACACAGAACTCACTGATTTTAAGTGTGCCCACCTTTTAATACTATTTGCAAAATATGAATAAAGGCATTCAAGTTTTTCATAAAAATTTTGAATTTCAGTAATATTTTTAACCGAGTCATTAATTACAAGATTTAAATTGTGAGCGGCGCAATGCACGTATAATGCAAGTGGCTGAGTGTGTTTGATACGTGCTTGTAATCCACTATAAACACCACTCATGTTAGCAGCTCCATCAAATCCAATCCCTCTTAACTTTTTAATATCAATTTTATTTTTTTCAAAATTATTGTATAGTTGCTGTTCCATTTCACTACTCGTTTGGCCCTCCATAATTTCAAATCCAATGAAACTTTCATGTATAACTATGTCAACTGGTTTATTTTCTTTATCATACATCACATTTACATAACGAAATATATGGCTTTGTTGATCAATTTTGGATATGTCTTGTGTTGAGTCAGAAATATAGCTGAAAAATGGAGCTTTTCTTATTTCTAGTAAAATATCATATTTAACTTTATCTCCTAGTGCTGTAATTATTTCATTCTGAATTGCCGGACTTAAATATTTTATGGTTCCTTTAGGTCTTTGGAGTAATTCTGTAAGTACCGGGTCGTATTTACCTAACAATTCGATTATCGCTAAAAATTTACCTTTGCTTTCTGTCTCATTATTTTCTCGGTGGCCACGAAATGGAATATCTTCAGTTGCGAGTGTTAACGTTGTAGCTATAATTCTATCCAATACCAGTTTCCAATAATTTGCTTCATCTCTGATTTGCTTTTCTTGATTTTCGTTTACTGTGTTATGATTTTGAAATGAATAAAAAGCCATGCATGCCATTTTATGAGGTATAGATTTTTCATGTCTTTCAATTCCTCGTGATGTATGGGCCCAATCGTTAAATCCTCGTATCCATTCTTGGTGCTTAATATTATTGTCTCCAAAAAGCCAACAAGGTTGACAGTAACATTTATGGAGCTCCGGTGAATAACAAAGCCACGATCGTGAAATACGCAGTCCAGCTTTTGATACGGTGTAATAAAATGATTCGTCAAAACATCGTCCAACCGCATTACGACTGAAAGGACCACTTGGTCTACAAGGACCATGTTCAACAATAAATTGTTTATCTTCTACACTCAGATGTCTCAGAACTGAATTTTGTATATAATTAGCTATATCAGTAGGATACTGTTTTGTGCAAATGATCGTCATATTTTTACTTAACAATATATCACAATCATCAGTATTGTTCATATTTTGACAAATATCGATAACGTTATTTTTTTCGGAGTTTTCATGTGGTATTTCAAAAACAGATGTAGTTATAGTAGGATTTTCCGAAGTAGATTCAACTGTATTTTTTAAAAAACTGTCTAATTTGGGCAGTTTAGCATCTTTCAATTTTTGTTCTATTTTTTTTTTGCGCTTTTGTGCTCCACTCATAGGTTTACTCATTTTAAAATATAAATTTTAAAAAAATAGAACAAATGAATACGCGTAAACGAACGATAACGAACAATAACGGCTACACGAAAATAAAATCGAAATATACGCGATTGTCATCGACTGACCGACCGACTACTACAAACTTTACGAACAAACTAACAAATAAAGATTTCAAATAATATCAAAACGATAAACGGATAACGTAATCGTAATGATTAATGACAGACGGTCGATTGATAGCCGGTCTATTAATAAATATATGTTAGGAATAAAACCCAACTTTTAACAGTAATGATAATGACTCATGAACATGACGTAAAACGTTAATATAATAATGTTCATACCCATACCGCAGCGAAAAAGGTCGTATCTAACAATTTTGAATTAATAAAAAAAAATGATTTGTTCAATACTATATTAATATATTATAATAGAAAAATATAGGTAGTTTTAAATTTTTATTAATAATTAATAGAAAATTTTTTTTTATTTCTTTGGGCCCCTATACGAACGGGCCCGGGTGCGACTGCGCCCTCTGATCCCTCTTAGTTACGCCACTGTGTACTGTAGGTTACAAGTGGGTCACTGTATGATGGATGGTATTAAATTTGAATTCAATGATATAATATCATTGTATAAGAAAAACGATTCTGAGCGGAGGCGGTATGTCAGTCTAGGTATAAGACATATTATATACTTATTTATGGTATTAAATTATATGGAATTTATGAATAAATTATTCATTGCCCCTTAAAATATGCACAGTCTTATCATTAAGCATACTTCTTATTCCTTATACTATGGTAGATTGTATGGATAGGCCATAATGTGTTGATTTTTCAGTTTCATATATCCCCGAATAATATTTTTAAATTACAACAAAAAACCAAGATCGTTAATATTGATTTTAATATGTAATTTCGTCCAAATTTGAATTTAAAATGTCTGTAAAAAATAACTGTGTTCATATATTGCTTAGATTTTTGGTTACAGTATGAATTATTTAAGAGAATCTTTGTTTTAAATTTTCAACTCTTAGTTATAAAAACTGAACATTTTATAATTTTTTAATTCCAACGATTGATAATTTTCGAGATTTTGATAAATTTTGTCAAAATTCCAACTTTAAATGCTTATAAAAAAAAATCGTGCCTATGTATTTTTAATATTTTTCAACTGATATTGTAACAATATATCAGGAGCCTTGTATTAAATTTTTACACTTTTTGGCCCAACAGATAAAACTTTATTGATATTTATAGAAAAAAAAACTAAAAAAATTGAAAGCTGTAAATGTCCATAAACAGCTCAAAAAGAGTCAAAATATTTTCAAAATTGTATGGTGTATATGAAATGCTAATATAAACATTCAGTGAAATTTTCATGTATCTACAGTTATTCGTTTTTGAATTACAACAAAATAAGGAAATCGCTACATGAGAAATCGAGTGAAAATCCAATGTTGTAAAAATTTGAATTTCAAACGCTCATAAAAATTTAATTTGACTGTCCGGTAGAGATTTTTTTATTGATAAAGGTAGATAATCTTATAAGGAATCTTGTGTTTCATTTTCAAATCTTAGATTTAAAAAGAAAAATTTTTACGAATTCTTAACTCAAAATAATTTGCTAATTTTCGTGATTTTTCCATATTTTGTCAATTTTTGAACTTTAAATGCTTATAAAAAAAAATTGTGACTAAGGATTTTTAATATTTTTCATCTGCCTTTGAAACAACATATTAGGAGCCTTCTATTAAATTTTCAAGCTTTCGCAACCAACAAATAAAATTTTATTGATATTTCTAGAAAAAAAACTAAAATAAAATGAAAAATGAAAATGTCCCTAAACAGTTCAAAATAAATCAAAATATTTTGAAAATGTTATCGTGTATAGAAAATGCAAATATAAACAACCAGTGAAAATTTCATGTATCTACGGTCATTTGTTTTAAAGTTACACCAATAACCAAATTCGATTTTTTGGAAAATCGATTTTGCGTAAAAATTCCCGTTTTTCCTTAATTTTTATGTTGTTTTTCCCGGCGCTTGTGAAAACTACTGGAAAATGTTTACTTTTGACCCCCCAAAGTACCAACTAGATTCACTTTCCTATCAGAAAAGGTACTATTGAAGAAAATCGAAGCACTTTTACTGTCCCAAAACGTGATGACAGACACAAAAAAAAATATAAAAATATAAAAATATAAAAACATACATCATTGTAAAACCAATACATTCATCGCTCCGCTCAGAATCTAAAAGTGTGAAATTAGGTAGTCTCTGCTGTACAGAAGTCGAGTGTACTTCGTGTCTTCGTCATTAATTAAATCACTGTAATAAAATATTAATAGATGTGTTAAGTTCAGTGGATATTTTAAGGAATTTTCACTGGGTAACATTCAAAAAAAAAATTTCACACAACTTATTATGAGCTTATGAAAAACTTTTCAGTATTAATTATATTAATTAATAAATAATAATTTATAATAATAGTTATTATATTGTTAATTCATAGAAATTTACAGATTATTAATAATATTACCCCAATACCATTGATTATAAATACTACTATTTTTACTAGTATTTATAACCAATGGTAATACGTTATAAGTATCATATTATGCAAGTATATAGGTAGGTATATTTCATTTAGGATAATTATATTTTATAATATATTATCATTATTGAAAAGAGGTACTGTATAATAGTGTATTTAGTATAAGTCCAAGTATAAAATAGGTATTAGATTTTAAATTATTTTATACTGATGACTTATTATGTACCGTATCGTATGACGTATTAGGTGCATTGAAGACTTGAACGTTTAAACGTGAAATAATTATTTAGCTAATATCTTGTAGGAACAAGTACTAAAATAAAATCAAAAACAATCAAATAGTTGATATTTGCCTGGACGACTGACGACCAAATGAAACATGTTGTATTGTCGAGTGCCAGCTTTCTTGCGTTGTATTATTCTATGGATACCTACGGGCTACAGTGAACGGTCACATGGGTTTTTCATTCTAAATAATCATTTGTCAAACCAAATGATATAGGTACGTTATAAATAAATAACAAAATTAAACCTAATAAATAATCAATAAATAAAATTATATAATAATTTCAAACATTGAAATTTTTACAAAAAGCATTGTCCCAGTAATTAAATATATCATCTACTAGGTGACAAAAAGTTTTCTTTAGGCGACATTTCTGTTGCCCAGTATATTAGTTAAAATATCAACTGGTTAAGTTTGAATTCAAATAATTCAATGATAAATCGTAGTAGCATGCGAAAAACGATTCTTAGCGGAGATCACTTTCATCCTAACTATACTTATAATACCTATGCAATATTTTATTCTGTATTTATGATGGCATATTATTGTTGTACTATACAGTAATTTATTTTACTATTATATTAGTAGATACCTATAACAGTGAGTTGAATTAGTTTTTGTTGAAAACAGCATATTTTATTATATTGCCAATTATTATAATATCATATTATTATATTATATTTAAATCATATATTTTTTTTATTAAATTTAAGTCAGTTACCGTACAGTGAGGATAGTTGGTATAGACTCATTTTATAAATAAGTAATACATTAACATTAATATTAATAGTTTGAAATGTCATTAATATAATAATATATATTATAAAAAGTATAATACCACTTCTAATATTTTTTAAGTAGGCACAACAAAATAACCGTGTTAGTTTTATTCCTTCATGTATCTAATTACATCATAATTTTAACTTCAATATTCTACAAAAATAAAATAATCTTAATATATTCTTAAGATTTTCGGGGTTTTAGTAAGAAGTACTTATGAGCTACGAGGAACCTCTTATTAAATTATTTAAGCTTTAGCTGCAGCTACAGGCAGCCTACACAAAATTCAACATTTTATTAAACTTTTTTAACTATAAAATGATTTTGCAAATGTTCGTGGTTTTTGCCAAATTTAGTCTAGCTTTAATTTAAAACTATTATAAAAAAATCGTGCCTATGTGTTTTTAATATTTTTAAATTGAATAATTTCAATTACTTATAGCTATAAGAACAAGGTAGAAAATTAATAGTTTCCATACTGTTTGACTGATCTTAAACATTTTTATCAACAAATAAAAAAAAGGTGCTCTGCTGTACAGTAGGTTACAAGTGGGTCACTATATAATGTATGGTATTACATTTGAATTCAATGATATTATATCATTGTATAAGAAAAACGATTCTGAGCGGAGACGGTATGTCCTTCTAGGTATAAGACATATTATATTATACTTATCTATGATATTAAAAAAAATGACCTATAATGAATTCCAAATTAATCATATCACAATATCCATTAGGTACAGTGTACACCAACAATAAACCCTGATACTATCATAGATATATAGTACTATAGTAGTATACTTTAGAAGTTTCAAGTACCCACTAGTAATATTATACAAACACAACAAAATAACTAAAATAGTTATTCTAGGTTTTTTATTATGTAATTTCGTGTTAATTTGAACTTAAAATGACTATAAAAATAAAATTTGCTTATTTATTTTTTAGATTTTTTGGTAACAGAATTATCCACTTAAGTGAAATCTTGTTTTAAATTTTCAATCCTTAGATATAAAAGTTGAACATTTTATACATTTTTAACTAAAAAATAATAATTCAATTTTAAATTTGATAAATTTTGTCAAAATTCGATCTTTAAGTGCTTATAAAAAAAATTGTGTCTATGTATTTTTAATATTTTTCAACTGACATTGTAACAATATATCAGGAGCCTTGTATTAAATTTTTACACTTTTTGGCCCAACAGATAAAACTTTATTGATATTTAAGAAAAAAAAAAACTAAAAAAATTGAAAACTGAAATTGTCCGTAAACAGCTGAAAAAGAGTCAAAATATTTTCAAAATTCTATGATGTATAGGAAATATTTATATAAATATTCAGTGAAATTTTTATGTATCTACAGTTATTCATTTTTGAAATACAACAAAATAAAGAAACCCTACATGAGAAATCGAGTGAATATCCTATGTTGTAAAAATATGTATTTAAAACGCTTATAACAATTTAATTTGACTTTCTTATAGACATTTTTTTTTTTGATAAAGGCAGATAATCTTATAAGGAAACTTGTATTACATTTTAAAATCTTAGATTTAATAAGAAAAAGTTTTATGAATTCTTAACCCAAAATAATTTGCTAATTTTCATGATTTTTCCATATTTTGTCAATTTTTGAACTTTGAATGCTTATAAAAATAAAACTGTGACTAAGGATTTTTAATATTTTTCATCTGCCTTTGAAAAAATAAACTAGGAGGCCTTCTATTAAATTTTCAAGCTTTTTTAACCAACAAATAAAATTTTAGAAAAAAAACTAAAAAAAAATGGAAAATGAAAATGTCCCTAAACAGTTCAAAATAAATCAAAATATTTTGAAAATGTTATCGTGTATAGATAATGCAAATATAAACAATCAGTGAAAATTTCATTTATCTGCGGTAATTTGTTTTAAAGTTACACCAAAAACAAAATTTAATTTTGTGAAAAATCGATTTTGTGTATAAATTCTCGTTTTTCCTTAATTTTTCTTTTGTTTTTCTTGGCGCTTTTGAAAATTACTGGGAATTTTAAATTTTGACCTCCCCAATACACCAACGATATTCACTTTCCAATCGAACAAGATATTGAAGTTGAAAATCAGAATTGAGTCAATTAACTCAACTAATTTTTAAATAACAAAATAATTTGTAAATTTTCGTGGCATTGAGAATTTCCAAGAAATTTGAACTTATAAAGATTATACGCACCTTTTTTATTATTATTGTTTTCTTTATCATATACTTAAATTAAAATAAATTGAAAATTAAAAAACTAAAATTTTTAAAATATTTATAAAATGCACAATATTAATCAAAATATTTCAAAAATTATGTAATGAAGTCTAGTAAATACAAATATGATTATATGAATATTCAGTAAAATGTTAAAGTTTTAAAGACCTTTTATTTTTGAATTACAACAATATTAGGTGTACAATTGATTTGTAGATTTTTGTCGAATTCCGGTTTTGAGTAAAAATGCCAGGTTTTAGGGTTCCGTACGGTAAAACGGAATCCCTATTACTAAGGTTCCGCTGTCCGTCCGTCTGTCACCAGGCTGTACCTATCTCATGAACCATGCAAGTTAGAAAGTTGAAATTTTCACAGATTATGTATTTCTGTGGCTGCTATAACAACAAATACTAAAAATCCTAAAATATATAATATAAGCAGTATTGCCAACATGCTTAAAGATGATGGTACGGCCGTACGGGACCCTTCGTGACTCACACTTGGCCGGTTTTTTCCTAATTTTGTTTTTAGTTATCCCTGTTTGCTTTGAAAAGTACAAGCAATATATAATTATATGTCCATTTTAGACGTTACTTTAAATTAAACATTCATAGGGCATGTTATTGGTAAACATGAATCGACACAAAATGTGAAGCATACTGTTTAGTTTTATTTTATTATTGCCGAACCTTTGAACCAAACTATATTGACAAATACAAACAGGATCAGGGTGTGTTAAATAAAAAACAAACGAACAAATTAGATAAGATGAAAATAAAAGAATAACAAAATCGAATTGTTGAAGATGACAAGGTAAATGTGCAGTCGACATATTTTGTCTAACTTATTACTATTAATTATTTTTATCTCTCAGCCAATTTAACATCGCATGTTTTAAAATTAATCTTTTCGCGGCGGCGAAACGTCAAATCGGCCGTATGGCTACCTCCCGACGCTCTGACGGGAGAACTGCGGGCTGTGCGCAGGCGAGTTGGGGTGGGTGGCGTCGGTGGTCCCCCCCGCTGATTCCCCTCCACCCGCTCGTCTCGCTCACCCCGGACTCATGAAAGAATGGACACATACTTGTTCCACCGCACGTCAACACTTAAAACTTGTTGTCGCGTCGTGTGTGTGAACCCTCGAAACTGGTTCAATTGAATCCGTTTCGTCAACGTTCGCCGTCGCCTCGATCCGTCTCCACCAAAATTTTTTATTTTTTTTACCAAGTTTTTCCAAGTTTTTTATCTATCTAGACGGTTAGGTCAGTCACAAATTAAACCGATGGATCTGGTGATCAGGGTGGATATTGTGTTCAATTGAATTCATTAAGCCTACAATATTATTATAGTTTACAAAAAACGATTCTGAGCGAAGTCGGTCTGTCAGCCTTCTTTACTAATTACTAAGTACATTTTATGAAATCATTCTTATTAAAGTAGTTAATTTTACTCTTTAAGACATTATAGTATTACAGTAGGTTGAGTTCATTTTTGACGAAAAAACTGCATTCGAAAATGCCATTCGAATAGAATATATTAATTTACGCTCCCAAAAGAAGTTACCTACCAACTAGATCCAATTTTCTAACAGAAAATACGCTCCAAGTTGAAAATCTAAGGTTTTTTTTTACTATAATTTGTATACACTGACAAAAAAAAACACATGGGTATCATTTTAAAATCAATACATTTATTGCTCCGTTCGGAATCCAAAATATTATAGAATAATAAATTAAGATTTATTTGTCGATAAAAATAAAAATACGACTTACGGTTATAGTGTAATTTCAGCTTAACCTCAGGGTTTTATTATTTTTTTTATTAATTGTTATTTTAAATTTGGATGTAAATGGCACAAAATGGTTAAGCGCACACACAATTTTTTTTATACAATATGACATCACATTGTGAACTCGTATATTTTATATTGGGGTAATATACTAATATACAGACGCATACAAGGGGCCAGGGGGTTATGGGTATTGAAGCTCCCCCATTGGGTATTAGGTACTTAAATATTTCAAAGACTAGGTATCTTCATTTTCAGTTTATTAAATAAGTAAAGAAGTTGGTGGAGAAATAGGTATTAATGTATTATACTTGAAGCATATTTTATTATATTGCTTATTGACATTTATAGGAGTGATTCGTATTTTTTTTAATCTAGCCTTTCCCTTTTTAATTTTTAGTCCCGAGCCTGGTAACATCTACGTATTCTCTATTTCTCTATACCTATGCAAACACATTTTGTAGGTACATTTGTTACGTAATATTGCAGAGACTTGACTAAAAAACGATTGATACCCTTATAATATTATGTGATAGGTACATTACTAATATTTAATTACAAATGAAAATCGTAATTAAATCACTCATACTAGAACATTTTTTCGAAATGATTCAACTACATAATATTATTATCATAGGAAATCACATATTATTAACATTAATTAATTTAAAGTCTATATACCAACATAAAATCATTAGCGTTGTATTTGCCATTTGATATCCAGCAATATACATATTATTTAATAACGTACCTAAATGGATAGACATCTAATAAATTATTATTACAATGATGGTATAAACTATAAATTATAGAAAATTGAATGAAATTAATTTTATTTAAAATTAAAATATTTTAACTCAGCTAATATTATTTATGTAAAATTGTATATTGTGAACATAAGCCACAAAGCTTATAATATAGTATTTTTATGTTATTTTTATTCGTATGTATATTTTATTTGTATTTGTCTATGTTTATTAATTATTAGGTGTATTATAGTAATACAATTATGATTAGTTTTGCTTGAGTTATCTAAAAACTTAATTTCCTAAATTAAAAAAGTTTAAAAATTATGAATATATTAGGTATATTTTATTTTTTGCTTAAAATAAAAATAAAAATATTGATGATAAAGAAGTCATTTTTAAATTAACAAATAGGTAGGTATATAAATGTATGCGTGGCTTTAGACAATGATATATTATTAATTGTACTAGACATAGTACGTAACTAATAAGGATATAATACCTATATCAAACTATAATGACACAGAAAACAAAAATATTCATAGGCGTAGAATGGTGGGGGTTAAGGGGGCTATAGCCTCCCCCAGAAATTCTTGTGTAATAGTTTACTGTTTTATACTTCCATATGTGGGAACTGAAAACATTTTCTATTATTTATTTTGATATCCGAAGAATATTTTATTTGATAATTCAAATTTTAAATTATTAATTTATTTATACATTACAATATCATATCGACATTCGACATCAATAACAATAATAATATTTCGTTATATACCTATATAGTTCTATATCATAAATTAATAAATAATTATAATCATCGGAAGACTATATGACGTTATCGCCGGCCATCGATGTTTCTGGAAAAAATGTTTTTCGTGTTTACTGTTTAGGTTAAAAATAGACGCCGTTGATACAGCGTTGACGATACGAGAACGAGAGTATTCGTTTATCGTTAATGGTAAATCCGCCAAATTTGTAAACACTAAACGGTATAATGGCATAACTATTAACTAGGTACAGTCTACACTCTACACTCTATACTATATACGCTGATTATTTTATGGCAAAATAAGTTTTCACTTTTCACCGTGTTCTCATCTCACGTTCAGTTTTTTTTGTTAAAGTGCATTTAAACATCGAATATTTTTTTTTAAATATCCGCATTTTTTATCGATGTTTAGTATATTTAATAAAGTAAAAACCACGATTAATAACCCACCTGTTAAAAATCCCATTCAGTCCACTAGTGATCTTGATAAACATGCTGATGAAGGATATGGAGAAGACAATCTAAGTTTTATTAGCGTTGACAGCTCAGTGGAAGTATCCAGTCGAGAAAAACTAATTGTATCCACTTGTATAGACTCAAGTGATGTAAAAACTTTAAAATTAGATCTTGGAATTTTAGACTCTGGACCAAAACAACCGATTTTAAAAGTAAATATTATATTATAGTTTTTATTAATCATACGATAATACAAGATATTAATGATATTATACTTTTTAATTGTGTTATCTAAAATGTTAAATTAATTGTCTGAAAAATATAAAAATTATTCATCGAACATATTATAGTTTCTATAATTTAGTATTACGTTTAAAAAATTAATTAGTAAATTAATGCAAATTGAATTACATAAATGTAATAACTATAAGGTATAGGTACTTAATTAATAAACTACCTACTCAGTTTTCACATTTTTTTTTTTTTCACAATTACTATTTTTCAGAACTATCCAAAAACTCTTTCAAAAACTCGGTCATTTTCAGACGGCTATTTTAATCAGTATTCATGGTTAGAGTATAGCATTAAAATGTATGCCGTGTTTTCTTTTTGTTGCCGAATTTTCAATACAATAATATTTATATAGCTGATAATACTTTTACAAAAACAGGATTCAGAAATTGGAAAAAAGTAATATTGTATTTTTTTATTGCACTCTCTTGTAACTTAAGTAACACAATATTAATTTTTATTTCATACATTTTTATTTCTCATGTTTAGCTAAGTGGTAATGATTCCAAGTTAATGAGTCATGAAAAATCAAAATGTCATTTAAAATGCATGGCAAGTTGGTCTGGATATTTAAGTGCGAAATCTATTGGTAGTGTAATAACACAAGTTTTAGCACATAATAAAAAAGAAATTATAGAAAACCAAAACTATGTTAAACAAATGATTGATATTGTTTTATACCTGACACATCAAGGGATTTCATTTAGAGGCCACAATGAAACAAAAGATTCTTTAAACCAAGGTATAATAATGTACATAACATAAGTATGGAATGTGGTATTTTATTTCTGACTATCTGTTTATTATTATTTTGTTACTACTGCTATTATAAAAGTTTTATTTAATAATTTGTTTTATTCAATATTAGGTAATTTTAAAGAAAACTGCCAGTTAATGGCTAAGCATGATATACAATTTAAAATTAAACAAGAGAGTAAGTTTAATTTTACAAGTCCTGACATTCAAAATGAGTTGATAAATGTTTGCAGTGATGTTTTAAAAACTAATATTATTTCTCAAATAAAATCAGTTGGCTTTTTTGCTATTATGGTTGACGATGCCAGGTAAATGACACTACTTGTTCATATATTATTAAATCATGTATTATACTAATACCATTTTTTAATTTTTTAACTTAACTTTTTAGTTTTTATCATATAATTTTAAGGTGTCATAAAGTAGAATATATGTCTATATGTGTACGTTATGTAAAAGATTTAGAAGTCTATGAAAGGTTCCTTGGTTTTATGAATGTGTCTGAAAAACAAGATGCACAGACACTTGTTAATACTATTTTTCAATTTCTTGAGCAATCAAATTTGGGAAATATACCAATATTTGCACAGTCCTACGATGGAGCGAGTGTTATGAGTGGTAAAAGAAATGGTGTCCAGAGTAAACTTCTTGAACGATACCCATGAGCTATTTATACGTATTGCATGGTGCATAGAATAAATTTAGTTGTAGAAGACATGTGCAAGAATGTTGAGGTAATTTTGTTGAAATGTATAAGATATAAATTAATTATTTCCTCTAAAATTCTTTGTTTTGTTTTTAGGATGCAAAAACTTTTTTTAACAGTCTGGAAGCTTTATACATATACCACCTACAAATAAAAACTAAAAGATATACAATCAAAAATGAACATTAAAGCATCTTCTATTACTCGAATTTCTGATACTCTCTAGGTTTACAGGTAAAAAAAACTGTAAAGCTAATAGTTAAAGATAATTTTGAAGTGATACTTGAGGTTTTGAGAGAAAAAATTGATGCTAACAGTAATCTAGATGTAGCACAAGCAATAGGTATATGATCTGTTTGATATTTTATTGTAATTTTGTATGAATTAATTATAAAATGTTATTAACATTTTATTTTATTTTTAATTAAAAAGGAATTTAAGCTATGATAAAAAAAGGACATTTTATACTATTTTTAATTGTACCTACTTGAAGATATTTTAACAAAAATCAATATTCATAGTAACCTAATGCAAAAGAAAAAATCAACTGGGAAAATCAGTAAATTTAATCAATAGCATTATAAAAACATTTGAAAATGACCGTTGCTCAGAAAAATTTAAAACTGTGTGGACAGAAGTTATAGCATTGGCTAAAGAGTTCAACATTTCATTAGAAATGTCAGCTAAAGGTTATTTAAAAATATTTATAAATTATATTTTATTTTAGAATGAACAGATAGTTAGATAGAATAGAGAATTTAGGTTGAAGTATTTTATGTTATAATATATCTTTATATATTTAATTTGATACTTCACAGGTTCCAAACGTAAAAGAAAAGAAACAACACATTTACAAAACTATTATGTTAGTAATACTACTGGTGCTGAATGTTCTTATGTTAATGTAGATGAACCTGATGAACTCAATGAAGGAATGAATGATGAAGATACCCAGTTTGAATACTGGAAAATAAATGGTTATTTTAGGATACTTGACTGTGTTTTATCAGGTTTGAGAAGCAGATTTTCAACAGAAAGCTTGAAAATTGGACATAGTATTGATAACTTTATGAAGTTAAGATATGATGAAAGTTTCATTTTATTGAACATTACAAGGTTAGTAAAATACAAGAAAATATATTATATTAATGTTAATATAAGGTTTTTGTTTTTAGAATGCTTTATGTATTGATAAAGACCAACTTAAAGCTGAAATGCCAATTATGAAGAACTGTATTGATAAAGATGATTTTGACGTAGATGCTATTGTATTAGAAATCAACAAAAAATTTTTCCAAATTTATATAAGCTTTTAAAAGTAGCACTAACAATTCCAGTAAGTTCTGCTTCTTGTGAAAGATCATTTTTAGTAATGCGGTGAGTAAAAACATGGCTACGAAATTCTATGGCTAACGATAGATTTTCAAATCTATCGTTACCTCATATTGAATGGGACTTAGCTAATAATATTACATCTGAAGAGGTTCTTAATATATTTTCCCAAAAAAGCAGGCGTTTAAACCTTTTAATATAGTAATCATTTCATATTTAAAATGTTTTTTTTTTTAATATTTAATTCAAATACAAAATATGTATTTGATAATAATATGATGTATGGTATATTATTTATTTATATTTTCCTTAATAATGTGCTACTTTAGTCCTTTTTATATTTTTCCATAGTTATGTTTGTAGAATATAATATGTTCTGTACCTGAATCATTATAGCCCTTATACAAAGTAATTCGCAAGCAGTTGCGGCAGCAACCCATGTCGATACCACAATAAAAAAGGCTATAGCCCCCCCCCCCCCCCCCAAAAAAAAAAAAAACATCACGCTACGAATATGAGTATATTGGTTTTAGAAATATTAACTTATCTACGACAACTGTTTCAGACTTTTAGTGTCATAAAAACTAATACAAAATAACTGCATTATATAATACTAGTTAATTATTTAGTAGTTACCTACATATAGAACTTATAAATTAGTTTTTCATAAGTTTTCAGTTTCGAAATTAAAATATCAAAATTTAAAAATAACAAATAAAAAGAACAGTAATATCTAACACGTTTTTTAAATTTTTCAAGAAATCTAAAATTGACTAAATGTTAAAAATTTAATTGCATCTTTAATATCAATGATCATCTTAAATCCACATAAATATTCCCTTTACTATGTTTAATCAAGTTCAACAAAATAACCACTATTGATTTTATGTATACATAAAAAAAAGACCGTTTTACTGTCGTAATATATTGTTCAGGTTTTTTTTTAATGCAATTTGCATTTTTTTTGAAAAGTACCTCTAAAATTCTCTGCCATCTGTGCACAGTTTCCAATTGATTGATAGGGCTACATACAACTTTGGGAGTGCTCTTCAACCAAAAAAGTGGTCTCATATGTAAGTGAAACCACGAAGAAAAATACGAGTAAAATTATAGGTAGGTATACGAACAATAATCATTTCTCGTCATGCCTTGACTTAGACACCTAAATTGTGTTAATATGTAATGTATTTTCATCTTCTCAAATTTTTTATTAAATTTTAAAAGTTTTGTGTTGTTTATTTTACGGATACAATATTGTTTCAAATACTAAACACAGTATTTTTTTTTCAATATGAGTAGCTGTGATAACTATACCGACGTTGATGTGGGTATATATATAATATATAAATTCACCACGATATTTTTAAGGTAATTGGTTTTGCGCTTAAAAAAAACCTTCAAAGAGATTATTTGCATTTAAATAATTCACACACTTTTATCGACTGTTTCTTAGTATTTATTTTCACTATAAGTTCTTTGAAACAGTTCATTTTACGTGAGTCTTAAGCACCATCAAGTGAAAAAAACTTTATTGCACTTTGTTTTATTGCTCAGTTTAGCATTTCAAAGAATCAAGGTGTACATTACAGTAGATAACTTTTATATTTTATAATTAAAAGGTATAATTCACATTTTTGTAGAATAAGAACGATTTTCATTTTCATTTCTTCAACTTTGCAGTCAACTTTATCTTGAGCTAATAGTAACCGCGATCTTATTTAACAACTTATTACAAATAAGAATAAATAAATGACTTATTTTAGCTTGTTGGTTAGACCTCCATAATTTTTTTTAATTTCAGATTTCTTTACTTTGAAAAAACATTATTTATTCATTTTTGTTATTTTTGGTATGTACATTACTTTTATCTTTTGTATAATACTATACGTTTCGTAATAAACTACTAAATACTTTCAATTATATTTAAATATTATTATGATGTTATTTCTTATCAAAGGAATAAGAATGGCCATCTTGCCGATCTCTATTGCCCATATACCGGCTAAATATGTACATTGTGTTTATATTTTGTTTTATTGTTGCTTATTAAAAACAAATTTTCGTTATGAGTGATTAATTCTAATGATGCAAATGCCGCTGGTTCACTGTACTTATCGTTATACACTGACGTCGCTCTTTAATCTTCGTTTTAGATTCCCCAAAATCGCTGGTTTAAACATAGATTAGGCGCCGAACTGCTATTGAAATAATATCCCTTAATGAGGCATAATAATATGGTAATGTAATTCAGCCACAATAAATTGAATGGCCCAGAATGTATATTAGGTATAAGACCGAACACTGTATATTATATTAAATTATTATACCCTATGAGTTACAAACTTCGTAGACGCTTATACATTTTATTTTAGTAACATAAATATATTACAATTTGCCCAATATAATATACTATAATGTAAAATTGACTTACATTTTTTTCTCGAATTTTACAGAAAAAAATGTTCGTTAACTTCCAGAAGATGTGGTACATTTTTATACATTCGGTGACGTAGCTGTATGTACTAACACAAGAACACCTCTCCTGTATCATAAATCTATTAGACTATAACTATTCATCTACTCAATTTTGTAGCTATAAAATAGAAAATTTTTAAAAATCTTTAACTGCAAAATAATTTGTGCATTTTCAAAATGATAAATTTTGTCGAAATTTGAACTCTAAATGTTTATAAAAAAAACCTTGCCTATGTATTTTTAATATTTTTAAACTAATAATGTAATGATGTGTGAGGCGCCTTGTATTAAATGTTTAAGCACTTTAACGAAACGAATAAAACTGTATTTACATTTAGAGAAAAAAAAACCTAAAAAATGTAAAAGTCTGAAAACACTAGTATACTCAAGTAACTCAAGTATAGAAAATGATAAAATAAACATATGATGTAAATTTCAAGTATCTATGGTTATTCCGTATTCGTCAAAATAATAAAATCGCTCCAAGAGAAATCAAGTGAATATCATAATATCTTGTAAAACATTGAACTTCAGAAGCTTATAAAAAATTTTTGTGGATTTACTCTCAACTTTTTTTTTAATTTCCAATAACAACAACTTACTAGGAACCACCTAACCTTTTTTTTATATATAATATTACAAGTACGAACAAAACATAATAATAAAAGTCATGTGTAGCGTGAATATCGGTTTGTCAGTGGAACGATTAATAATGAATATTGATTATGCCTATTGATACCTAAAATACATAGATAATTCAGTCTGATATAAAAATTAGAAATTACAAAATATTACCGTTTTGAAAATACCTATATAATATAATATATAATTTAAATTTCTAAAATAAAATAATACTTATAATCCATAGATGAAACTTCATTTTTTATATCAACCTTTCTATGCTGTTACCTATATGTTAAGAATATTAGATGATTGATATTTGAGAGGTACCTCTGTATATTTTTAACAAAAATTTACTGGTAATGGAAAAAATTGGTTAATTTACCTTACAGGTAAACAAGTTACCTTACATGTTTAATTACATCTCTGTATACTAATATATACTGTCATATTAATATAATGCCATAGGTATAGTTTTATACAAAACCATACGTAAACGTAAGGGTCACATAATATACTTGATAGATGATATTATAGCACAACACATGATGCCACGACTACGACAATGGCTATAGTGTTGTCATTTTAATTCAATATAGCCTATAGGTGGTTCGACGGTGCCAACTGTTCAACACTATTCTCGTTTACACGAAAACTAAACACTATCATCTTACACTAATGAAATACTAGCTGCACTGTCATCGTTCTAATTAATACTATCCATTACATTTAACCCACCCAAAGTGTTGCATGTTGATTGTTTGGTGTACGCGCACGCATTACCTACATGTTCAGGGTACGCTTTTGATTTATTTACGACTCAGAAATTATAATATTTCTGCGTCCGCGCCTACAGCGGTTGTACGTCAAGTCAGAAAAATAATGATTGCGTCAAAAATATTGTGCGTATACTGCAAATATTAGGTAGGTAGTAGGCACATAATACATCCAGGGGCGTACTCAAGGGGATGGTTCGTGGGGTTTGAACCCCTCCCATGACCTTACTAACCGATGCACTTTTGTGCGTTCTTGTTTATACATAATATAATTCACAGGAGCAATTTTCTAAAAAAAATTTTTAAGAAGGGAAAAAATAAACAAATATATTTATTTTCAATTTTATATCAACATGCATTATACAACGATTACAAGCATTATCTGTTAAGAACTGTATTATGATAACCAGATAAAATTTAAATCAAACATACAAGAGGTATTGATAAGTTGTCGTCACTCTGGACCCCTATACGTATACACTCTTGATTGAAAATATTACCACAGTTCTATAGTCACCAGAGCGCGCTTCCTGTCCTACGAAGGCCTGTCTTAAAACTTCAGAATTAAAATGCTAATATTTTTTAAAATTGAAGTCAGTATTTACAAAAACATTGAATCATAAAAAGTTTTTTTTTTTTTAATTGAGTTGGCATAATAAATTTGGAGCCTGTAATTATACATTACATTTGCATTTTATTCATTGGCAATATTTTTATCGAGTAGACATCAATTAGAAAAAAATATTATGTATAATTTAGTCACTTCTTTGGATATTTGCATCCTTCTTAAAATCTTTAAATTAAATTATAACTATTATGATTCTACTCCTAATTCTAATAGTAGTCTGGTAGAGTGGAGTATTATTTTCTAGTGCTCATAAAAAACTAAAAACATGTTTAAAATATTTTGCATATTTTATTTTATGATTAGGTATATTATTTATATTATAATATTATTCAATAATAGTTATCTTATAAACTTCAAACTAATTTTGAAAAATTGTTTAGTTTTTTTGGTGTTTTCTTGTTTTTAGCACCTTGCTCATTTTTTTCTTTTGTAAGTGAATATCATTCTTGTTTTGACATAATGCGTTATGATATATTTGGTTAATATTTGACTGTGTATTGAGCAACCAACCTTTGTCAAAAAATTTGTTTATATATTTCTTCAATAAATATAATTTATGTTAGAAAAATAAACAGTGAAAAATGTATATGTAGTTTTCAAATTGAAATGCAACATTAAAAACATGATCTTTTACCGGGACAGCTAGTTATATTTATTATATTTAGATATTTTACACTATAATCTAGTACAGTATTTCTCAATTTTTTTTGTCGTGAGGCTCCTTAAATTTAATGTAAAACTGTCAAGATTCCCTTAATCAAAATTATTATTTGTTTTTTCTAAATTAGGTATATACTAAAATTACTTGTACTATTTCACACAGATTAATTATTAAAATGTATAGTAATTTAATATACTTTTGAAAAATATTAATGATAGTATTGAAATTTAAGTATTTATTCTTTTTCCATAAACGCTTAAAGTCAAAAAATAAAAATAAAAATAAAATAACAACATTTTTTACTAGTGTGCCTGGAAGTTCTAAGTACATTGAACCCTACAATAATCTTAAAAGAAAACATGAACACGTTAATTAATCGGAATCGGAATATTGTTCTTTAAATAAACATTTTTCATTTTTGAAATTTATTTTCTGTAGAGTACATTACCATGTTTATATTTAATATTTTTAAAAAGGAGGTGACAAGGTCCCCGTGATAAAAAACAAAATGTTCAACCCCCCCCATTGAAAATTCCTGAGTACGCCCCTGAATACATCGTTGCAATTATTTATTAGTCTTCACTGTAGCTAAAATTCGATTTTTGACAATACGCTTAGTATACAGTTGAACGCTGATCTCGCCGTGCCATTCGTAAATACTGACACAACGGTCTATGCGAAAACATCGATAGTTTATTATTCATCGTAAGTTACAACTACTCTTCTGAATTGTATAAGTTCTGCAGCCATTCGGGGATAATATTTTATTTTCGTATATATTATATTATGACTGCAATTTTATTTTTAAAATTATTGAGTTGGCGTCGAACAGAGATGGCTCTCAGTGACTTACTAACAACAGGGATTAAAATATAAATTCAGACAAAAGGTGTGAGTATGAAACGCACGCGATTCGCGTTCATGTGTGTTGATGGTAGTTGGTACATAAAGGTTACAGAGTATACGAATCGCATACAGTCGCTGTACCTATACCGTTACCTCGGTAAGGTATTTAATTTTGTTTGTTTGCAGATTTCAGTCTTGTCAGTTCTCATATTATGATTGTAATAATATTACAGAGTTGAAATATTATAGCTCCATCTTCAGACTGTCTTTTCATCAAACTGTATAATATTAATTAAATTTATTAATAAGATATTATTAGTAAACCGAACTTCAACTAATCCATGGTTAACGATCGTTAGCGACGAGATGTGATGCACTATGCTTCTAGGGAGATTTAAAAAGTTTTTGTACAAGTACATCAATAGATATTATAATATAATAATAATGGTAGTGTACCTACCATAATTGTGAAGATTAAGCAGAATGTTTATTTAAAAATAAATATATATATTATATGTACAACCACAGATAATTAACTACACGAATTATATTATCTACATAAGTAAAGATCTAACATGGGAATTTTCATAAAAAAAAGTAAAGATTTTAGTATCATTGTTTTCCATCACAGTGTAATCTGAAGAGGCGATGATGGATTGATTTTCATCGAATAAATAAAGGTTTATGTACCTAAGTATTTGATGTCATGATATAAGTTGTTGGTAAGGAAAAATATTTAAAAAAAAACTCGTTAACCAATGAACTCAATGGAGTAAAGAGGCATTATATTATACATAAAGAATACGTCGTTATATGCAACGCAATGACACACTACAACACTATTTTTCTCTTTTTACTACCCATCTAAACTACCAAAGTACTATTTTTAGCCCTGAAAGATAAAAGATAATCCAAATCATTGAATTGTCTAGTCTCATTTCTCCGTCTGGGAAATACTGTTCAAAATTCCAAGTATTTCTTTGGAAATGTGATTCAAAAGACATACAGAAGAGTAGACATTTACTGTGTAGATTGGAAGCCACTCATACTTTTGTTTCGTACAAATATGGACGTATAAGGATGTGCAACGAAAATGGATTCTTTTATATTATCTTTTTACATTAAAAATCGTCATATTACCATACTATGAGTTGTAAATTATTAAAAACTTTGTTTTAGATTCAAAGTAAAACTAAAGAACCCATTAGTCTTACAACTAGGTATGTAATATTTATAATGGTAATTTTTGAGTTTATTTTTTTTTACAGCTTATTCAGTTACGGAAACTAGATAAATTAATAGTAAATCATTCAAGTAAAATCAAGGATATGAAATATATAAATACTTTTGGTAATTATTAATTATTATTACCAAAAGTATTTATTTAGTACGCTGAACTCTGTTCGGATATTATTTTAATTTTCCGGATTTATAAAATATTATTTTACAATGAATACACGAACACTTGTTGAGTATAAGGCGGAAATGGTAAGCTATCGGAAAAGAAGTTGGCAATTTATTCCTCTGGTACCACTGAGATTCCGGTTGTACAAGTTTAAAACAATATGTCAAGACCCACGAGTTTGGAGAAATATATTTGGTTTTGTAAATAAATATGCTTGTACACTAACTTAGTCAATTCAATTTGGCATTAAGTTCTTAAGAAGTAATTTTATTGTTTTTTTTTTATATTTAATTTTAATATATTATGGTATAATTTCTACTTTGATGCACTCGTACTCGTACATCATTAAATTAACATAATTCATCATTCGTGGGTCTAGAATGAAAAGGTTCTAAATCACATTTTTTCCAAACGTCACTTTTTAACTAAAATGGTTTTAGAATACAAAGGCGCATCTTTTAAGCTAACATTTATGAATATACGATCATTATTGACAATTTTTTTAAAAGTAAAAGGTTCTAAATCGCCAAAAATTAAATTATAAACACAATTTAATCAAATTAAAAACGCTCGGTTAATGGAACCAAATTATTAACAAAACGTTTTTATGAAAAGGTTCTAATTAAATTAATCACTACCAATAATTATTACATTTATCCATATTAAACAGAATTTTAAGATCTAGATACAGATTTTGATGTTTCATAATTATTACATTGTTTGAAGATTGGTAGCAATGAGAAAGCATTATTCTGAAAAGGATTCTGCAGCTAACAATAATTAAAAGGTGCTCTGTTGTAGAGTAGGTTACAAGTGAGTCACTGTATAATGGATGGTATTAAATTTGAATTCAATGATATAATATCCATGTATAAGAAAACGATTCTGAGTGGAGACGGTATGTCAGTCTAGGTTTAAGACATATTATATACATATCTATGGTATTAAAAAAAAAATGACCTATAATAGGTACCTATAATAAATTCCAAATTAATCATATCACAATATCCATTCGATACTTATAAGTTATAACGCGTTATACATCAACAACAAACCGTGATACTATCATAGATATATAATAGTACACTTTAGAAGTTTCAAGTACCATCCACGAATAATATTATACAATCACAATACAATAACTAAAATAGTTATTTTAGGTTTTTTAATATGTAATTTCGTCCAAATTTGAACTTAAATTGACTATAAAAATAAACATTCCTTCTGTATTTTTCAGATTTTTTGGTAACAGAATTAACTACTTACATGGAATCTTGTTTTAAATTTTCAATCCTTAGATATTAATGTTGAACATTTTATAAATTTTTAACTACAAAATAATTATTCAATTTTAAATTTGATAAATGTTGTCAAAATTCGATCTTTAAATGCTTATAAAAAAAATTGTGCCTATGTATTTTTAATATTTTTCAACTGATATTGTAACAATATTTTAGGAGCCTTGTATTAAATGTTTACCCTTTTTGGCCCAACAGATAAAACTTTATTGGTATTTATAGAAAAAAAAACTAAAAAAATTGAAAACTGAAAATGTCCGTAAGCAGCTCAAAAAGAGTCAAAATATTTTCAAAATGTATGGTGTATAGGAAATGCTAATATTAACATTCAGTGAAATTTTCATGTATCTACAGTTATTCGTTTTTGAATTACAACAAAATAAGGAAATCGCTATATGAGATTTAATTCTACTTTCTTATGGACATTTTTTTTTTTGATAAAGGTAGATAATCTTATAAGGAATCTTGTTTTACATTTTAAAATCTTAGATTTCAAAAGAAAAATTTTTACAAATTCTTAACTCAAAATATTTTGCTAATTTTCGTGATTTTTCCATATGATTCCATGATTTTTGAACTTTAAATGCTTATAAAATCCCCAATGCACCAACGATATTCACTTTCCCATCGAAAAATATACTGAAGTTGAAAATCGAAGCATTATTTCGACTACTTATCGTGTACACAAACACAAAAATAAATAAAAAAATAAAAGAAAAACACACTTCATTGTAAAATCAATACATTCATCGTTCCACTCAGAAACTAAAAATAAAAAAACACACATCATTGTAAAATCAATACATTCATCGTGTCACTCAGAATCTAAAATAATAAATAGGAATGAAAAAGTTCTAATTAAATGTATATATTTTTTATTTTAGGATGAAAAGGTTCTAAATATTCTAATATTGTAGAACCTTTTCATACTAAAAATTTTATAATTTGTATTTTATTAATTTGTATATCAACCAATACAGCAAATTGTTATTGTAATGTTGTGAATTAAACTATACAAGTTTCTACATGCCTTAGAACTTTAATTTTCAAACAATGTTATTCAAGGAGTAAAATATATGAACTCAAAAATTAAAATTGCTCTCCTGGACAATTTCATAAAAACGATTTAGAACCTTTTCATTCTAGACCCACGCATAATTAATATTAATATCTACATAATACATATTATATATTAAATCCTATGCCAACTGCCATCATTTTATTAGTTTTTAATTTTAATCATCGAACACAGTGGCGTAGCCAGGAATTTTTTATGGGGGGGGGGCTAAGTATACAAATACAATGTGTTTTTTATTTACGCTTTTAATTTTTTTATTAATCTTGATAAAATTCTAAGGTCAACATCGGTCAATGGGGGGGGGGGGCTATAGCCCCCTTAGCCACCCCCCTGGCTACGCCACTGATCGAACAATATTATTAAATATAAATTAACATGATTTATGGTTGTTGGTATTATTTTACATTTTCCTTTAACACAAAACACGATCTCATAAGTCTCCTTGTACGTATGATGCAGTTGACTACTTTGCTTCTATACATTTTTTTTGTTAATGTATGCAACAATAATTCAACATTTACGATGCAAACATTTAAAGAAAATATTATAGCTAGCGTGTATACTGAATAGTGAAACCAATCAGTTTAAATAATACATACATTGGGTTAGTTTATTTATTAATTTACTATACGTCCTATATACGGCTATACCTGTATATACCTACCAAATAATAATATTATATATGTAAGACTATTGTAAGTACATATACTGACTATAGATATTTGATATTTATATTTGTATAGTAGGTAGTTAGGTACTATGTATAATATTATTGTATTAAAATGCATTTCTATAGTTGTTTTGTTTTTATCATGATTTCGTGGTTTTAATAATTTATTGTTTTTTTGGAAAAATAAAAAATAAAGTAACAGTGTACCATTTTGATATGTTTAAGTTCCAAAATCATAAATCTAAGACTTTAAATATTTTCTATAATAGTATGCTTTATCCTGCATTAATAATAGTATATTCAAACTGAAATTATGGGTTAAACATTTAAATATTAATGTTAGGTCGAATATTCGATATGAATATTAGGTAGGTAGTTAAAATTAATAAACAGTTTCGTCATTGGCATAGTATTACGTGTAAGGACTAAGGGCTTAAATCAACTTTGATATACATAACACTAATCACTGGGAATGGTTCATCACTATTCACTGGGAATGATTCAACACGCACGCTGTCTGTTTTAATTTTTAAACGATTGTATCTGTGTTTAAGAACAGTTGTAATTAATTTAAAACTTATCAAACTTTAATCACCAAAAATGCTCAAAGAACTTAGTTGTGTAAAACTTGGGATGTAATATTAATTAAATTCTGCGTATTGATTATCCAAATAGTGAAATACCTAACTGAAGAAAAGACGTGTATCTTTGGTGTCGGGTGTAAATGTATAGAACATGTTACCTGTATACGTATAGTTTGTACCATTATGACATATTGCACTTAAGCCGGGTTCACACTATACCGTGTTATGTGATTTCGTATTTTTATGTTTATTCCAAAATGCAATGTCAATGATATGAATATTGTACCTGGCGATAACATAATATTATTTTATTTTAGTTATCACTTTTCCGCACATAAATGTTGAATATATTAAACTATGCGGTACATCGTTTGGTAACTATGGTATATGTGATTATTTTACAAGTCAAGGTGTAGTGTACACGTATTTCTGTATTTGTTAATAATCATCATTCAAATTTAGTATATCGATTAATGCTTATTTAAATTTTTAATAATGATTCAACAATTTTATTCGTTAACACGTCGTGTTTGAAAAACGATCGGGGCTTCTTGGTACACTAATAAGTAATAACCGTTATGCTGAGCATTTATTTGTAGTAGGTACAGTTGCTTAAAGTTGAGTTGCTTATAAAGTGTACGCTAATAGATTAATTTACTTAAGGATTTCGTTTCTGTTTTAATATTATGCCGTTGAAAAATAATCTTTTTATTTTAAAAACTCAATTGTATTCGTGTTTGATAATTGGGTAATTGGGTGATAAATTTATTGAATCTTGAAAATTTAATGCGAACAATCAACTGCGATAAAAAAAAAAAAAAAAAAAATTATAATCATAATAATTGAATCAAACGTGTTACAAAGATCCGATAAAATTGTCGCTCGATTGCTCTTAATCGAATTTTCTTCGACGTGCTTCCTAAAATCTTGTACCTACTGTATATAATATTATACAGGTTATTGCATATTATAGACTAGGATCATCAGAAACAAAATGGCTGCCTAAATGAATACGAAAAATATCAATCTTTCTTATCATAAGAAATACGTTGACACATGACAAATAAGATAGGTATGTCAGCAATAGTCGTGATACGCATATTTTAATAAAAATGGCGTCCGGCTTTCGCCTATTATCAGAGTTTAAAGATATCACCATGACAAATCATAGATATTAAAGAAATTCTTAAATATTCTTTAATATCTATGTGACAAATAAGATAGTAGTGATAGTACTAGGTAACTTTAAAATGTAAATAATGATAATAATTTCTAGTGATAATAGGCGAAAGCCGGCGGCCATATTTGCGCGAACTCTGCAGTAAATTCGGATATTGCTGACATACCTATCTTATTTGTCATGCGTTGACATATAATTTAATAAATTCAAAATTCCACTTTTATATCCACGTATATACTTGATTATTATTGGCTCCCTTTCACAGATATATATAATAACTAGATACCCGACTCCATATACCACAACGTTATTAAATGATGATGCCCGACGCCATTTGTGACTATGGCAATGTTTACAAATTCTTATCATTTTTTAATCGTTTTGATATCATACATTGTGATACAAATATTTCATAACAATATTGAATATACTCATAATATAGTTATTTTTTCATAAACTTAATATTATTACAAGTATTCTTATACAGTTATACATAATTATACCATAATTGATGGATGAACCAGTTAAGTTCAACTCATTTTACATTGTACGATTTACTGTAAGCCTAAAAATATAAGTTTAAATCAAAGAATCAGTGAAGTGAATATGAATTAATGGACTTGACTGTAAGCTGCCTATTTCAAAATGTGGTTCAACTGATTTTGACCAGCGACTTCGCTCTTTATGATCATAGAGATATGTCATCAATCGTAGTTTATTTTGAACAGCTAGGAAGATCGAAAAAGAAGTACTGGATAGAGGCGAGGGAGAAGAAGCATAGTCTAAATTAAATGTAATGACAGTGAAAAATTTACATAATTAAACACAGGTAAATATAGGTGTATTAAATGTAATGAGTCAAATACCTATAATAATCGTCGAAAAAGGGTCAGTACCACAGTAGTCAGTAAGTTGGGCAACAGACTTGTTTGATATGAACTATTGTTATCATTGTAAACATTGCCATAGTTGTAAATGGCTGCCAGCGTCATTGATAAGAAGAAGTCGGGTATCTAGTTATTATATATATCTGTGCTCCCTTTACGCTGCCATTTTTGTTTTTATCATCAAATATTTGATATTTTGATTAAGAAGGGGTATAAATGACGGTAAAGCACGATTGAGCATCTTAGATCATATACTATGGATGGAGCCACTGCATATTATTTTGAAGCCGATATTAGCGACGAGTCACCGAATTAGGTGATCGATATGCGCATGCGCGAAACAACTCGTTTAATATTAATATTATAACTGTCCCCATCCCAGCCGAGTCACCGAATTAGGTGTTCGATATGCGCATGTGCAACGCAACCTCTCGCATATTTATCAGCTGGTGATTATAATATTAATATTAAACGAGTTGTTTCGCGCATGCGCATATCGATCACCTAATTCGGTGACTCGTCGCTAATATCGGCTTCAACTTTTTGTATTGCTATAATACGCAGTGGCTCCATCCATAGTATATGATCTAAGTTGAGCATATACCTTTTTAGCAACACGATTGAGCATAGAATATTTTATGCGATGTTGCCACATTCACGTGGTTGAAATTTTGTAATTTATTATTTTCACGTATTATTACACCAATTATTATGATACCAGACACGAGCCGTGGGCTGAGCCCAGATTTATCGACAATATTATAGATTAATAAATTAGTTCCGGAGCAATAAAGTTCTGACGTTTTAAACATTTAAAATTGGGGGAAAATATAAGATATTCAATTAAGATACAATTCCAAAATTATTATAGATATAATATCTGTGTTCGATCACCCATTCTTGACTTATAAACCATGCAGTATTATTTTTAATTCGTACCATATTTTGATTTTATTATTTTCATAACTATTATTATTATTATTGTTAAACAGATTTATGAAATGTGACTATAGTATATTGACTATGAAACCATGTTATTTTTTTGATATGTTATATTTTGAATTATTATAATTATTTAAATAAATATTTTTGTATAATATAGTTTTAAATGGAAAATTTCAACGTTGCAGAGTTTTTTGTGCTCAATCGTGTCTCAGCCATAAATGCAACTACAACCTTGTATATTTCAACTACGGACCGTACCTATAATTTTTTTCTAAAATTACAATCCAATCGATAATATCACGTTATCGCCGGACGACTATAAATAATAATAATAATCGTTGTATCTGATTTGTGTCAGCATCTTACGAAACGAGGTACCATATACCATGGTTCGGGTCGAGGCGACGAAGCGTCTATGCCAACATACCTACAGGCTGCAGCTATACTTACGTACTTGTCACGTGACAGGACGTGATTATATGATGTGATCGACGAGGTGGTCGGCAAGGACCGGATCGATCATCCTGCAGGCTGCTCTGTCTCGCACGATTTCGTCTGGAAGTCTACGTAAATGTGTCGTTCAATGTCGTCATCGTGTCCTACGCAGGACGTAAGTACCTATAACACTATATTATAATTTATCTCAAAAGTCTCACCTAGAAACCGGAAATCGATGCGGCTTGGCGGCGAGAATATCGATCGAGATCTATTTTCCAGGGCCTTGGCGCACGCTAGTCGACAATATAATAATAAAATATAATAATATTTTATATACACCCTCAACGTTCTCTGGGAGACATGCATCGTTCTCGTTGTGGATTTCATTATTATTGACGACATATACGTACATAATACACATTTTATATTTTATTATTATTATATATTATGTAGTATTATATGGTGGCGCAAATTTTCTAAAGCGTCCGTGAAAGCCGTATATTTCTTGTGTGTGAGTTTGGCACATGGATTTAGTCATCAAGTGTCAAATAATAATAATAAAAAAAATATATATACTATTTTCCTCAAGTCTATACGATAAAAGTGGGGTTCATAAATGCAATAGTTACTATAAAACTCGAGGCCAATAATTGAAGTAATGCCGACTAAATTGAGTCATTCACCTCTATATCCATTGCACTCTTTTTCTTTCTTTTTTCTTCTTATTCTTTTCTTCTTTTTTTCTACTCTTCCCTTCCCCCGAGCACCGATGGTTTTTACTGTCACTAAAACGCGACGCCAATTCTTTTTTCTCCAAATTGTATTTTTAATAGTTATATTACCTTTGGCGTTCCGCCGAGAACTTCGGTTGATTCTCCCTTTGATGTCAATTTAAAAGAAGGCTATATGATAGTTAACTTTAAATGAAATAATAACGGTAATTATTGTACTAAATGTTATTGTTATTTTACGGACATTTTTATAAAATAAATGATAAAACAAGAAAACGATATTAGTGTCCATCGATCCATCAACAGTAGTAATACGATGCATCTTTAACAGTTTATAATTATTTTATCATATATTATTAAAAATAGCTTTCGACGTAAACGCACGGTAGTAGGTATATATTCGCCGTGGTTATTCGGTTCGATATTACTTTTATTTTACTTGAGTTGCCGAAACGTAAGATGTACAGTTCACTATCAGGGGTAAATAAATCTTGTAGTTCGACAATATTAAATATAGAAATAATACTATACCAAATAACTTCAGAGATCGACGGCGTTGATGGTGCTGGTGTCTGTTTCTTATTCTGGTGGCGGAGATGGTGGAGGTGGTGTTAAGAAAGTCTACACGCAGCGTGAAACATATAACGCAGAAGATACGATACCGGAGCGCTAGTTCTCGTGTCCTCTGGAGGTTTATGCGTAGACCGCATTCGGGATGCATTTTATTTTTTCAGGGGGATGAGTGGCACGGCAGTCGGCCAGGGGTGACATACCCTTTGGATTTATGTGCTACCGACTACTAAACACATAAATCTGCTGTGCGATAAAACCGTAGTAGAGCCGTTCGAGAAGAGAGTGTACACGGTAAACGCTGCTGTAATTAAATGCTTTTTTGGTCACAATATTTATTCTGCCACTATACAACTGATAGCAGCCGCAGTGCTGTGAGGAAAAAGAACCCGTCTTCGTTTTTTTCACTCCCCACACATGAACTCTGCCAATCCCATTGCTATTTCGACGATCGCCAGAATTGGAAACCTATTCATTTGACACAAATGTGTTCATAAATAAGAAACGTTTAAACGACTGTCGGCGAGAAATAAATACTTTTATACTCGATGGGCACACGTGATAAAATTAATATGAATATCATCGACGTTCTACGAAAACAGACGAGTTAAAAACCCTATAATTATGTATTTGAATTTCAGTTTTATAAATATCTTAATCTAGTAAAATCAAAATGTTTTTGAATCAACTCCGTACGCGTAACTATATCTCCATTTAACTATAATATTATTCCTTAATGAAAGAAGATTGGTATGTAGTAGGATGAAATTGTATGGTATAATTATATTAATTTTCTAAAATACAGAAATCAGAATATTTTAATAATCATGAAAATTGTAACAATAAGTAATAACTATATTTGTTTAAATCAAATCATAAAAAACATTCAGACGGTCGGGAACGTTCTTGAAAATGACAAAATAAGGATGTGTACTTAAAAAAATAATTTAAATCTAAATAGTTCTTATGGTGTATTGTACTAATGTACTGATACTATACTCATTGTAATAACAATCTATTATTCTATAATTGGCTGTACCTTATACTATATAATGTATACATTAATAGGGACCTACGGCTTACGCATTATGCATATTATATAGCTGTATTATAATCTGAGCTAAATTAGGTACCTATGTTCTTCTCGGAATCGATATTCATGCCTTAGATCACGCGACGCTTAACCCTTATATTTTGCAGCGAACACTCAAATGCCGATAATTTAAGAACAACGAATAAATTACGGTCAAACAATGACGAACAATGACGAATATTATAAACACGGGCCGTGCGTAAAAGAAACATCGGTAGGTATATAACTATAATAATATTATGATTGTATACGATATACGCTTGTTTCACATAATATAATGTTATTATCATTACTGTTATTACTTTTGGGCTCAAAATTCGGTCGTACACCATTTCAGTCGCCAGCCGCGTTCAGCCGCTCGTTTTACTACCCTCTCTAATTCCGTCTACATTACCGTAAAACAGTATATATCGCGTGATGCGTCACAACAACTGTTCCCTGCCAGTTATTCGATACTGTGTCGTGCGAGCAACCCACCCCCCCCCCCAAAAAAAAAAACGACATGACATTATCGCCGTGCACTTAGATTCGATTTTTACGCGTAAAACGTTCGGTGTTTTTTTTTTGGTCTTCGGACGAATTTTCGATGACTTTAATGCATAGATAATTGATTCCCGTTGCTGCAGTTTGAAAATAAACAACAACGGGGAGGCATAAACTCCGAATGTCATAGTATAAAATTATTATCAATGATAATTTTTCAAAAACATATTTTAATATTAGAAAAAAATAATTTAAACGCTCCAGAAGTTTATGATGTAATGTTAAGTTTAAGATCTCAAATTTTAAATCGTAAAAATGATAATTTCTTTGGAATTGCAGTAACTACACGATTACCCAATCTTACTAGTAAAGAAAACGATGTATTTAAATCTGATGCTCTACATACTTACAAACGTGCATTAGAATACCTTGAAAAATTGTTTGATTATGAAAATTCTCCATTCAAAATGTTTTCGTGTTTGAAATTAAGTGAATTACCTAAATTAACAGATTTACTCAACCTAGCCAAATTAATTAAGGATCATATCAATGGAGATGAACTGTATGAAGAGCTTAATTTGATAAAGTTATTACCAAATGATATCCTAAATAACACAGAATTTACTAGTTCGGAAAAATGGGTAACATTTTTCCAATCATCTACTGCACAATTAAAAAATATTAAACAAATTGTACAGTATGTATTCTCGGTGCCGTGTAGCAATGCATTTGTTGAACGCGTTTTTAGCCACATGAATAGTTTGTGGACAGACGAGCGCAATCGATTAGGAATTGATACAGTTAAAGCCGAACTAGTCATAAGAAATAACATAACATTCAATTGTTCAGAATTTTTTGATCAAATACAAAATGAAAAACATTTATTAAACGCCGTGAAAAATGCCGCTAAATATAAATTTAAAAGTTTACAATAGTTTATTTATAATAGTTATTATATTAATTTATAAGTTTATAATTAAAGTTTACCATAATGTAATATTAATATTATTAAATTTTTCATTTCGTTTTAACGTATGCAATTAATTATATTATTCGTCAATTTATTATATTAATATTAAAAATTCACTGAAAATTATGACCTTTTTTTTTTTTGCACACTTGGGCCGATATTTTCTAAATCCAAAGTTGCAACCCTAATATCATAGCACACTGCAGTGATGTCTACTGCTTTTCCCGTTTACTGAAACGCGGGATAACGATAAACTCCCGTGGTATAGCTGGTTAGCAATCAGTGGTTACCCTGTATATTATTAATACTATTATATAGATAATAATATGAGGATGTTCGCATAATATATTTATAATATTATTTAGTTCAACGGGCGCAACATCAATCCAGCCACATCTGCCAAAGGGCCCATCATTCGTTATTATATTATTACTATATAGTATTATTAAACTATATTACATCAGCTGTGACGAGATCCATGTTTTGAAAATATCAGTGGGAGAAGTGCAGGTCCCGAATAAAAAATATAAAATTATATTTTTACATATTGTAATTAATTTTGGAATCGTAATATTACATTTTGTATGCTCGTGTAGAGCCAAAACAATTTTACGAATTCAACATAACGTAGTTTGTGATGTTTAAAACAAGATTGTTACATTTTTTCTTGAGATTGACGTTTGAAATTTGGTTTTTACTGTTCATTTTGGTACTTGACGTTGACGTATTTTAAATCTAGCAGGTATAATAACGGTCAAGAATAATAATGTGATAGTTTTAAAATGTATTCCAACTCCGTTAGACAGTAGAAATACACATTTAAATTGACATTTTGTCGGGAAATAAACTGAATTAAATATGGGAAAAACTTTATTTTGAACCTATCGTAATATACCTATAGTTATTTATTTGCGAGAAAAATAAAAAGTTAATAACAAGAACCATATTCGTATAATAAAGAGCGTTTATACGATGTTGAAAACGAGGATGAAAATGTTCGTAAAAATATGGTATTCGTACTATCATTCAATTTCATTATAAAACTGTACTTGGTATATCTGCAAGGGTCGGCCATTTATGAAATAACAAGGTCTGACTAGAAACAACTCGCAATATGAATGCTTTTATTATTACACTTATATACAAATTCTTGTCACGAAACTTATTCTATTCGAGAGTAATTTTTGTAATTTATTTAAAAAATAAAAACATACGCATAATATAATATATACACACCTATAAAAAATGTCCAGTCATAAACTTTTTATCATTATCATATTATAGATGTTGTTTTATATTCCCCAATGTTATTTACCGGGAACGGAAGCGGTAGTTCCTCATTATTGAACTGCGAAATTTGACGTTTTTCACGTGCAACTGGGGAATAAATCATATCTAACCACGACTAAAAAAGGGAGATTGCCACCATTTTGTTTTTATTATAATTTACATTCGTTTTTGAAATATTGTTGTATAATAAAGTAATAGCTGTCAATACACACAACATATTATTATGTATTGTATAGTGTGTTTTTATCATGAAGTTATATACTAATGTAAACAAATATGTTCAATACAGTACCTATAATTCAGATATAGGTAATATTATTGTTGTTATAACAAATTATAAATTTTAATTAAGAGCTAATTGGATTTTTGTAGGGTGAAAAAATTTACAGTTCATATTTTCAAAAAGAAATTGTTGATTTAAAAGAATTGGGTTACGTGAATTGCGTCACATTTTCTTAAAAACTAGGTGAAATGCATATCCGTTGTATTTTATACAAAGAACAAATTTCTGTTTGCCCTGAATGCTATGTGTTTTGTATTGGTTTGTGAAACGCATTGTTATTCTATTATATTATTGTGCCTGTGATATATTTTCAAAGGTGTTCTTTTACAAAAGTGTTCGTAAGATCATCTCAGAAAAACTTTGAACTGTAACAATCGTGTGGAAGCTTTTTTTCTCACTTATTGGCTCGCGAGTTACTAACTTCTTTTACGATCATGCACATAAACTATGGTCAAAACACCACTTTCTACTAGGAACACGACGTGTCGTTTTGATTCAAGGGCTGGATGGTATATTAAGAGAGATTTAATACAAAATAAACGCTCAAATTGGATTGTCGAGCGCTAGAAAAAAATAAAGAAAAAATAAGAGTAGTTACAAGACAAAAATAATCGTTTTCCCGGTTACAGTTTTATAATAGGTTACTGTCGACCACGATGTCAACAATATTCTTCTTTGGCCGAGTAAACGGGTAAAACTCTTTTTAGACTCTTTTGTCAATAGTGTGTCATCGCCGACCGGCCGTTACGGGCTGAGTAAAATGTTTACAACGCAATATTGTAAAGCAAATTCTGCGTTTGACATTTAACACTCAATATTTTGGTTTAAGCTACTGACGGAGGTATTGGAACAAATAACTGGATTTATATTAATATATTATTATTGCGAGATAATTAGAAACTATTTCTGTTACGGAAATATTTCCGTTATTTTCAAATAACTCATCATACTCAAATATTAGTACATTACACTAACTTAACGAACGTTTGTGTAAATATGTTAATTTAATTATTTGAAATAAAATGTATTTTTAAGAGAATATTATGCCTATGATCACGAGATCTGTAAGTTAAAATTATAATTGTGAATATATATTAAGGTCAGGAATATATTATTATATTATTTTTAAATTAATATTTTTTATGAATAATACATTTTTATTTTATGGTTGTACGTGGTGAATTTAAATCATCTGACCACGCCTAGTTAAATAATATGCAAATCATAAAACAGAATACTCTATAAACAAACAAAACCATACAATACGTTGATAAAGTAGGTAGGTACCTAACGAAATATAATCCCGAATATGATATAGTGTTATTTATAAGGAATATCCATGTCACATATTTTATAAGCAACGCAAATGCATCGTTATGCTTCTCATATAAATAAAATAAAATTATTAGGTTCATATCAATCATAACAATATAAATATTTTTCATTTATCTGTCGGTTTGTTAAGACATTCATAGTGTATATTATTGTGAATTTAAAAAATAATAATTATACAAATTAGCTCGATCCAACCACCAATAAGTAAGAATCGATTAATTATTATATTTACTATTTTTTTTAAATGTATCTTACCTAAATTGTTACAATGAACATACTATATGCAGGTAAAATTATAAGCATAGAAAATTGTAATTTATTTTTATAACTTTATTGATGCGTCTTACAATATGCGATTTTAAAAATGAAATATAATATAATACAATATGTATTTTATTATTTCTTCACTATAACAGTATATTAGAGGTTATTACTTTCGTTTTACGAAGTCAAACATTTTTATTGTAAATGAAGGTAAATATTATTTTGTTTACTATTGAAAATTATTTTATAGGCATTTTTTACTTCCGTCTACATCCCAGTTTAATATAATAATCTCGTAACAAGCTGAACTTTTGTATTCAAATTGTATATAACATGATTCATTCAAAACACACACTTCTTACAATGTTTAATAATATAGGTAATGTACCAAAAGAAAATAAATATATTTTTTAAATTAATACGTACTTACTTCAGGTTATGGCTGTATGGTTACATATTTTAAACAGCAAGTTTTTTTTTATCACATATACCGGGCTTATTATAAAATCGTAGTACAATATTTCAATATAATATAAAATATATAGGTAGGTAATAAAAGTTGCATAAACGTAACAAGTAACAATAATAATTTTTGGAATCATGCTAAATATTATTTTAAATGGATGTAAATATTCTTTGATGGTATAAATCGATGATTGATGGTAGTATGAGTGTTTTCTAAAAATATTTTAAATATATATTTCAATCGACAAATTCTATTTGATTTTAGTGCACAATAACACTGTTCATAAGAACGTTTTCAAAAAGTTCTTAACAGTGTTATTCGAAAAGTTTTTCATAATCGAGCAGTAATGTATTATTAGTTAAATGAAAAATTCAACTAGAGTAGGTATTATTTTATGCTGTTAGTATAAGAACTAGCAAACTAGTTAACATTTTAATTTTACAATAAACTTTGTAGAATAAATTATTTTGAGTTTTCATCATCGGGTACGAAGTTTGTTCTGAGTAAATGTCATAAAGATAAAATTGGATTTAAAAATTAGGTTAAATACTTAATAGAAGAATTGATTTAATATGGTTAACTTAGAATAATATTAATGTAAACAGTTTCGCATTTTAGATAGTATGAACAATTAATTATGGGTAAATCTTGTAAAATCAATATACATACATATTATAACAAATATTTTATTGATGGATACAACAAGTATCTTATTAGTTGAGTATATTATAATTATATAATTTATCATTATATTAACCTATAGCTATCGGTATAAATATAATATAATATCATATTGAGGTTATATATATTATAGGTACGCTTACAATATAAACCTATAAATAGCTCAGGTGGATATGACTATTATTGTAGCCACTTAAACAATTCTCATCATTGGAACTTAGATGAAAATAGAGGGATATAGGCCTATAACTTTTTTGGTTTTTACAAGGTACTCATATTTTATCAATCTATAAGCTGTTTTTGAAATACACCTATTGTTTCTAATTTTCTTAAATTAGAAAATTATTTGATCATGAAGAAACTTGAAGATTTTACATGCATGTTGAGTGTTTCTGACTTGTTGAAAATTTGTTGTATCCATATAATTTTTTTCGGCGGATAGAGTGGAATAATTAGGGATGAAAGTTATAATTGAAGCTTTAGTCGTAGAGCGTCAACAATTTTAATACGTCTCTGGATGAGAGCCTCTCAATCCAATATTAATTGAATAATACACTTGGCACACGATGGTTTTTACACAATTTGTTTTTAACATACTCATGGAAAATATATTGTTAATTTAAACAAGTCAAAGTTAAATATATAAATAAGTTTATATTACAATACTAACGTCTTGTATTAAATATTAAATAAATAAATTTATTAGTATACGACAATTAATAAACACTAGAAAATAACAATTGTCAGTAACCAAAACAAGCCTAAATAATAATCAGTATAGGTAATATTATAAAGATAGATAGATTCTGGATCAGTGCAGTGCAGTGGCTCAAATCAACCAAGCGACGTGGTTGAGAGTAAGAAACGACCGCTGCCACTAGTTCTCGGATGGGTGATCACCCGGGTTCGTAGTGCACAAAAACCTTGCCACACATACACGTGTTCCTAACCGACCCAACAAATCGTCTCAACCCTACTGTACCAACCCTACCAACCTTACAAGCTAATGACCTCAGTCGGCGAAGCCTTAAGCCTAATAAAAAAAAAGATTGATAAGAATACAATACCCAACAGACAGAATATTTAGGTGACAGTTTTATACAGTTATTTAAATTTTAAATAGCAAATATTCAATGATAACAAATCACTAGTTATAAATAGATCCACAAAAAAAAAACCAACTATTCGAGTGAATAAGAATTATTTATAATTTCAGAATTTATGTTATTTGGATAAAATAGGTAACTAATAAATAATAAATAATAATACGATACATTAAAAAAAATCTGAAACTATCTTTCTACTATAAATCACCATACATAAGACAATGCTTGATCCCAATCCAGTAATAATCCTATGACCACAATCTTTAAAGTTATTGGGTATTTCAAATCCTAATCAAAAGCTTATGTCTCAATAAACTGAAAAAGCAATACATTACGATTACCATTGTATGAAGATTTATGTGAACATCTGACTAATGTTTTCGTATACCCTCTATATTATTATTATTTTTAATGATTCTGATTATAAATGTTGGATATATATTATTATTAAAATATTACTTGGGTTAGTTATACAATTATTATTAATATAACCATGAAATATGTGTCAATACGTATTTAAGATATTTATTTTTTCAAATTATATAAACATTATACAATGGTTTGCAATCAAAACCTAAGCTAGAATCCTATAATATTTTTGAAAATAAGTATAATTAGTGTAAGACCTAACAATTCAACAGAAACTTAGGAGTTTATATTTAAATTATATTTTTTAGTACAATAATTAATCAATTGCTAAACATTATGACCTACTAACAGGAATTTTAGAATATCTTTGAAAAGAAGCCTGAGAAGTTACTCTGCTTATAATATAGTAGATTGGTGTCTAGTTTATTTCATAATTTTTACTGCTACTAGTGTAATAGATGTGTTAAATTTGAATTCAATGATAATATACCTACTATTATTGTAGGTATATACGATGAAAAACGATTTTGAGCGTATAGATGGTCTGTCAGTCTAAATATCTAAGGATATTATATTATATACTTTTATTGCGTAATTTATTTTTCCTTTAGTCAAACTAATTGTTGCCAAAAACAAATTGCATAATATGTTATAAAGTTATTTTTATAATATTATTCTATATTATAATGATACTTGATAGCTGTTATGAACTTATGAGTCAATATATCGACGTACCATATAGAATGGTGTAAATATAGGTTAGGTAAATAAAGTAATAAAGTACATGATAATCTACGTATGATAACAAAACGTTTAACTTTCTCTGATAAATATTTTTTGAATAACAACATATTAGGTAATTAAAATTATTTTTTTTTCATCCAAGTACCTATTCAACTGTTTTAACACTTGAATTTGAAGAACCTATCTTATTAAAACCAATTGTGCATATATTCACTTACTTTTAATATTTTTTAAATTGCCATAAGATGTAAGATTCTCTATATTTGAGATTTTTAGATTTCTGTGAAATATTATTTATTTTTAATTATAAAATAATTTACAAATTTTGGTGATTGTAAAAATTTGATCTTCAAACGCTTTGGTAAAAATTGTGCATAATATGTATTTTCAATATTTTTAAATTGCTTTATTTACAATTTATGTAGGATTTGGTACCACATTTGTTGAGGGTTTTGACCAAGCTTAAATATTTTTATCAACACTTCTAACTAGGTATAGAAACCACACCATTGCCAATATTTATACTGTATACCTAAATATAGGCCATTATATTCATAGACTTTTAAAGACAGTTAATTATTGATTAAGTATAATGTATATAGACAAAACTTAATATTTTCAGTTTTTAATCTGTTTATTAATCATAAAATGTAATAGGTATTACTTATATTTTTGTAAAACAAAAACCTAATTTTTAATTTTCTTTATTATTGCGATTATTGCGATTTTTACTTTTTTTTTTTTTTTATATACATTTTTATATATCATATTTTTATTTAATACTAGCTGCATTACACAACGTGGCCTGAGGATAAATAAAACCAAGATGGGCAATCCTGCACCTGCGGCGGATAGCAAGTAACTTTTTTATCTTATGTGTTAATTGCAAACGGAAATAAACGAATATATATTATTGTAATATGCGGGTAACCCTAATCAAATGGTTCAAACTATTATCTAAAATTCTATACCTTCCTTGAATCGTAATAGTATATTTTGATTCTAGATATATAAACCTCAGACTTAAAGCTCAGACCTAAACAACAGACTTTGCATTGTATGTTATAATAATATAATAGTTGTAGCTATTCTAAGACTCTTACGACCCATGTGGGATCTCAAATAATATATGGTGTGCGAAATTGGTGCCAATTGCAGGTTTAAAATGTAAATATTCATGCACTTACATATTATTAATTTGACTAATAATATCTGTATTAGCCGACTCTATATTATAATCTATCAGTCAAACGTTTACATTTTGCATAAGTTGAAATATTCACAATATTGTTTTTTGTCAGTATCGGTCGAGATTTTATTAGTTTATAAATCATATTCAAACACTTTGCCTCTTATATATCTAAAAGTATTAGTAGTTACTTAGTTTTATATCTATATAATATAGAATAGTTTTATTAACCTAAATGACAAAATATAATACAATACAGACAACTATATTCAATAATAATAACTAGGTAGTTTATTATCTGTAACCAATGACTACCCTATAATATATAAATAAAAATAAGTTATAGGAAAGCTCACTCTGTGCTAAATTGCCAGTTTCTAAATGTACTTTAATACAACGTAATAAATTATTTTTCCAAATACAATTTATCTAACGTAATTACACGGACAATAAATAAATAGCTTAATATCAACAATCGTAACTGTGTACTTCGGTAGGTAACTAACGGTAGGATGGACACAACAGGGAGATAAGGTGTTTTAAACATAATATTATGTTTAGAAATCAAAAACATTCAACTTTCGTGTGAACTAAAATTCATGTGTGCGCCATCTTATATAGCGACCTATTATATGGGTTGAATACTGGAAACCTTCCGCGATATATATTTTATTGAAAATGGACCAGTAGTTTTTGAATTTAAAGATGACAAAAAAAGAAAAAAAAGAAACATTAATTTATATATTATGAATATAAAATTTAGATTGTATTCTAAAATAACTTTCTGAAAATGTTTATACCTACATCGGATACTCATCCAACTGTTTATTATTTAAGTATTTAAAATTTTGATGAACGGTGGATATACAATTTTATGTGTATTTCTACTGTTGCTCACAACGTCTATATTCTATACTTTAAGTGTTTATGAATAATGAATTAATGGCTTAATATTGGATACATTTAAACATCAACAATCAACATTTTCAGTAAAAGGTTTTAAATATTTAGACGTATATAATATATATTTGACAATGGTAACTAAACGTTTAATAAAAAAAAAGATGAGGTCACAAATACTTTCACAAAACAAAACAAAAGAAACATAAAGTTGACAGAAAAGTGAGATTTAACATGATAACAATAAAATTACACTGTTTATATAAATACTAACGTTAATACCATAAATCGTTTTAGGAGATCAGTTTTGGATGTCAAAGTTCAGTATGTATCAAAAGTTAAAATTTAATGGAAGTGAAAAAAATATAATATACTTGTTGAGAATTAGAGAGGAATATTAATTGTTATGACACAATATAGGAATTGTATTAGCAAGATGTACACATAGACAAATACATTTTTGACAACACAATATTTTAGTTTCTTCACTTTTGTTTGATCAGCAGCAGACTAGGCAATAATAGGCCTCATAGCAATACTGTTGTTATTTCATTTCGGTGGTCGTGAGATTCTGTATTAGTATTGTTTTGATTTTTACCTCGAACGGCTCGAATCATAGTTTAATATTATAATTAATTTAATATTCTCATAGACACAATAATTAATAACTTTTTAATGTTATGATACAAATGTTACATTGATGCGGACTCAGGTTGCAGCCGTTAGTTCAGTTATCAAACGTCTATTGCAGGGTCGATACCTATCTACATTTTATCCACAACTGCCAATCCACAGCAACCGATTCCGACTCGAGTGCCTATACCAATAATAAAGTCGCCACTACACGGTAACCGCTGGACTGATATATAATAGTGATATTATTCAGTTGGTTGTTCTCCGTCAGTTGTGTTTAATATTATAAAAAAAAAATGTTTTAAATCATTGCTGTATTTAAGTATTAGATTATATTATGGTCATATATTCAAACCTGAGTTACAATAATATAATATGCATCATCATTAAGCCGCATAGATTCTATGAGTACCTATTTAATTTATTTATCAATCAATATTGTGTAGCCCGACACCTACTAACAAAGTCCTTCATGCGGAACGGACAGCGTCATTAAAAAAAAAAAAAAAACAAACAAACACAAATGATTAAATTTTTTATTTATATTATGTATAAAACAATCAATTAACAACTCAGATTTTTTTTTGTATTTCAAAACATTGGAAAATAATAATATGTTATTCCTATAATTACCCATCAAAAATAAAAACTGATAAACACGAAGACAAAAGAAAATCATTAACATAATCTGAAACTCATTTCATTTGTTCAATGAACGTTTGTTGATTCTAATTCAAAAACACAATGTTATATTTATGTTTACTAGCTTCGCAACTTGCCCGACCGTCAGATTCCCAAGTGGTATAAGTTGAACATAGACAATTAAAATCTTACAAATATCATGTATACTGAGATGTTTCTTCTTAATTTCGAACACAAAGGAAGATAATATTTTCATTGTGGCATACAACTGAAATTAGTTTTTATTTTATTTTAAACATGGTCCATAGACTACTACAGTTTATAATAATATGTAAAATGTGTTCGAATTTTATTCATTTTCAGGATTCTTTATTTTCGTTAGCGTTAACAGTGAGTGATTTACAACGGAATCGAACCAACTTCCTCATAAATTGGCCAGTAGGATTTAAATATTTAGGCAATACTCAAAAAGATTTACTGTACTATTCAAAAGGAAAGTGGTATTGTGGAAACCTCTAATAACGACCTTCTGTAATAAATAATTATTCAATTATTTTCTCTTTTCACAAGGCGAGGATAAGCCATTCAATGTTTTTTTAACCCCCTCTCCCTCCAACACGGAAAAAGAATAAAATAAACAAATAGAAAAATATACATGCATATAAATTCAGGAGGGTCATAAATTAACCAGATAAAGTAGAAAGAGAACAACACAAAAAAATTCGCAAGAGCCACAAAGCCACCCGTTAAAAAGGACTTCAAAACCTCTAAATAACAAGTAGCAAACCCTTAATTCTACTTACCAACAGCGACATTTATACGTTTTTGAGGCCCACGAGAAAAATATGGTTACTTATCACGGTTTTTGAACAATACAGAGACATATTTTCACAAAATATTACATTACAATATTGTTGTGAGAATAATACAAGAATGCTAATATTACCGTAATAATAATAATAATAATTATAACAATAGTAATAATAATAATAATAATAATAATAATAATAGTAATAAATATTAATATGTATGCCAAGCACTAAAATTATCCACCTGAACGTTAAACGTAAAACGCGTTTAACATATTTTATGTTGTTTAAAAAAAAAAAATAACAAAACTCAGGTTGATTAAAAAATGTATCTAAATAAATATTTATTTAATTTTTATTCATTTGATGTAAATGTTATAACGATAAAGTCATAATAATATCATTCCACATAAAAGTGTACGTTATGTTAATTTAATAGTAATCGTTATTTTTGTTTAATATAATACCTACCGAATAGGGTTTAACGGTAATATAAATTACTCTGCGTATATTCGAATACACATTGTACACTTAACAAAATAAAATAATATTATTATGGTATTTTATTAAAAAAAAAAATAATGTGGCACCGCTCAATTCGATATTTTTAGTTTGATTAAAATATAATCGGAATATAGGTACTTCGAAGAGTGATTGAAAAACATTCTAATTAACAATAATTATTTTTTGTCAAGTCTTATGATATTGGTATTTATAAAACTATATAATTTAACCAGGGGGTGGGGATTGGCGATATCTACATGCGGAGATCTGAAATATTAAGTAATATTTTATTTATTTTACTCTTTAGAAACTCGAATGTATAAAACGATAGTATGGTTTATTTTAATACTATAATATCGACTATCATAATTGTAGTTTCTAATATTATTTGTACGTCTCACGTCTTGTCAACCGGTCATATTGTTCTGATCGAATTGGGTGCATAATATGTGCACCCATTAGTAATTGCTGTTAACGAATGACGAATGACGCATAACCCTATTTAGGGACAAGGGGCAGGACGGAATGAAAAACGTTATTAATTTTAACTGTTTTAAATTGTTGGTATTTATCTATATAATGTAATACATTATTATGTAATACTATGTGAGGTTCTAGGGGTGGGGGGAGTAGGCGATAATGATCAGGAATGTAACATATTATTATTTTACTCGGGAGAAACAGAAACTTGAAAGTATAAAACGATTTTATAATAATATCTGTACGCATCGGCATGTCTCGTCAACCGGCCATATTGTTTTGACCCAATTAGGTGAGCAGTTCGCGTATTGTAATAATAATTATACTGTAAACGAATGGCACATTACCCTATAGGTAGGTATATAATATAGATGTGTAGGAACGGGACGGAACGAAAAACGTTATTAATTTTAACTGTCTCAGCCGATTTTTGCACTCGCCGTCAAATGCTCGCAGACCTCCCCTCGGCGAATTCGGTCGGCTCTCAGCCAGAAACGTCTTGTGTTTGTCGTGCTTAATGAGTTTAATATGCTGTGTTTACACCTATTTCTCCGTCAAGTTTACGGACGACCCTCCCCCCACGTGTGTGTATACAAAACCGTACGGCTCAATATTAGATTATTTGCTTTCAGCAGCCCTCCACCACATATTTACCTCTGCTTGTGACTGCTTGCGAACGGTATATAATATGTGTATAGTACGCGTATTGACGTCATCGCAGGAGCGATATTACTATCGAATGACAGACATACTTACTTAACAATATCGGTCTAAGCGACGACTTCGGCACCGTCACGTCTTGTTCGGTGATTGCTGCTGCTGGAGAGCCGAAACACTCGTTAAATAACATAAATCTCAACCACGGTATATACGACGTTACCTACGCGTCAAACCCTATTTCGGGGTTTTGTGACAAATGCCGTTTTAATGTTGTTGTTGTTGTTGTTGTAGTTGTTCGGCTTCTGTGCAAAGTCCTGTCGAAATTACATCTGTAACGATATTATAATATACCGTTGTTATAGGTACCTATAATAATACAATGCGTGTGTTGTGTGTATATAGATATCTATACGATTTTTTATTGTCGATTATGAACGTTAGTGCTTTATTACGACCATAATACAATATCGTTTTATCACCACCATCGTTCATAGATCGTAATAATTACCCGATACTTACGTGTAGAGTGTTTATATAGTGGCACACAATGCACTCGTAAACAATATCATCCCTACCTACAAAATAAATACTCTGACCGTTGCGACGGCGGAACGTCATAAAAATGTCGAACGAACGGTCAAAATCGAGTGTTTAATAATAATATAATTACGGTAGCTACTTTGTACAAGGAGGCGTTTGTTTAATGAGGGGTAAAAAATAAGGCTAGGGTCAAAAGAGAGACGGAAAAAAAATTAAATAAAATGTTCAATAGGCCGATGAAACTGTTTACACGTGAACTAGAATAACGTGGTTGCTTTCTGAATAAGAGCGTTATCGTGTAGAATAATGGAAGTTTATAACATTGTGACCCTAGGCATATCCATTGAGGGGGGGAGGGGGGAGAAAGGGAGTAGGTAGAATTTTTCCTGGTTCCCCCTCTTTGTACCGTTCGTTGTTTTTCTCTCTACACGTTCGCAAAAAGCCGACTGGGTAATTAAATTACCACCAAAAATCCCGCAGTCATTATCTTTAATTTTGCTTGATATGCGGCCAAAGAGAAAATGGTTTCATCCGTTCCCCCTCTGGCGTGATGCTTGTATATATATAATAATATACACGTTTTATTTTTTACCTTCAGTAACAAAAAAAAAAAAAAAAAAAATGAAATGAGAAAAAGGGGAAAAAGGTGAAACGAAAAAAAAAATGAAAAAAGAAACTGTATAATCCAATGGTTCAAAATACCGTGTATAATGCGTTGGCGATTCATCAGACTAATCAGCGCTTATTTAAATGCGAACGGCAATGATTTCTGCACGTCGAATAATAGATGTTATTCGACCAATTAAAATCGCTACGGGACGCGGCGAGAATCGTTTTAAATGTTTAATTACAGCTAACGAACTCGGACAATCAGGAAGACTCAGTCATTGCAACTTCGCACTGGAAACTGTAGTGTTTATTAACGATATCATTGACTGTGAACCGACATCTATATTATTTTAACGCCAATATTTAATGTCTTTGACTTACTAAATTTTTTTCAAATTCAGAAAGCACTCCGTTTACGATTCTGTTTTTGTTTCAAATGTGAATCCCATACCCCTTTTTTACTGTAAAATATTTGGCGGATAATTTATCTGAAAATTTCAACCTATCAAAACTTTAACTAGTTGTTTTTCAATTGTTTAAATGTTTATACTAAGGAACATGGTCCTTAAGACATTGTTTTACACAAATTTAAATATACGTAACATTGGACCTAGCATTTATTATAATTGGAAATTTTTTAAAAATTATAAATGTCGATGGATCAATATGAATTATTAAACATTTTAAATCAGCATATTCGCCATATTATTATCATCCAAACTCATTACCATTTGGATCTATTTTGCTTAGTACCCAAATTTAAATAACTCAACAACTCTTCGTTCGAATTTTTATATTGAAACGTTGACGTTATAAGATATATTATGATCTTCTAAATAATTTATAGTACAAAAGTGAAGTTCTCATTTGAAAAGTTTAATTTTTCATTGTCTCCACATGGTCACTTCTTAGGTAGTACAAAAAAATCTTAAGAATTTGAAAATATGGCACATAAGAAAAGGGCTGGGCATGCTTGGTGAATAACGCTGTATATTATATTATATTGTATAGTATACTATATTATAATATTAAAAACTATCAGCTATCGATCTGTAAATGTAATTTTTTTCTAAATTGTTGTACAATAAATCCAAAATATAATTCAAATTGTACATGATAGGGACAATATTATAACTTAAATATTGTGTTAATATGTAATATACATGTATAGTATAATATGTATTATGAATTGTGATACATACGTGTGTAATATAATACCTCGGTATATTATAATAAATGTAATTAAAATTTCCACTAACATTTGAATTATATACATCATATACTCATGTGAAATTCAACATTTACAGATATAATATGTTTTATATATGTTATTTAATTTGACAATAGTATATTAATTGAGTTAGTTACATTATATTGCATCTAGCAGAAACAATATAATACCGAATATGAAACTATGCACAAGCGACAGTTAAAATACAATTTTTTTGGTCGATTTTTAATTTATATAATATAATATGATATGCATAAACATAATGTAATATTAATTTTTTTAATGTGGGTTATTATTGATCAACTAGGTTGAAGACAGTTATTTTGATTAAATATTTATCATTCTAACCGAAAATGTGATAATCATGCTATCGAAAAAGTGAAAAGATTAATTATAATTCATGGAGTCATAAAAGTAAAATCATTTCAGATTAATATAAACTATAACGTTAATACCATCAGAAGAAATTAATATAGTACTTATACGCAGAGTAACAAAAAATAAAAAAAACATGATTAAGAATTTTTTTTAAAAAAATATGAGAATAAAAATTATTGACATACGTAATATATTTAAGAATTTAATAAACTTGAATATTAATCGTTCTTAATATAATGATCAAAATGTTCATTTTTACATAAAAATATAATAACTATATATGTATTTGTTATAACTTATAATATTAAGCTTAAAAACCTTAAAACTAATATTTTTTAATATTTTAACTGAATATTTTAAATTAAAAAAAATTTAAAAAAAAAATGTGAAGTATTTTGGTTTGAATTACATGCCTATACTTTTTTATTGCAAGTTCTTAAAATATTGTGTTTTCGTTATTATTAATATTAGATATACATTTGTTTTGATTGAATTTATAATAATTGTTGATGTTATTTATTTCGATTTTTATACAAGGTTTTACATAATATAATATCATTCGAAAAAAGTGTAATAATACATTTTTCAATTATTTATCACTTGTAACATCTAGGTACTGCACATTAATCCACATTGGAGCAAAACGCGAGAAACCAAAATTATTATTACTGTCGGTCTTTATTCTTGTGCAGGTTTTGTGTATATCATTTTTTTTTTTTTTGTTGCAACTGTGACTTTAGCTATCGAGACGACAGACGTAAGTATAGCCTAGGGTCATAAAAATAATAATCACAGCGGAATATTATTTCCGGTTCACATTTTGACCGGTTACCATGGTTACAACACGTTTTCTGTGTAATTCTATCCAACGTCATACTTTAACCACAACATCGCCACAGCTCTCTCGTCAGAACATCGGCGTCTTCGATGTCATATTAATAGTGTTAATATTATATATTATACGTTTAACTTTCTACGGAAACCCTCTGATCATATGGCAACAATACCGGATTTACCGGAAAGTCCACTCCACCTACAGATCGCAATTATTAGTATTCTATCTGATAGTGTTATTATTTTCCTCAAAGTATTCATGTGGTTTTCGAGGTAAAATCGTAGAGCTCTAGTCCTACGTAAAGCTCTACGTACGGAGTACACGATAAGGTCTTGTGATTTCAAAAGTATATAATAGGGAATTTTTGCACAACGCCGGTAAAACACTCCGGGAAAAATAACGTTCGGTTAAATTCATAGATAATAAATACATGGATAGGACGCCTCAAATTCATTACGTATTAGTTTTGAGGTCCAACATAGATAAGAAATTGAGGCGATTTGTTTACATTTTTTGTTGACAGTCGATACTCCATATAGATATACTTTATTTGGCCTCAATTATTCCCCTGGAAGACCGCTGATAAGACCATTATGTCCTATCCATATCTTTATTATCTATGGTTAAATTATAAGGTAATATATTAACGTTATAGTTGCAACTTTAGTTTTTGCATTACCGTATTTATAATATTCCGTTAAAATATTTTTTCACATTGTAAATTGTAACCATAACCAATATTAACCATTGACATGTAAACAGGTTTATGGCTGTAACCTTTTTGATATCAACATTTTAGATTCGTAAAAAGCGGGATACCAAAAACCGGTGACTGATAAAGAAAACAGCTGTAATCACCAGCTTAAACTTTGACCAAAATCACAGATTGGATGTAACCGATAATAACCAGCAATACGGTGCCCGTTAAAATGTTTTAAATAACCGATTACGATAATCAAATAACCGTACCGACATTTGGTGCCCATGCGCAAAGGCTTGTTTTGGTAAATAACGTTGAAGAGTTCATACGTTATTTTTAACCGGGGTTGTGCTAAAACTCTCTATTATTATTATTATAATACCAAATCTACACACGAATACATCGAATCGCACGCGTCATATTGTCGTCGACATATTATTTTCGAAAAACAAAATAGGTGTCGAGCCCTGAGAAGATCTGATGATATTGAACCGCGACCGCGGTATGTGCGCAGAAGGCGACGACTATGATAGCGAAATGTTATTTTAATCGAACGCGAGCGGAGGAGAAGAGGGCGGGATGAGGTGCGAGTGGAGGGGCGCAGATTGAGTTTTCAGCGGACGTGGATCGGTGACGGGCCGGGAAAAATCGAGAGACACCCTGTCAGTGAAAGCAGCAGCAGCAACGGGAAGATTGATTGCGTGAAAATTGTTGCAAAGGGGATGATGGCTGCTGCGTCGTTTCTATATATTGGGTTGCGAGCATGACGCGGACACTGCGTAGGTACTACCAGGCGGGGGCGCGAGAGTGAGTGAGTTCCTCTCTTATACACGCCGTCGTCTTCGACTAATTCGTTCGGCGTCGTGTCGTTATCGGGGATTGAGCTAACAGATTGTACGATCGTTATACGATTACGGGCCGAAATAACACACACACACACACAAAAACATAAATAATACACAGTCGCACACTCGTGTGCAGCAGGTGACTGGAACGAAATTTATCGCGTACCGATCATTTTTCTCGGGATATAATACCCACGTGTTATCTTTCAGGAGTGTATTTTACGAAAAATTCGAATACAACTTATCTATAATCCAGTCGCAGGCAGCAGTATTATTATGCATTTTTCCGTAGAACGTTAAGAACGGATTTTCTTCGAAAAAATTATCAAACAACTTGACGATACCCACGCCTCGAATCTCAATTTGTTTTAGGTACCCATTCGATAACGAAACCGCCAACTATATCACTCGCGTTTTAATCGGTCTAGGACGATTTGGCATGGCCGTTTTGGCGTAAACCATTTTGGCATGAGGTCGTTTTGGCGTATCTGTATAATTTGTTACGGTAAAAACGAAAAAAAAAAGTTACATTTTTTATGTCGTTATTTACGTAATATATATTATAGAAATCAAAGACTATCAAAAATAATTTATAATTTGCAAGGTTATTTAGTAAAGATGTACACCTACTATTAACGTGGTACAATACTCTCATTAAATATTAATACATTGTTGGTAGTTGGTTAGCAAAGTCCTTGTAAATTATCGATATTTGCTATAAAACGAAATTTTGATGTATTAACGTATTTTGCCGTAACATAATATTGTATAAATTACAAAAAAATATCAATTTAATTGATACTGTCTACCTATTTCTGCTATTCATAAAATACCTAACCAATATGAAATATAAGTAATTTTGAAAATAAATCAGTTAGTAATAAAAATAATAATTAGCATAGTTTCAGATACATAAAAAAAATATTATGTAATATAAAATTAAATTTACTTACTATATTTTTTAACTTCACAGTTAACTTAACTATAATTAACGACAACGTATGTTTATATAGCATAAACTCTATACCTACGTGTAATTTTACTGTAAAAGTATTCAACTACCTACTTTTTAAGTAATCAATAGTACGTATTTTTAATACTTTTGAAAAAAGTACTTGAAAAAATGATGTACTGTTGTATAATTTAACTACGAATTGGTGTTAGACATAGACATTCATTGTCATTTTAAATTTTAAATGAGTGATTTTTAATTTTCACCAATATCATTCTTCGATGTAAGTATTTTTTACACATAATATATTAATATCATAATCAATACTTATATTTGATTTAATTTACATTAACATTGAACACGATTAGCATGCATATTTTAAATTGTAAATGACTATACTTATAAAATGTATGATTTCGTGGTTGTTATAATTACTCAAGTCAGATAGAAGACCGAATTAAAAACAAATTATGATTATAAAAGTTAAAATATGCATTTGAATAATGCACAATATTTGTTCTTTTTAAAACTTTTTTTCTAGGTACTACTATTTAAAGTAAAATACATTTCTTTGATAAATGACTAAATTTATTATAAGTTTACATTACTCAGAAATATAACTTTTACCTCAGGTGTTCGGTTGATGTGTGTATTCTTCAAGAACAATATTTTTTGTATCGGCATCTCCAATTTTTTTTGGTTCCATCAAAGTTTTACACATTTAATGTACGCAATTGAATCAATTGATTTTTTTTCCCAAGAATGATCTTTACTTAAGCCATCGTTAATTACAACCGATTTTAGTAGTTAAGGTTTTATGGCGATTTAATAGGTACAATACTAACAGTATATTCTAATAATCTAAAACTCTTTTACACGTCATACACCATGCTCAAATAAAAGCTTTTTATATTATATACAATTGTAAAATCATAAATTGCACAATTAAACATAATAATTATATACACCAATACCTATTCACTCTAAAATCGTCAACTTTACACCGTAAACACGTCAAAGGGGAGTAAGATTTGTTTTTTTTTTTTTAGAAACTTAAATAATTATATTATAATGAATACAAGAAAATGTTACGATCAAATACATTCAATATTTTACCTTCAATTGTACGGACCGGGAACGAACAATAAGTCCGTGAGCCCGGGTCACATATATAGAAATACTTAGCGTTGTACCACTACTCACCGGCTTATCCGTGTATTTTGTGTGTATAAATGTTATAGCAGCTCAAAGGAAGTGGACACGGTCGCCGAGCAAAACCAGTGAGTGCTATTGTGTGGTGGATGTGTAGGTGTGCACATGAAAAAAGGGTTACAAAGGTTTCATGGTAGATTATAATATATGTTGCTTTCAAATAATATAATTCTAATAATAAAAAAAAAAAAACACATAAATTAATCACAGCATATGGATTATAATGAAAGAATAATTGATAATATACGGGGAATAAGTCCAAAGATGCACACTGCGATTACTGTCCTTTTCGGACCAACAATAAATAAAACGATAAAATGTATAAACAAAGATTATAGATAAATACAATAGCCTTTTGGCTCTATAGTAATAAAGGTATATTATATAAAGTAATAACAAATAATTGGCTATTTTAACCTTTGATAATGTAGCGTAAATAATTAGACAGCTATATATTTTGTGCTGCTGTAACCATTAAATACTAAAATCGATGGCTACCTGAGCCTATGATGTAATAATTATAAAAAAAAAATAAACAGTTCTCAAAAAATGTACATAAATGTTTATATACTGGCTGCTTCTATAGCTAAATAGTAAAAAAAAACTCATACATCATTCAAAAACGCAATAGGTAATATGATTATATTTAAAATAAGATGGAGATTGCATTATACATCTTATAGGAATAGTGAAATATATTAAACACTGCGGTGTTTTGTGCACACGGAATTACCTTTAATATATTATTAGGGGCGATTAGCGAACACCATCAAATAATAATTGAAAAAAGGTACACGCCAGTGATTAGCGTCTTATAATACCAATAATTCAATACATTAACTCAAAATAACCAATAATAGCATTTTAAAGTATTTTGGTAAATGTAAACGATAATCAACTGTTTGTAATAAATTGGAACTTTTGTTTTTCATTATTAATTTTAAACTCATTATTGACCAGACATTTATCCTAAAATACAAAAAAATAAATAATATCATAATAAACTACACTTTTTAATTTATTTAATAATGATATGTAAATAACATTTCCGTCACTACGGCTTTATATTATATGTTAATAATTCTAATTTGTATTGCTAATATGCAAACATTTTGTTATACGTCAATATAACTACAAATTAAAATATACGTTGCTAAATAAAGCTTCGTTAAATACCTTGTTATATTTGCATTTCATTTTAACAGTGATATTTTAATAAATTCACTACAAATTTATATAATAAATTTGAAAAAAACATGGTTTTTGTATTAATAGAATAAAATATACATATTATCATATTATAATTATATTAAAATTTTACACAGTTGATGGATGTACTATTCCAATCGTCATTAATATAAGAACAAAATTTTCACTTTACAAGATCGCTCTAAAGACTATAATGAGTGGTTTAGTTGTTATTTGATGGGTAGCACATTTTGCATTCAAGTTTTTCGGAGACCAATCGTCGTGAAACTGAACCCGAAGGCTTACTGCAGCTGACACGTGCAGCAGCAGGTGGATTCGAACAGCTCTATAATACAAAAAAATAAAATATAAACCAATCCAATACACTTTGTCATGCGTTGAAAAACAAAATATAGACATTGTCATAATGTCGTAATAAATCGGACGGCCAGACATTTAAAAGGGGAGTCTCATTCGACCACAGTTCAATGGCATTGTACAAAATAATGGCAAGGACCGTCTTAAAGTATTAGCTCCGGGACTGGGTTTTACGAATCGTTTAAATAAAATGCGTACAGCTGAAACCATTAAATTTTAATAGAATCTTTTTTTCAGTTTTTTTTCGTCTTCAGCCGAAACTTAAAAAATAATCACTTGACTCGTACTCCAGCGTACAGGCTGAAGCATCCATAGATATGACGAGGTGTCTAATAATATAGCCTAAGATATTTCTATGGAATTCCCATTCCAAATGTAAATCGTCAAAACCAGTCAAGTAGTTTTGAGCATAAAAACATATATACATTAGTTGTACATAATAAACTGGTCACATAAAAGTCTATCTTATTTCTGTAATTAACGGACCTTTATGTACCTATATAAAAAAATATTCTGTTTTCCAAAGCAAAAACCACCTCAAAACAACCTACTTGGGTTGAAAAATAAAACTATAAACACTTCATAAGTCTCAAAGAATACGTGAGCCAAATTTGGTGCTAATTTATTCAGTAGTTTCCAAGTTTATTAGCCCCATTCAAACGTATATTACATTTTATAAATATGTATAGTTTTATAGATAAATGATGGAAAATAATATTTAATATAATATTATTATATTCATTATAATATATATTTTATCATATTTTGTCAGATTACCTAGAATAAAATTCGGTCGTTTTATTTGCCTAGAACATGATGAGAAACATTTTTTGAAACGTCTTCAAATTTCGATATAAAATATGAAGATGGAGTTATAAGAGTTATGTTATAAGAGTTATTTTAAGATAATAAATGTTATGAATCTTGTATCTTCTTTTTTTATACCACCATTTTTTAAGTACATTTAAAATTTTTGTATGCCTCAATATTTGTGAGTGCATACCTTGATTAACTTCTTATAATGAAATGTAAACCAACAATTTTAAGATTAGAAAGAATATATTTTATTATTATCATAAGATGAAAAAAAATAATGATAGGTATCAATCAATAAGTTGAAATAAGAAACTATGGTATTTAAGTAACAATATTATATAATATTTTCCTCGTACACAGGAATGTACCTATATTGCCTATACATTCCTCCGTGTCAAGAAATCATAAAAAAATCAATTCAGGAAGGGACAAACAAAAAAGGGAGTTGGGTATTCATCTTGCTACTTTGACACCGGTGCCCAAAGGTATCGTGTTGCAGTTATTTTAAATCAATATTATACATTCACAACCATAGACATTGGCTTAATGTTGTTATTAGGTAATATTGTCTGGGTTGTTCGTTCTCAAAAACAAAAAACTCAAAATATTTTACATAAATTTATATTTTATAAGTTTGTGCCATGTACCTTTTTGAAAATAAAAATATTACTTTTTGTTTACATACAAGAACACAGTCTACAAGTAAGTTTGTATACATTTTTAAAAAATCATCGGGGTAAATAATCAAGGTGACTTCACACTGCACCAAGATTTCCAGGAAAAAAATCATTTTTTGATTTATGTTAATTTTTAGTGTGATTAAGGCGTGATTCAAGTGTTTGATAGGTGTAACTAAATAGTGAGTGATAACTGGTGTAACATGTTATGACATGGGTAGAATTGGATTCTACTTTCTGGTATATGCGAAATATACTATATGGTAACGCGACTGTTATACCGCTTACTACACAACTAGATTCAGCTAATAATTCTGCTGAATTATTTTTCTGAAAATCACGGTTTACGGGAGCAGTGTGAAGTCGCCTCGAGACTATATTAGCGGGTAAGAAGTTGCAGGAAAAATATTCAAAACTACACCAGACATTATGCTTGCACGTACAGTGACTCGAATGCGTACGCCGTACAGTCCCACCCCTTGTAAAATTTATCCATCGTAGATTTTTTTTCTATGCTTTCACTATAGGACACTATAGGATCGTTGCAGGATACGTGGGGCGCACTTACGTCGATCAGCCTGAACCGTTTTGACTGCAGCAATACGCTTATCACGTCCGTCAGGTTCCGCGCGTTCCTCGGGCTGGCCAAGAAAGCTCGTGTCCCGTACCGACGGGCTACTTTTTTGATTACCGTGGTAAATCGGGTTTGATCGCCAATCGTATTCGGCAAGACATTCAGTATGAAACATCGCAGCTTCCAGTAGCTCAATCTCGGAACGTGGCACGAAGTCATCGCTGTTACGCGGCAATGGCATATTTATATATATTATTGCTTTTGCTCGTATCACACATTGAATAGAAATAACATAATAATATGAATAAAAATATTTTGTATACATTACCGTGTGCCATAGATCTGTGCGACGAGCGAGAAGTTTAAACATCTTTTGAGTCGTCATGACGCGTTTCCTGCGTAACGCCAAGTCCGCCGTTGTTATTAATAAAATAAAAAACATATTTTATTAATTTTTTTTTTCATACTGGTTTTGAGCATGAAAACTATGGCCATTAGCTTTTGTAGGGGTTAAACTACTGTAATCGGTTTAGTTTGGTTGGTGTGGTTCGTAAGGTTAGAACGGTTGGAACGATTGTTTGGGAACACTCAACACGTGTATGTGTGGCAAGATTTTTGTCACTATGCACCCGAGTAGTCACCCATCCGGGATATTAGTTATTGTTTTCGTTATACGAGTATATCGGATTACACACTCCAGGGCTGTATTTAAGTACTGAGTAGAAAGAAATATGAAAGATGGTTTTGGAAAAAAACCATCACTGTCTTATATTGCTTTTAGAAACGATTACATATGTGATTACATATATGGTTGCTATGTATTATAGCTGTGCACATAACTAATATATATTATATCATACTAATATACTGGCATAATGGAGCGGTCAGCTAGAAAATTAGTGTTTGTGTTATATGTTTTAATAAATAAAACAAATTTTATGGAAATATTATCATACAATTTTAAACATTGTTGGCGAAATAACTTAACAATATTATAACACTGATAATAATTGAAACCTCAAGAATTGCAATATAATATGATATTAAAGTTAGTTCAAAACAATATACTGATATAATATTGTTATCGGACACTTGAAGGGATATCGGTTTACTTTACTAATCGACACGCTGCCTAAAATATGATATACAGAGAGAGGCGTACCGTATGTCAAACTTCCGGGCCAGACTCTAATAATAATGTATTATGTAGTTTATATTGTATACTGAAGGATTAGAGTATAATATTATTATTTATTTGTAATTGACCGATAAATTAAATTACACACAGTGTGCTGAAAAGATGGCATTATAAGATAACGATATTTAAATATAGAAAATTAACATATTATTATTACAATACTATCGATTTTTCTTAAGTTATTAACTAGGTACCTATAAACATATTATAAACTATACAACATAATGTATTGTTTAACTAATATTGTCGATTTAATATTATTATGATATAAAAAAAAAAGTTGTAAGGGAATGCCACATCCACAGTATGATGTGTCATTTCCGTCTTACAAACGTACTAAGTACAATATATCAAACTTTATGTTCACAAAAATCAATTTTGCTCCGTCATATTATTAGAATTATAGTGAATCGAACTATTATACAATGTAAGATGTATAGGGTACTTCGGAGGCTTCTAGTAATATTTCAATTTTGAAGTAAGTTATGATTATTTTAAAATTTACAAAAGATTCCGAAATTACCTAGATAATAGTTATACCTTAACATTTTATAAGGGGTCAGTTTATTATAATTTTAAGAACAACAGCGTAAAATGGATTATTTGAATTTAAAGTTTGATATTTGTAAAACGAATACAATACGTCATCTGGGATTGGCGTCTTCTTAGCATAACCATTTTGGTTTTGATTTAATTAAAGATGCAACTTACATCTGTTTAAATAAATTATCAACTTCACTTACGATTATTCGCCAACTATTTATAGATTTTTTGGGAAAATCCTATTTATCACTTATATAGTTATTTGTTATGCTATTATGTACCATTCCAATCATATTTGTACTTATTTATAGTTATTATAAATCATTTTAGTACAAATTATGAAGTATACAAAATATAATTATTATAGTGCTTTATAAATGAAAAAAAAATACATCACCCAAGTATAATATTTTGATTTTAGTTAAATTTAAGATTATGATAAAATATTATTATATTAATTATAATTTTCTCGTACTAAGACAACGTTATGAACCTTAAGAGAGATTTAATAAAGGACAAATATAGAAAATGTAATAATGGTGGACGATAGTATTACATTTTAAAACGGACATCATATTTATAAATTGAAAAACAATTTTACTCTTAATCAATTTATTTTCTCATGACGTCATAACACTACTTTATGATAAATAAAATTTTTATATAATTTAACGGGGTAAATAGGTTAATTACTTGATATTATTGGTTGAAATATTCACACAATTACCTGATTATGACTTAATAGATTGTTATTAGTTTAAAATATATTTATTTTAATGATAAGTAGATTAGCATAAAAAATAAACTATTTTTTTACTAATAAAACACAAATAATATTCCTAATAATATAAAAATTAAATAAAACAAATACATAATATAGTATCACCCATAACTTATTGACTATAACATTGTGGTTTGTAATTTTATTATAAATTATAATATTATAATTATTATATCAATGTATACAGATAATATTTTTCATAATAACTGATTATAAAAAAATAAACTAACTTATTTATTAGATTATACAAAGTGTAGTTTGAAATATTTTATTATTTCAAATATAACTATTTAATGACAACTACTCACAAAAAATAAAGATTTTCCTAGGTCAAAGGATTTATTCATTAAAGTTTACTTTATATTATAATAATAATTGATTTGTACTGAACGAATATTATGAACGATTATTTATATAATAAAATATTAATGTATTCAAAAATTTAATTATTTTGATTTACCAGTGCTCGCTACTTCCTTGAAATTGCTGGAAAACCACTAAATAATGTTGAAATTTACATCACAATATTGTTTCTTAGTAAAAAATCATATTTTGACAATTTTACTTTTATTTAAACAGCAATCGTATCAGATTTATTAAAATCTTTATTAAAATATTATACATACACATCCACATTTATCATATATTATAAGGCACTCCGCACTCGAAACCGATTGTAAAATCGGAATTTGTGGAACAGATAAGCGTACCTTGAAGCTTTAGTAATTCAGACATTTACATTTTAGGTTAACATAACCGTAACGTGAATGAGATTAAGGTGTAATGCTTCTTGTGATTTTTTTACTAAGATAACGCTCGAAAACGAATCGGTTTACAAGACGACAATAAACAAGATATCTCCGTATAAGCTAATAAAATTTAAAATGGAATGCGGTAACCCCTTTTCACATTTAATGTCTATAATGTTGGTCGTTCGTCCAGGAAAAAGCAGTTTCCAACCAGCCATTTACGTATGGTATATTGGTATAATATTATATACGTATATTATGTCACGACGGTTATTACCGAAACGATGACGACGATGACAATAGCTATAGAAAAAAAGAAGTTATTATGTGTTTAAAATCGAAATACCAAATAAAACTAATAAACCCTAAATGAAATGTTCAGTGTGTTTTCCCATGTGGTAAATTCAGTATTTTGTTGCAATTATTTATTTATTTCTTCATTATTTAGTTGGTTATTTGTATTGTATATTATTACACTTATATTATTTCTATTACGTTTGAGTTTTATTCTCGTTAAAACAACACGGAATTCTTATCCGTTTGCTTTTTTTTCGTAAATCTATTGCCGATTCCATATAATATCGTTCAACAGTCGACATCATATTTCGCCATTGTTCTACCTCTATATTGTATATTGCAGCCGCTCGGCGTATATTTCTTTTATTCATTTTTCCATTCAATTGTATTCGCTTTATATATGTGTGTTTCTTTCTAATAGTCGTATAAGACACAGCTTGTACGAGTAGAAAACGGTCGTATCCCTATTCAACCGCCGCCGTCATCCTAGACATAACACAACGATTGTCTCAACCCAAGCGTTAACGCTACTTTTGTCGTTTCCGTTACACCTTTTACACACGTAAACAACACGCACACAAACCCAAAACAATTGAGGCGTCAGAAGATGATTAGCATTTATGTGTCCATACGCGCATTTCACGATTGTGTGTGTCGTGTTATTATTGTTATCCTTTGCGATACGATTTATGTACATATCGTGTCTTTGACGACACAAAATCGTAATAACACTGTAAAATGATTTCCGTTTATTTCATCGCACACGCACTTATTCCTCTATACAAGCACGGAAATAATTGTCCTACACGTGTACTTACCTAGAATCGCACTTTTGGAATAAAACAGGGTTATTAATTATAATCGTAATATTTCTTAGTGGGTCTATAACGTACCGACTACCGATTTACTTATAATTACAACTTACAGTACAATATTATATTATATCGTTTTTTATAATATCGTCTTGCTATTAATAGTAAAATAAAATACAGAAAAATTGAAATTTATCAGGAAATCACCAGAGTAGGACGATCGCGGAGTTTTCCACTTGTGAGTCTAGAGTTTTTGTACACATCATTCATGCAGTAAAATGTTCAATGATATATATAATATTTAGAATGTTGTTTAGGAAGTTTGTATATTATAATACACATTATAGTATATAGTTCGCTCGGGGAACGTTTACCCGGGTTTGGTCGCATCTCGGTAAGGGCGAACCGCGATTCACGGGCGAATGGCCATAGTGTAAAAGTTCGAGCCCACAGTGCGCCGTTGATAGTTAGTCGTAAACCGACACCGAAACTTTGTCGTTTAAGCCGTTTCGTCGCAATATACTTGACGTTTGATAGACTTTGAACAATACAATTCAATTGTGTGTATAATAATAATAACTGACGAGTCCATTATATTTATGCGAGTATATAGGTACAACCGCATCAATGATATTATTGTCATCTGTAGTCCATTTATTTTTCTACTTAATACAATGATTGTAGGTGTGCAATAATAATATAATAATATTTTGTATATATTAATAATATGTATACGACGGAATCGGCCGCCGCCGCAGCAGTTGTAATCGCGCAGACATAATGATTGTGCTATAAATAAGACACCCTCGCGGTCGTATATACACATAATAAATAATATAATATATACGCGTGTGGGTGTGTGTGTGTGTGTGTGTTTGCGTATAATAATAATAATATATACAACCGTCATTTGGCTTGTAGGGGTGCCGCGGCGGTGGTCGCAAATATTGTCGTCGTCGTCGTAATATTGGGCGTGGCCGTGTGCGCAATATAAAAGCCATCTATTCCGGTTTATTAACCGCCCGGCGAATCCAGCGATCCGGCACAACCGGAACACACAGATTCCCGTTGGCAATCCGCCACGTTGCCCGCACGCTATTATTATCGTCGTCGTCGACGTCGTCGCGCACCAGACATATCCTATGCCGTTGGCCCTTTCGCGCCCACTGCGGCGGCTTCTTACGTATTATATACGCACACGCACGATCATATTATTATTATTATCGTCGTAATAAATAAACGAAGGTGCAGTGTGCGTTTTGGCCGAAGAACCTTTCGGACCGCCGCCGGGCCTTTACCGGTTGAGGCGGCGACAGCTGCTGAATTGTGTGTGGGTATATAATAATAATGGTAATACCCATAATTATTATAGGTATAACCTACGCAGCGCCTTTGCAGTGTTCCACCGAGTGGCCACAGCGTTCGGTTTCGGCTGTCACTTGTTGTCGCCGCCGCCACGGTTGATATTGCGCAGTTGGAGGTAAAAACCCCTCGCTCAGTATCAGTGGCGTAGACATGATGTTCTTGAAAGGGGTAAAGAAAACGATATAGCTAAACGGGAGTGGAAAATTGGAAAATACCCCCCACCCTCTCAAAACTTTTTACTTAGGTAGTGAATATAATTTGAATTGATTCAAAATTCACATCAGACACAATATGGAAGATTATCCACTACGGTGGGAGGGGATCTGACCACCACGCCCCCCTCCATGTATGTGCCACTAAGCCATGTCCAAGATGAGAAAAAAAAATGTAATAATCATCGGACCCGCGAACAACGGGGTAAAAATATCGAACTACTCTTCAAATCAACGAAAACGATATCATTACGATAATATCGTAGTATTATACTCATATTATTTATAGATAATATTATATTATGACATTTCCAGGAAATTATGCCGTCGCGTACATCCACAACACACTTGGATGGAGTAATAATTAAACGTTCCCCAGAGTCAACACCGGGGTTTATTCAATGTGTGCTCTTGAAACTTTTAAAAGCACAGTTTTTGCTGTGCTCTTGGTTTTGTAAAACTGCACACACGCAAATCCTTTTGTTTTAATATTTGTTTTTTTCCCCGTTTTTATTTACCACTTTTTTCATTTTGAAATTTAATCTCTCGTTTCTTTTGAAGATAGATCACCGACGGTTAGCGACCAGTTTAGACGGACATATTTTACAGTTCACCGGCCAGCTTATTTCACTGTGCGTGCTATATAGTTATTTCATATTAAATTATGTTTTGCTTTGAGCGGTGACTTTGTATGGACTATATTATTATGATAGGAGAAAAAAACACACATAAAATAACTAACATTTTTAAATTAATAAATCATTTATGTGTAGCCATGTAGGTAAATAAAAACAAAAGCAATTACAATTGGTGCATTAGGCTTACTGTGTGCTTTTAAATAATTGTTCACGAATAAAACAGAAATATACGGTAAAATATATAACTTGAACGAAATCGATTTGGTGTAGGTAGTTTAATTTTTCAGGAATTTATTTCTGTCAGATTTGGATCACACCGATTTTCATATGTACCTAAATTAGTCCTCATGATATCCTTATGCTCATTATATGCGTGTAACTTGTACTTCCAATAAACAAAAACCCATCTGAATTCGAAAGAAACGGACACGTCATTGTTACGTAATAAAACATTATATTACAACAATCGAAACGGCGCAGTTCATCAAGTGCACAAACGTCATATAACAATTTATATTGAAAATGGCGCTATTTGTACAACAGAATACACATACCAGCGACGTCCAACACCATCCCGTTGGGGTAAAGTGCTCAGCTGACAGCGCAAACTTACCCTTGCGTGGAAATCGCCCATTTCGACGATAATGTACAGTGCATTTGTCGACCAAAATGGCCAGCGTTGCCGTTCGTTTTAGTCAGTTACTAAACGTTTGGACAAATAGCGAATTCGGACTGGTGCTAATTATAATAATATGTTACTCTTGTTCGGTGGAAATTCGCTGATTTCGTATATCACATATTTGTTCGGCACGATATAGTATGTATAATAATATATTATATTATAGAGTTACTCATTTGGCTTAAAGAATTAATCATTCGATACGTCATATTATTATGGTATATATATACCGTAGTTATATGTGAAAAATATAAAAATACATTCAATCATTAATCAGTACTTACACTAGAAATATATATATATAAAAAAAAACATCATTCCAAATAAATCTTCTGATGTTAATATACAGACAGCAGCTGGTTGATTTTGAGACATAAATGGCTACGAAAGACGAATGCGTATATCATTGTATTTTTTTTATAATTTGTGGGTAATTGCAAATTTATTTCATATTATTCAATACAGATTATTGATGTCAGATTATCTCGATGTAAATAAACATGCCTTTAAACTTTTATTTACGTTTCAGAATGGTTATAATAACTAACACTGATTGACATTATGACGTTATTATCTGACTTAAAATACTCCAATTTTTTTTTTTTTTTAAATGAAGGTAGGTAATTTAATTAAAATCAACTTAAAACTCATAACATTTATTTATATAATATAATTATGATCTGTTACATACATTTTACTTAAGCTCCGTGCAGGGTGAAAACTGCAAACATAATTTATCCATATGGGCTGCAACTCAATTATTATTACAATAATATGACGAGACTGATAAAATTACAATTTAAAGTATTATTTATACTTAATTGGCTCGTATAATTGATATAACTTATAGATTATGGATAAATGGAATTATTTAAGAATTTTGTATATGCATAAAAAGTGTTTAAACTACAATTTTATAAATAAAAGCTTCTACAAAAACATGACCTCATCGCATTCACTTAAAATAAAAAAAATAAAACTTTCGGTTGTATCGATTATTAAATAACCTTTTGATTTCTTTCTGTTTTATTTGACGTTTTCAATATAGACGACCGATGAAAACTTGTATCGGTTTGATTTCACTAACGAAACATTTTTAAATCGAACTGCATCATATTATCATACACATCGAATGCATCGCCTTTCGACCAAAATATTATGTACGTGCGGAAAACCTTGTCGGAAGAGAGAAAGAGAGAGAGAGAGAGAGAGAGAGAGAGAGAGAGAGCTGGTCCACTCGGTTTACCAATTATTATACGCACTATGATGATCGTTGGCTACAACTCGTCTGTCATTATCAAAACTTAGTCTTTGTCTTATGCACATCATTGCAGCTCGTTGGAGGCCAAGGCGAAAATCGGGTCAAGACTCTGCCATTTTTCTCCGCTCGACGTCCCCGCGTCATGCGACCTAGTGGATAAATAACTACTACGACGGCTATAGTATAGCGAGAAATTTTGCGAGAGAAATGAGTTTAATTAATAATGCCCCTGTGTGTAATGATAAAAGAAATAATTTATGTCTCCGTTATAATAATATACGTGAGGTGGTGGGATTTGTACGGGCGTAAGGGGTCGTCGTCATGATTACATCCTGCCAATGATGGGTGGCCGGCGGGGCGAATGCGCCTTCCCGAATGTGCAAGAGCGGGCCCGAGTCGCCGTTGGCGTAACGCGCGGGTGCAAAAGCCCCGGGGCCGGGAAAGGTGATGATGAAAAAGAGCCCGGATTAATAAGCCTCGCCGAGGAGAAGTTTTGATTTATTGTTATACCACCAGACGGCCAGCAAACCCTGGGTGGG